>UESW01003962.1:257112-567372 GCA_900491605.1 Calamus simplicifolius
CATTTGAGTTTTCAAATCTTTGTTCTTTGAACTTAGGTTTGCAAAATTATCCATTAATTCATAAAAAGCACTATGTAATTCATCAAAAGTGAAGTCATCAAGAAAACTCAAACTTACCTCATCGTTGTCCGCCATGAAGCATAGATTGGCCATTTTACTCTTTTCTTCTTCTTCGGAACTTGTACTTTCCGAATCACTCCATGTGGCCATCATTGCCTTCTTTTTGAATCTCCGGATGCCTTTCTTTAGTTGAGGGCATTCAAATTTAAAGTGACCCGGCTTCTTGCATTCAAAACAAATAACTTCCTTTTCTTTGCCCTTGTCCTCATCTTTTCTTGCAAAGGGCTTTTTCTTTTCAAACTTCTTCTTCTTCATAAATCTTTTAAATTTTCTTGTGATGAGTGCCATGTCCTCATCATCACTTTCATCCTCGGATTCATGAGGCTCTTCCATATATTCAGAAATCTTAAGAGCCATATTTCTTTTCTTCTTTGACTCATCTTCATCAACATGTTGCTTGATTTGAAGCTCATGAGTCATCAAGGATCCCAACAGTTCTTCTAGGGTAGTGTACTTAGATCCTTTGCTTCTTGTATTGCCGTCACCTTAGCTTCCCAAGTCCTAGGCAAGGAACGCAAGACCTTTCTCACAAGATCAGAATTATTATAAGATTTACCAAGACTTTTTAAACCATTAACTATGTCAATAAATCTTGTAAACATATCAGCAATAGATTCACATGCATCCATTTTAAATAATTCATATTTATGAACTAGCATGTTAATCTTGGATTCCTTGACTTAATTTGTTCCCTCATGGGTAACTTCAAGTCTATCTCAGATTTTCTTAGCAGAAATGCAAATAGATATGCGATTGAATTCACTTGCATCTAATGAACAGTATAAGACATTCATAGCTTTGGCATTGAGTTGTGCCAATTTTCTATCATGTTCATCCCATTCCGTTTTCGGTTTAGGAATCTTCATGCCATTAACTCTAGCAGTGGGTGTGTGTGGTCCATTGACTATAATACTCCATAGATCATAGTCAAGTGCTTGAATAAATATTTTTATTCTAGCTTTCCAATAACCATAGTTAGAACCATTAAATAAGGGTGGTCTATTAGTAGATTGACCTTCGAAAAAAGATGAACCAGCTTGAGTTGCCATGTGGATCTTTGACTCTTGATCGTTAGATCAAATCAAATGAGCACTAGCTCTAATACCAATTGTTGATCCAGATAGCAACCCAAGAGGGGGGGTGAATTGGGTTTTTCAAAAATTAAACTCTTTTGAATAGATAACCCCCAAGCGGAAATAAAAACTTAGATTCACAGATTTAAGACTAAGCAACTATGAATGAAGAGTTGAAGATAAAGAGACAATCACGGCAAACACAATAGATTTTATAGTGGTTCGGTGTACCTACACCTACGTCCACTCTCAAGTACCTCTTGGGTCCACACTATAATCAAATTGATTACAGCAGAGTTGTTTTGCAAGCTCACAACTCAAACTTTTTTTTTCCGGGCGCACAACGAACCTAGCTGGTTTTCAAGGCTCACCAGCACAAAACCTAAAACCACAAGCAAATGCTTGCACAAGGCTAACTGCCTCAACTGAATCAATCACCAGATTGACCCAGCAACCAGTATAATGAGTTTACAAAAGCAAACTGCTCCTTCAATGAGCAAATATAATAATGAAACAATAAATAGAGATTAGGAACCAAAGCCTGATTCAAGATCTTGTGGCTTCTTCCTTCTCTTTCTTTGAATGGATCTTCATTTGGATATGCTCTTGAGGTTTAGAAGATTGAAAAACTAGGGCTTCTCCCTTCTTTTGAGATTTCTTCTAAGTAGAACAACAAAGGCTTGGAATCTCTTTCTCTTCTCTTGGGGAATGAGTATGATCTTTCCTTACAGGTTTTCCCTCTTTTCTTTTCTGATAGATCTCAAGGATTTTCTCTATTCTTTTCTTTTTGCCTCTTTCTTAATTTTTCTTCTCTTCTCTTTGGGATGCAATCACCCCTCTTCTTATAGATTCGATTAATCCACAAATAGTGCAAAACTATCCGTTAGAAGCAAGTGAAAAAGGATTAGATCCATAAATAACAATAGCCGTTGGGATTAAAATTGATAAAGTTAAAGTTTAGAGTCGTTCTGACAGTTCTGGAGCCATGTCTAACATTCTGGAGTCGGCTCTGGCTTTTCTGGAGTTGGCTCTAACTCGAAATAATTTAATCCGCTCGATCTGGAGTCATCTCTGACTTTTCTGGGGTCGACACAAAATTCTTCTGGAGTCGACTCTAACAGTCCGGGAGTCGACTCTAGGTCGTGGCCTGAAAATCCAACGTTATGTTGTTTCTGATAGAGTCGGCTCTCATAGTCCCAGAGTCGACTCTAATCCGTGCCATTTTCCAGAGTCGGCTTTGCGATTCCATGTGTCGACTCTAATGTCTGCAGTCTTACCTTGACATTAGATTCAAACCATAACTTAATTTTCCTTCTTGATTTTGATCATGAATTAGACTTATAAACTGAAAGACTTAATCAAAATCATTAGTAACATCAAATGTTATACTAAAATAGTTTTGTTAATCATCAAAATCCTCAATTGGATCAACAGTTTCATCAAAATCAATGTCTTCTTCCTGATTATATTCCTTTGCAACCAATCTAGCCTTATTCCTAATAATAGTGTCATCTTTATCTAACTTATTTCTAAATACCCATTTTAATTCTATAACTAGATAATCTATTGGTCTATCAACTAAGGTTCATAACTTATTCCTAGTGAACTGATTCAATTCTTTCTAGGTGAGGGTGGAGTTGAAATGGCATCTGGAGTGAAGGTAGAAGAAGACGATGGCATGCGTGGAGGGGGTTGCCTCATCGGACATCGCGCCGACATCCTCCTAGTGGTGATGGAGGCTCCAAGGGTAGATGCGCAGCATTTGGGTGCCATAGGAGTTCAATGAAGGCTTAAATCAAAGATATTTGGAAGTTTGAGAGGAGTGGAAGGGAGTTTAGAAAGATTTGGAGATAATTTATTTTGGAAAAGAGTCGTCTCAACCCTAGAAATACTGAATGGGGACCATTTAGAGTCAACTCCCGCAAAGCATGAAGTCAGCTCTGCATCAATAAAACAGTTAGCACTCGAAATAGAGTTGGCTCCTGCAGTAGCTAGAGTCGGCTCTAATGAGCAGACAGAGAGTTGTAAACTCATGAGTCGACTCCAACTTTAGTGGAGTTGGCTCCACTACAGTTTCAGTGAAAGTAAGAGTTTTAAAGATATAAAACTTATCAAGCCAAGCATAAATCTCTAGATAAATTTTTCTTAGGACATGGGGGATCAAGAAATTCAAACATCTAGATAATTTTCATAGAAACATAAAAGAGTTTTCAAAAAATGGATTAAAATCTAGATAATCATTCTTAGATGTTTCAAATCTATTCTAATGGATCACAAACACCTAATTCTCCTCTGAGATAACAAAATCTCTCTTCACTCAAGGGTTTTATAAATATAACAGCTAATTAATCTTTGGTACACATATAATCAAGACAAACATCATTGTTAACAATATGTTTTCTAATGAAATTGTGTCTAATCTCTATATGTTTGGTTCTAGAGCGTTGAATTGGGCTTTTGGTGAGGTTTATTGCACTAGTATTGTCATACCTTATGGAAATCCTATCAAGTGTGATGTTATAATCTTCAAGTTATCGCTTAATCCAAAGGATTTGAGCACAGCAACTTTTAGCTACAACATATTCAGCTTCAGTAGTTGATAATACAACTGAATTTTGCTTTTTGCTAAACCAAAAGATTAAGTTACTGCCAAGGAATTGGCATGCACCACTCATGCTTTTTTTATCTAGTTTACAACCAATAAAATCAAAATCAGAATATGCAATCAAATCAAATGGCGAGTCTCTAGAATACCATAATCCTACATTTTTTATTTCACTTAGATATCTAAAAAAAATTACAATAATTAAGTGAGATTCTCTATGATTAGATTGATATCTAGCACATAAACATACAGGAAACATAATATCAGTTCTACTAACTGTTAAATAAATTAAAGAACTAATCATACCTCTATAAAGCTTTTGATCTACTTTCTTACCATCTTCATCCTTGTCGAGTTTGCATGAAGGACTCATTGATGTACCAAGAGGTTTGACAATTTTTATACCAAACTTCTTATGAATTTTTTGTGTATTTTGTTTGGTTAATAAAAATTTTTTCTCTTTCTTGTTTGATTTGGAGTCTAAGAAAGAAATTCAGTTCTTCCATCATGCTCATTTCAAATTCTTCCTACATTAGCTTAACAAAATCTTAACAATGAAGATTGTTAGTAGCACCAAATACACATATAATCAAGACAAACATCATTGTTAACAATATGTTTTCTAATGAAATGGTGTCTAATCTCTATATGTTTGGTTCTAGAGTGTTGAATTGGGCTTTTGGTGAGGTTTATTGCACTAGTATTGTCACACCTTATGGAAATCCTATCAAGTGTGATGTTATAATCTTCAAGTTATCGCTTAATCCAAAGGGTTTGAGCACAGCAACTTTTAGCTACAACATATTTAGCTTCAGTAGTTGATAATGCAACTGAATTTTGCTTTTTGCTAAACCAAGAGATTAAGTTACTGCCAAAGAATTGGCATGCACCACTCATGCTTTTTTTATCTAGTTTACAACCAATAAAATCAAAATTAGAATATGCAATCAAATCAAATGGCGAGTCTCTAGAATACCATAATCCTACATTTTTTATTTCACTTAGATATCTAAAAAAAATTTACAATAATTAAGTGAGATTCTCTATGATTAGATTGATATCTAGCACATAAACATACAGGAAACATAATATCAGTTCTACTAACTGTTAAATAAAGTAAAGAACTAATCATACCTCTATAAAGCTTTTGATCTACTTTCTTACCATCTTCATCCTTGTCGAGTTTGCATGAAGGACTCATTGATGTACCAAGATGTTTGACAATTTTTATACCAAACTTCTTATGAATTTTTTATGTATTTTGTTTGGTTAATAAAAATTTTCTCTCTTTCTTGTTTGATTTGGAGTCCAAGAAAGAAATTCAGTTCTTCCATCTGCTCATTTCAAATTCTTCCTACAATAGCTTAACAAAATCTTAACAATGAAGATTCACTACAAGAAAATAATGAAATAGCGATGCAATTTTAGCGACGCAATTATGCGTCGCTAAAATTGCGACTACATTGCGATGCCTCCGCATCAAAAAAATATTGCGACGCAAATAGCGACGCATTAGCGACTGAATAAACCATAAAATTAAAAAAAATTTAAATTTAGCAACGTTAAAATGCATCGCAATATTTATAAAATATGTTTTTTTTAAATATTATTAAAGGAATAAAATATTGCGACACAGATAAGTGCGTCGTAATATTTTTAAAAAAATTAATTATGTTAAATAGCGATGCATTAGCGACGCAATAAACATAAAATAAGAAAAAATATATTTAATATAGCGACGCAAAAATTGCATCGCAAATATTAATAAAAAAATTGATTTTTATAAAATATAATTATAAAATAAAAATATTGCGATGCCACTCAGTGCATTGCAATATATTTAAAAATATAATAATTTTATATAGCGACGCATTAGCGATGCAATAGACCAAAAATTATAAAAATTAATTTTAATTTAGCGATGCACTAATTGCATCGCAATTATTTTAAATGAAATTAATTTGTATAAATATTAATATAAAAAAATATTGCAACGCAAAACAGTGCATCATAATTTTTTTAAATAGCGACGCAATAAACCAAAAAAATATGAAAATTATTTTTAAATTTAGCGATGTAATAATTGCGTCGCAATTAATTTAAATAAATTTATTTTAAAAAAATAGTATTATGAAATAAAAATATTGCGACGCAATCCAGTGCATCGCAATGTTTTGTTAAAAATAAATATGTTAATTAGCGACGTAATAGCGATGCAATAAAACAGTAAAGTAATAAAAAAAATTTATTTAACGATGCAAATTAATGCATCGCAATATTTTAAAAGAAATTCATAATGCCAAATTAGGGAGGCATTAGCGGTGCAATAAATTAAAATATAATTAAAAATTAATAATGTCCGAGATCGGTCGTCGTCGATCGTGATCGATCATGGCTTCGATCAATTGCAACCATCGGGTTGTCGCGATCGGATCGATCGCGAGTCCGAGATCGCTCGTCGCCGATCGGGATTGATCATGGCTTGGATCGATGGCAACCGTCGGATCATCGCCGATCGAGATCGATCATGGCTTCGATCGATCGCAACCATCGGATCGTCACCGATCCGATCGATCGCGACAGACCGAGATCGGTAGTCGTCGATCGGGATCGATCATGGCTTCGATCGATCGCAAGTACCATCGGATCATCGCCGATCTGATCGATCGTGACGGTCCGAGATAGGTCGACGCTGACCGGGATCGATCATGGCTTGGGTCGATCGCAACCGTCGGATCATCGCCAACCAGGATCGATCATGGCTTCGATCGATCGCAACCGTCGGATCGTCGCCGATCCGATCGATCGCCACGGTCCGAGAGAGGTCGTCGCCGATCGGGATCGATCATGGCTTGGATCGATCGCAACCGTCGGATCGTCGCTGACCGGGATCGATCATGGCTTGGATCGATCGCAACCGTCGGATCATCGCCGACCGGGATCGATCATGGCTTGGATCGATCGCAACCGTCAGATCGTCGCCGATCCGATCGATCGACGGTCCGAGATAGGTCATCGCCGACCGGGATCGATCATGGCTTGGGTCGATCGCAACTGTCGGATCATCGCCGATCGGGATCGATCATGGCTTGGATCGATCGCAACCGTCGGATCATCGCCGACGGGATCGATCATGGCTTCGATCGATCGCAAGTACCATCGGATCGTCACCGATCCGATCGATCGCGATAGTTCAAGATCGGTAGTCATCGACCGGGATCGATCATGGCTTCGATCGATCGCAAGTACCATCGGATCGTCGCTGATCCGAACGATCACGACGGTACGAGATAGGTCGATGCCGACCAGGATCGATCATGGCTTGGGTCGATCGCAACCGTCGGATCATCGCCGACCGGGATCGATCATGGCTTGGATCGATCGCAACCGTCGGATCGTCGCCGACCGAGATTGATCATGGCTTGGGTCGATCACAACCGTCAGATCCTTGCCGACCGGGATCGATCATGGCTTCGATCGATCGCAAGTACCATTGGATCGTCGCCGACCTGGATCGATCATGGCTTCGATCGATCGCAACCATCAGATCATCGCCGATCCGATCGATCGCGACGGTCTGAGATAGTCGATGCCGACCGGGATTGATCATGGCTTTGATCGATCGCAATCGTCGAATCATTTATAATTATTTAAAAAAAAGTTAAGAAAAAGTTTAAAAAAAATATTAAACAATTATTGCGATGCTGTAGCGATATATTTTAGAAGAAAAAAATAAACAAATATTGCAACGCAATGTATGCATCGCAATTATTTTTAGTATATATAATTTTTATCAGTATTAATAAATAAAAGAAATATAATATTGCAATGCATAAGTTGCATCGTAATGTTTTTTAAATAAATATATGTAATTAAAAAGTTTAAAAAAAATATTGCGATGCAAAATTATATCGCAATTATTATCATAAATTATAAATATTATCATTTATAAATATTAAAAATTATTGCGACGCATCTTAGAAAAAAAAATAAACAAATATTGCGACGCAATGTATGCGTCGCAATTATTTTTAGTAAATATAATTTTTATCAGTATTAATAAATAAAAGAAATATAATATTATGATGCATAATTTGCATCACAATATTTTTTTAAATAAATATATCTAATTAAAATATTTAAAAAAATATTGCAACACAAAATTGCATCGCAATTATTATCATAAATTATAAATATTATCGTTTATAAATATTAAAAAATTATTGCGATGCCGTAGCGATGCATTTTAGAAATAAAATAAACAAATATTGCAACGCAATGTATGCATCACAATTATTTTTAGTAAATATGATTTTTATCAGTATTAATAAATAAAAGAAATATAATATTGCGATCCATAAGTTGTATCGCAATATTTTTTAAATAATATATATAATCAAAAAGTTTTAAAAAAATATTGCGACGCAATTTTGCGTCGTAATTATTATCATTAATTATAAATATTATCATTTATAAATATTAAAAAATTATTGCGACACCGTAGGGATGCATTTAAGAAAATAAATAAATAAATATTGCGACGCAATGTATGCATCGCAATTATTTTTAGTAAATATGATTTTTTTCAGTATTAATAAATAAAAAAATATAATATTGCGATGCATAATTTGTGTCACAATATTTTTAAATAAATATATCTAATTAAAATATTAAAATATATTGCGATGCAAAATTACATCGCAATTATTATCATAAATTATAAAAATTATCATTTATAAATATTAAAAAATTATTGCGACGCACTGTATGCATCGCAATTATTGTCATAAATTATTATTTTAATCAATTCAAATATTAAAAAATATTGCGACACCTTAGCGACACAATTCCTAGAAAATAAAAATAATTTTTCCGCCGGACATTGGCGCCATATTAGCGACGCATTAGCGACGCAATTATTTGCGTCGCTATTTTTTTCATAAAATTATAATAAAGCCAAATTAATGATGGATTAGCGATGCATTGATGCATCGCTAATACATAATAAATTTAAAAAAAATATTGCGACCAATTAGCGACGCAATTAATTGCGTCGCTAATTACTCATATATACAGTCGGCCGGCCTTCTCTTCTTCTTCCCCGTCTTGACCTAGCCGCCGCCCTCCCCAAAAAAATCTGGCTCCCACCGATAGCTGCTCCGGGTCCCCCCCTCTGGTGCTCCGGCTCCCCAGTGTTCTCCCCCAACTCCGGTGTCTTCTCTTGACCAAGGTAAGCCCCCCACCCTCTTACAAAAAAATTTTTGTACTAATTTTCCTCCTGCCACGGTCGCTGCCGTGGCCGGCAGTGGCCTGGCCACGGTGGCCAGGCCACTGTCAAAAAAAAAAAGTTTGGTAACAGGGGGGTGGGGAAACCCCCCCCCCCCCATTTTGTCTTCTCCGGCCATGGCCGCTGCCGTGGCCAGCAGTGGCCTGGCCACGGTGGCCAGGCCACAGTCAAAAAAAAAAATTTGGTAAAAGCGGGGGTGGGGAAACCCCCTCCCCCACCATTTTGTCTTCTCCGGCCACGGCCGAGGCCGCGGCCGGACAAGGCGGCCACGGCCGCTGCCGTGGCCGTCTTCTCCGGCCATGGCCGCTTCCGTGGCCGGCAGTGGCCTGGCCACGATGGCCAGGCCACTGTCAAAAAAAAAAAAATTTGGTAACAGGGGGGGTGGGGAAACCCCCCCCCCCCATTTTGTCTTCTCCGGCCACGGCCGCTGTCGTGGCCGACAGTGGCCTAGCCACTATCAAAAAAAAACAAATTTGGTAACAGGGGGGTGGGGAAACCCCCCCCCCATTTTGTCTTCTCCGGCCATGGCCGCTGTCGTGGCCGGCAGTGGCCTAGCCACGGTGGCCAGGCCACTGTCAAAAAAAAAAAAAATGGTAACAGGGGGGTGGGGAAACCCCCCCCCCCCATTTTGTCTTCTTCGGCCACTGCCGAGGCCGTAGCCGGACAAGGCGGCCACGGCCGCTGCTGTGGCCGTCTTCTTCAGCCACGGCCGCTGCCATGGCCGGCAGTGGCCTGGCCACAGTGGCCAGGCCACTGTCAAAAAAAAAAAAATTGGTAACAGGGGGGTGGGGAAACCCCCCCCCCCCATTTTGTCTTCTCCGGCCACGGCCGCTGCCATGGCCGTCTTCTCCGGCCACGGCCGCTGCCGTGGCCGGCAGTGGCCTGGCCATGGTGGCCAGGCCACTGTCAAAAAAAAAATATTGGGATTTGCCTGGGGGGTGGGGAACCCCCCCCCCCCATTTTGTCTTCTCCGGCCGTGGCCGCGGCCGGAGAAGCCGGCCACAGCCCCTGCCGTGGCCGTCTTCTCCAGCCACGGCCGCTCGTGGCCATCTTCTCTAACCACGGCCGCTGCCGTGGCCGCCAGTGGCCTGGCCACGGTGGCCAGGCCACTGTAAAAAAAAAAAAAAATGGTAAGGTGGGGGGGGGAACCCATTTTGTCTTCTCCGGCCACGGCCACGGTGGCCAGGCCGCAGTCCAAAAAAAAAAAAAAGTTAGGGGGGGCCACGGTGACTAGACAAAAAAAATAAAAATAAAAAAGTAACAGCTATGGGACTTTTCCCCACCCCCGGTCCCTTCAATTAAAAAAATTAACACTCAATAAAAAAAATTAACAAAAAAAAATTAGATTCTATCATATTTTATTGTTTTAAAAAATATTTTCAAATAATTTGATGATAAATATAAAAAAAAATATAAGATTAGTTATAAATTAATTAATTTATGTCATTAGTCGGAGCTCTTTGGATAGACTGATTGTTATGTCTTGATTATGCAATAATATTTGTAATGCTAGATAAAAAGTCTTGTTGTATTATTATTTAATTTGCATAATGTTTATGCAATAATTAATCTAAGCAGAATATTTATGCAATAATATTTGTGCATTTGTAGTTATTTACAATTGTTATGTCTTGATTATTTACATTCTGCTGCAAACTGAATGATGCATTAAATTATGTAATGCTAGATAGAAAGTCTTGTTGTAATATTATTTAATTTCAGCAACAAATTAGTAGTTTTAATGATTTATATTTTAGTCTTCACAAACATTTGTATTCGACACAATAATCTTAAGAAGTCAGTGACTATATATATAGAACACTATTCCTATATATGTATAATTGACAAGAAGTTAAGAATAACAAGCATAAGTTCGATTGTCTCCGGACTTCCATACTATTAATCACAGCACTATAACCTTTAGACCCGTTTGAGAATTTGTAAGCCTTAGTCTTACAAATTCTCAAATTGTCCTGGTGGACAGTTTGGGAATATTTCTTGCGATATGTTAGTCTGCTATTAATCATCGTTGGGTGAGATTTCGGTTTGTATTTGCTCATACGTTCTCCTAGTGTGGCTTATATACCACACATTTAGGAGAACATATGGGGAAATGCTGCCGAAATTTTAATGTAACCGATCGATGATAATTAATAGCAGAATAACATATCACAAAGGGTTCATAACGACTACAATTTGGTTGAAATGAACCATCGACGAAGATTGCAGAAATATGACCCATTCATCCTTGCATCCCAAGCTCAGCAAGTCTTTTACTGCGGATATCCAAGTTTGCGCAATGACAAGCGAGATTGGTGGGCCATTTCTAAAATCATCCCACGTTCAACAATCATATTAGAGGAGAGTTCATCAAGTCAATCAGCCAAGTGCCCTACATTTCAAGAGGATGAGATGGAAATGCATGCAATTGAGGACGACACAAGGGCTCCTGAAACATCACTTAGAGATCCAAATGGTGATGTTCAAGAAATTGCAGATGCAAATGTTCAGTTTCCTTCCGATGATAATGAAACTGAATCGCAATCCGATACGGCATCGGATGTTGAACCAACATTTCATGAAACAAATGACACCGATTAAACATAGAGGTTTTTTAAAATTTAACTTTTTTTATAAGTGTTAAATTTTTACATAGTCAATCATTAATCGTAATTTAATTGTATGAATCTTTAGTATTTTCAGTATGACGGGCAGAGGTAGATCTACCGATGACAGACGAGTGAGCAGGGACGTAGCCCTGCTACATAGATCACATGAGCATCGGAGATGGAGAGTTTGGATCTCCAGCAGTCGCACAGCCTTCGATCTCTCCAGCAGTATTACCATCCAGCCGATCGGCACATACCTCCGAGAGTTCTTCCACCATCGGCCGCACCGTACTTCGACTTGATGCTCAGAGGCTGTAAGTATATACTAATTAAAAATATATGTTTATGTTTTTAAGTTAATTACTTATAAACATGCATTTTTTTAACAGATTCATTGAGCAGCATCATGTATCCAGCCACATCAGCGCCGTATTTCAGAGGCGTGCAGATCCCAGTGGCTATGATTGGCGCCACGTATCTCCAGCCACAAGGGAGTTTTATTTTTCTGAGTTTCAGGTAAACTTATTAAATACAATTTATCACTGATATAAAATTTCTTAAACTTAATACAATAAATTCAGAAACTAACTGTTTATTTTAATGCAGAAAAAGTTTACATGGGATCCTACCAGCCATGATGCCATTAGGGCAGCATGGGAGGCTCTGATGGGATGCCGATACTCCGACAAGCTTCATCGTTGGAGGTCATCGGGTCAGCGTCCTGCGCACATGCCAGAGGATATTTGGTATGAGTGGCAGCAGGCCTGGCAGTCCGATAGCTGGCGTAGGAGGTCCGCATCAGCCAGCACGAACCGCCGATCTGAGAAGGGTGGTCCTGGCACGGGTCTCTCCCGCCATACTTCGGGCTCCATTTCGATTCAGAAGCACAGACGGCGTATGGTAAGAAAACATAAATATTTTAATTACTATTTTAGTTATTTACAAATATTTGTATTAATATCATTTTTTTAATGTTATAGTCTGAGCAGGAGGGCGGAGATCCTGGTGAGTTTCATCTATTTAGGGCGACACACACCAGGAGGGACGGTTCCTGAGTGACACGCGATCACGGGAGGTTGTGGTAAGAAATTAGATTTATGTAGTATCTGTTTAATTTCAAAAATTTATTTCAAGAAATTTATTAACTCATTTATTGTTGATTTCATAATTTAAAGACACGAGTCGAGGAGCTTCGCTCCCAGGCATCGCAGGTCGACTCTACTGATGGGGAGACGCCCGTCGAACTCTCAGCAGAGGAGAGTCAGTGTATGTTTTTGGAGGCTGTTGGTGCCCAGCCGCGAGACCACAGGGTCTATGGTCTGGGCACTAGAGCTTCTACATATTTTCCCATCAGGCCTCCAGCTCGCGAGTTTCTGGTGATCTTCCTCCCGAGCGTTTACACAACCTTCGGAGATCTATTGCAGGGGAGGTTCGACAGGAGGTCGAGCAGGATTTTGAGGATCGTATGCGAGGTCGGGATCAGGAGATTGCAGACATGCGAGATGAGATGCATTATTTGCGGGATATGGTTAGCCGCTTGTCGCAGAGTCTCCAACCTCCATAGCCTCCACGTGATCGCTCAGATTCTTGATGTATTTTTTTTTCTTTTTTTATGTTGTACATGAAAACTTCAAAATTTTAATATATTAATTATTTTTGGAAATTGAATGATTATTGTTTGGATCAATATGAGTGAAGAATGTTTCGATCAATATTTAAATGTAACAAAATTGTATTAACCGTTTTAATTTTTAAATTTTATTTTTTAAAAAAAATATTTATTTAGCGATGCATTAGCGACTGCAATTGCATCGCTAATATTTTTAAAATATTATTATTAAATATTATGATGCAATAACCTGGCATCGCAATAATTTAAAAAAAATTTAATAGCGATGCATTAGCGACTCAAATTGAGTCGCTATTATATCTAAAATATTTTTAATAAATATTGCGATGCAATGACCTTGCGTCGTAATATTTTAAAAAAAATTTATTTGCGATGCTTTAGCGACGCAAATTGCATCACTATTATTCAAAAATATTATTATTAAATATTGCGACTCAACTAAATACGTCGCAATATTGCGACGCAATTGAGTTCGTCGCAATATTTAATAATAATTTTAAATATTATAATTTAATTTTTAATTTAGCGATGCATTTGGATGCGTCGTAATATTACGATGCAATGTTGTGTCGCAGAGAGTCGCAATATTGTGACGCAATTGCGATAAATGGATATTGCGATGGACATCTGAGCGACGTCGTCATTGCGTCGCTATTGCGTCGCAATAGCATGTTTAGCAACGCAATTGCGACGCATTTGGGCATCGCAATATTTTATTTTTCTTGTAGTGATTGTTAGTAGCACCAAATACTATATTATAACATAAATGTGTACCACTAATAAATCATTTTCTTTTCTTTTCAAAAGCAAAGTTTTATCAACATTACCTCTAGAAAAATTATTTTCAATCAAGAATTTACTAAGCCTATCATACCAAGCTCTAGGTGCCTGTTTTAAACCATAAAGTACTTTGTGTAGTTTAAAAACATAATTTGAAAATTCGTAATTCTCAAAACCAAATGGTTGTTCAACATAAACTTTTTCATTTATAAAATCATTTAAAAATATACTTTTTACCTCTATCTAAAATAAATTGATATTTATGCAACATGCAATTGCAAGTAATATCCTTATGGCTTCTAATCTAGCAATAGATGCAAAGTTTTCATCAAAATCAATGTCTTTTTCCTAATTATATCCCTTTGCAATCAATCTAGCCTTATTCTTAACAACAGTACCATCTTTATCTAACTTATTTCTAAATACCCATTTTGATCCTATAATTGGATAATCTATTGGTCTATCAAATAAGGTCTATACCTTATTCCTAGGAACTGATTCAATTCTTCTCAAATAAGGGTGGAGTTGGAATGGCATCTGGAGTTGAGGTAAAAGAAGACGATGGAGTGCATAGAGAGGGTTGCCTCGCCGAATGTCATGCCAACCTCCTCCCGGTGGTGATGGAGGCTCCAAGGATATATGTGCAACGTTTGGGTGCTATAGGAGCTTAATGAAGGTTGAAATCGAAGATATTTGGAAGTTTAAGAGGAGTGAAAGGGAGTTTATAATGATTTGGAGACAATTTGTTTTAGAAAAAAGTCGGCTCAACCCTAGAAACACTGAATGGGGACCACTTAAAGTTGACTCCCACAAAGCACAAAGTTGGCCCCGCATTAATAAAACAATTAGCACTCAAAATAGTGTTGGCTCCCACAGTAGCTAGTGTCGGCTCTAATGAGCAGACAGAGAGTTGTAAACTCATGAGTCAGCTCCACAACAGTTTTAGTAAAAAGTTTGAGTTTCAAATATCTGAAACTTATCAAGACAAATATAAATCTCTAGATAAATTTTCCTTAAGGCATGGGGGATCAAGGAATTCAAACATCTAGATGATTTTCCTTAGAAACATAAGAGAGTTTTTAAGAAAATGGATTAAAATCTCTATAATCATTCTTAGAGGTTTCAAATCTATTCTAATGGATCACAAACACCTAATTCTCCTCTAAGATAACAAAATCTCTCTTCACTCAAGGGTTTTACAAATATATCAACTAATTGATCTCCAGTAACACAAAATTAAGATAAACATCATTGTTAGCAATATGTTCTCTAATAAAATGGTGTCTAATCTCTATATTTGGTTCTAAAGTGCTGAATTGGGTTTTTGGTGAGGTTTATTGCACTAGTATTATCACACCTTATGGGAATCCTATCAAGTGTGATGTCATAATCTTCAAATTATCGCTTAATCCAAAGGATTTGAGCACAGCAACTTTTAGCTACAATATATTCAGCTTCAACAGTTGATAATGCAATTAAATTTTACTTTTTGCTAAACCAAAAGATTAAGTTACTGCCTAAGAATTAGTAGGCACAACTCATGCTTTTCTATCTAGTTTACAACCAGCAAAATCAGAATCAAAATATCTAATCAAATTAAATGGTGAGTCTATAGAATACCATAATCCTACATTTTTGTTCTGCTTAGATATCTTTACAGCAATTAAGTGAGATTCTCTAGGATTAGATTGATATCTAGTACATAAACATACAGCAAACATAATATCAGGTCTACTAGCTATTACATAGAGTAAAGAACCAATCATACCTCTATAAAGCTTTTGATCTATTTTCTTACCATCTTCATCCTTGTTGAGTTTGCATGAAGGACTCATTGGTGTACTAAGAGGTTTGACAATTTTCATACCAAACTTCTTAAGGATTTTCTTTGTGTATTTTGTTTGGTTAATAAAAATTTTCTCTCTTTCTTGTTTGACTTGGAGTCCAAGAAAGAAATTCAGTCTTTCATCATGCTCATTTCAAATTCTTTCTGCATTAGCTTAGCAAAATTTTGATAAAAAAGATTATTAGTAGCACCAAATACTATATCATCAACATAAATCTGTACCACTAATAAATCCTTTTCTTTTCTTTTCAAAAATAGGGTTTTATCATTACCTCTAAAAAATTATTTTTAATCAAAAATTTACTAAGTCTATTATACCAAGATCTAGGTACGTATTTTAAACCATAAATTGCTTTGTGTAGTTTAAAAACATAATTTGGAAATTCGTGATACTAAAAACTAGGTGGTTGTTTAACATAAACTTTTTATTTATAAAATTATTCAAAAATATACTTTTTACATCCATCTAAAATAAGTTAATATTCATGCAACATGCAAATATACATAATAACCTTATGGCTTCTAATCTAGCAATAGGTGTAAATGTTTCATCAAAATCAATGTCTTCTTTCTTATTATATCCCTTTACAACCAATCTAGCCTTATTCCTAACAACAGTACTATCCAATAACTATCATTTTCAGCTTTCTTAATTATTTTGGGCTCTATATGAGATACAAATGCAAGATGATTATTGATATTTCTTATAGATGATCTAGTTCTTACACCTTGATATGGATCACCTATGATTAGGTCCTTTGGATAATCATAAACATATCTTCAATCTCTAGGTAGATTCATATCATTATGAGTAGTATCAACATCATCATCCTTAGGTGAGTCATCATCCTCAGCTTCGGGTTCATGATCTGAAGATACATCAACATTTAAATTTTTAAAATCTCTTTCAATGATATTAGTATCTTCCTCATCATCTTTCTTTTCAGAACTTGATACTAGGGACTCATCAAACACTACATGAATTGACTCTTCTATAATCAAATACTTCTTATTGAACACTCTATATGCCTTGCTAGATGTAGAATATCCTATGAAAATACCTTCATCTAACTTGGCATCAAACTTTCCTAAATTATCCTTTCCATTGTTATGAATGAAACATTTACAACTGAATGCATGAAAATAGCTAATATTGGGTTTCCTATCATGCCATAGTTCATAAGGCATTTTCTTAAGAATTGATCTAATCAGAACTCTATTTAGGATGTAACATGCTGTGTTTTTAAATTTAAAATAATATTTTTAGATTTAAAAAAAATTTAGTTTATTTTTCAAATTGACATACATCACAAAGTCTATTATTTTCAAAATCCAACTTTGGAAGACCTTTAACCAAATTCATTCTGAGCAATTTTGAAATCAAGTGTGTGCTTGCATGATCTAATCTACGATATCATAGCCACCTAATCTCATTTACCTTAGCATTATCAAAATTAGGCAATGGTTACTTGTAGATAAATTATCCAAGTCAATTAGGTATACATTGTCATTTCTATTTTTAGCAAAGATAATACTATTATCAATGGGATTAGATACTGTACATAGATACTTCAAAGGATACATTGAAATCTTTATTGCATAGTTGGTTAATGCTAATTAAATTATATTTTAAGCTATCAATATATAAAATATTCTAATAAAAGTAGATGGAGTGATCTAAATTTTACCAATACCCATGATGTGATCTTAACCATTATCTTCAAAGGTCATCACTTCATCTCTTTTGGCTTCAAGGGTGATAAATTGATCTTTATCATCCGTCATGTGTCTTAAGCAGCGCTATCAAGATACCTTTTTTTTAATTCTTTGGCTGCAAGATACGCCTGCATAGTAATAATATCTTAAGTTTAGATACCCAAGCCTTCTTGGGTCTTTCATGGTTAGTAACAGAAAATATAGTTCCTTTTGAATCCAAATTATTTTACCTTTGTAACCAGCATTTATATGAGATATCTTATGATTGCAAACGTAGGATTTATGACCTTTCTTACCATAGCAAAAATAGAAATATCATTGACAATCGATTTCTTAACAAAGAAATTATCAACTATTTTTTGTTTCTTATATGGTCTGTAACCCAAACTGACTTTATCAAAAATAGCTCTTTGATTATTCAAAAGTAGATTGAGTCTTTTTGAGCTCTAAGTAAATTTATCAACAATATTCTTATACTTTTTAAATTTATTTTTTAACTTTTAATTTTTATAAAATCATATTTTTCATTTTCTAAATCTTGCTTTTCAGATTTTAGCTTTTCAAACTCAATGCTAAATTTATCTTTCTTTTTAAGGAGACTTTAATTTTTAGTTTTTAAAACTTTATTCTTTGCTTTCAAAACTTTAAAATCACTAAGCAATTCATTGAAAGCATCATAAAGTTCATCAAAAATGAAATCATAAGTAGGGCTTTTAGAACATACCTCTTCTTCATTTGCCATAAGACATATGTTAGCAATTTCTTATTGTTCTTCTTCAGATGAAGATTCATCACTGTCACTCCATGTTGCAACATATATTTTCTTTTTCTTTCTATATCCCTTTATGAGCTGAAGATCTTCAAATTTGTAATGTTCGGACTTCTTATATTCATAGCAAATTATGGAATCTTTCTTCTTCTCCTTATCGTTCTCCTTATCTCCTTCCAATTTGATACTAGATTTTTTTTTATGAAATGGTCTCCTTCTTTGCATAAATTTCTTGATTTTTTTTTGCAAGAAGAGCAGTATCTTCATCATCTTCATCTTCTTCACTGCTGCCCTTCTTCTTTTCAGTAGCTTTTAGTGCGATTGTATTTTTCTTCTTCACATCTTCTTTCAAATGTTGCTTCATCATGAGTTCATGGGTTATAAGTGATCTAAAAGCTCCTCCAAAGATAAACTGTTGATATATTTGGCTTCTTGGATTGTTGTTACTTTTGCTTCCTATGCTCTTGAAAGGAACCTAAAAACTTTTTGAACAAACTCAAAGTTAGTATAGGTCTTTTTAAGACTTTTTAATCTATTCACTATGTCTGTAAATCTAGTGTACATGCAAGTGATGGATTCATTCTGATCTATGTTAAAGAGTTCATATTTATACACAAGAATGTTAATCTTGGACTCTTTAACCTGGTTGGTACCCTCATGGATAACTTTCAATCGATCCCATATCTCCTTGGCTGAGATGCAAGTAAATATTCTATTAAATTTATTTTCATCCAAGGAACAGTATAGGACATTCATGGCTTTAGCATTGAGCTGGGCCATTTTTCTATCATTCTCATTCCAATTCCTTTCGAGCTTAGGAACAATGGATCCATCTACTAAGTATGTGAGAGTGCTAGGACCATTGATAATGACACTCTATAAATCATAATCCAAAGCTTGAATGAATATACTCATCCTAACTTTTCAATTTGAATAGTTGGTGCCATTAAACAACGATGGATGATTTGTGGATTGTCCCTCGAAAATAGAAGAACCAGCTTGAGCTGCCATTTGGATCTTTAGCTCTTGATTGCTAGATCAAGGAAGGATGAGCACTAGCTCTGATACTAATAATTGGCCCAGATGGCAACCCAAGAGAGGGGATAAATTGTGTTCTTAAAAATTAACACTTAAAAACTATTTTTAAAGTAATGCACAAGAAGGAATGCAATAGTGGTGCTAAGAATGCAAAGCGGAGTAAAACAGATAGAGTAGAGAGAAAGAGAGACAGCATGATAAACATAAAAAATTTATAGTGGATCGGTGTTAGCTACAAGTACATCCACTCTCAAGAAACTCTTGGGCCCACACTATAATCACCGTAATTACAGTAGAGTTATTTTACAAGCTCATAACTCAAACTTATTATTTTACAACAGGATCACAATTAACCCAACCGATTTGCATAGGATCACCAGTATAAAATCTATCACAAGCCTTCTAGCTTGAACAAGGCCAAACTGCCACCCTAGATTCAATCTTCTGATTGAATCAATAAGTATAATAGAGAAATGGTTACAATAGAAATAAAGCTCCTCAAATGAGCAAATAAGACAATATAATCAAGATAAAAATAGAAGAGCCTGATTAGAATATTTCTAAAGTTGAGCTTTTCTTCTTTTCTTTTTTTCTTCTTTTCTTTTTTCCTTAGAAATGATCTTTCTCAAGTTGAGCTTAAAGCTTTGGAAGAAACTTTGATGCAGAGGCTTTTGAAAAACTAGGGCTCTCTTCTTCTCCTTTTGATTTGATGAAAATTTCTCAAAGTTGACTTTCGAATACTTTGAATTTCTCTAAACTCTTATTTGAACAAAAGGGCTTTCAAATTTTGAACTCTATTTTCTTTTCTTTTCTCTCTTGTATTCTTTCCATTTTCTTGTTTTTGAAACGGTTCCTTAGTTCTTATTTATAATCTTCTCTAAATCCTCTTTTAAAAGAAAACTAGCCATTGTAAATGCTTGAGGATGAGTTTAGCATGAAAAAGGAAAGAGCCATTGAAATCCGTTGAAGAAATATCAAACTTTGGAGTTATCTCTAATAATTTTAATGTCCACCCCTGACAGGTTGGAGTCAGCTCTAGCTAACTTAGAGTCAGCTCTAATATGGGATGTGCGAAACAGAATATCTGCCCATCATGGATTCAGCTTTGGCTTTCAAGAGGTCAACACCTTTTTTGTAGGAGTCCACTCTACTGAATGCGAGAGCTAACTCTACTGAAGCCCCAAAAATATACTCTTTGTATAACTGATGGAGTCGGCTCTAAATCGATGCAAAATTGAGGGCTTTTTGTCTTTCTGGTGGAGTCGTCTCTAATCTCTGCATGAGTCGGCTCTACCGCATGCCGAAAGTGTCAAACTATTTCGATACGCTCCGAAGTCGGCTTCCAAACTTCTGGAGTCGGCTCTAAATGCTGAAACTTAACACTCAACACTAGACAAAGGATCAAACTTAATTTTTTGGATTTTGATTAATTAAATATTTAAATTCCTGAAACACTTAATCAAATCATTAGTAACACAAGCAATATACTCATATAATTTTTTTATTCATCAAAATCAATAATTGGGTCAACAATGGAACAAGCTAATCTTTCAATACAATATTGGGAGATGTTTTATTAACTACTACATGCATACTTAATCGAGTACCTTCTAAGTTAGTATCCTCCATGCCTTATGAGTTATGGACAAGTAGAAAACCTGATTTAAGTCAGTTGCATTCTGAGGATGTGCAGCTTACATTCTTGACGTTTTCTATAAATATGGTAAAATAGGACCTCGAGGAAGAAAATATTTTTATATGATACTCAAAAACTCAAAAGAATATGTGTTTATTGGTGAGGATTCTAATGGAAGGTTAATTAAAATTGAGTCCCGTGATGTCACTTTTCTTGAAAATCAATTTTTTGAAAAGGATGATATGGACAAAGGTTCTCATTTATATAAAATGGATTAATAGGAAGTGGTTGGTACAAGTCATTCGATAGTTGACACTCAAAAAGTTATACTTAATCATGTTCTTAATAGTAAGAACACAAAGGATTTGCTTCAACCATCTCAATTGAGTGGGAGAGTTGAGACTGAATTAGAACCAATTTTGATAGGTGGAAGCAATGATCCTCAATTACGAAGGAGTATTCATTCCAAAACTTCTCAAAAATATTTTCAAATTAAAATGAGGCTTATATAGTTACTCCCCAAGATGATGATAAACCTGCAACTGTTAAAAAGGCACTTAAGTGTCCTACTAAAGAAAAGCAAAAAGTGGCATTAGAAGAGAAAATGAAATCTATGAGACTAAACTAAGTTTGGGACTTGGTTGATTTATCGCCAGGCCGCAAAGTTACTGGGAACAAATGGGTTTTCAAAATAAAGCGTAAGGCGGATTGTTCTGTTAATAGATATAAAGCTTATCTGGTAGCGAAAGGTTATACCCAATAGGAGGGTATATACTATGAGGAAACTTTTTTCACCTGTTGTTAGGTTTACCTCTATTCGCTTAATTCTAGCTATAGTAGCACATCTAGATTTAGAATTGCATCAAATGGATATGAAGAAAGCTTTCCTACATAGAGAATTAAATAAGAAAATGTACATGGAAAGCCTGTAGGTTTTTTGGTTAAAGGTCAAGAGCACAAAGTTTGCAAGCTCAAAAGGTCAATTTATGGCTTGAAATAGTCATCTAGACAGTGGTACCTCAGATTTTATAAAGAAATTTCAACATATGGTTTTAAAATAATTGATGAGGACCATTGTGTTTATGTTAGAAAGATGAATAATAAATTTGCAATTCTATCTCTTTATATTGATGATATTTTGATAGCTGGAAATGACAAGGAGTATGTCATGACCATTAAATATCCATGAATTTTGACATGAAAGAAATGGGTAAAGCAAATTACATACTGGGAGTAAAAATTAAAAGAGATCGTTCAAAAAAAATTTGGCTCTGTCACAAGAGAATTATATCCAAAATATTATAGAATGTTTCAATATGAGTAGTTGCAAACCTGTGGATACTCCTATATCAAAAGGCAAAGCTTTGAGTCAAAATATGTGTCCTAAAAATCTATATGAACAAAAGCAAATGTCTGTTATGCCATATACAAGTGCTGTTGGGAGTTTGATGTATGCTATGATGTGCATACGTCCGAATATATATTTTGTTGTTGGGCTAGTTAGTCGGTATCAGTCGAACCCTGATCCAAAATATTGAAAAGCTATCAAAAGAATTTTGAGATATTTAAAAGAAACTATGGATTACTGCCTATGTTATCAAAGATCGAATTTGTATCTTATTGGATATTCATATGTTGATTGGGGAGGAGACCTCGATCAACAAAAATCTACATCTGGTTATGCCTTTTTTACTTAATAAAGGTGTCATATCTTAGTGTAGTAAGAAGCAAACATGCATAACACTGTTAACTATGAAAGCTGAATTTGTTGCATGTTCAGCTACTGTACAGGAAGTTATTTGGTTAAGAAGATTTTTTGATAATTGGAAAGTTCAAAGTGATGGTAACCAATCACTATTTATTTTGATAATCAAGCAGCGATTGCTTTCACTAAAAACTCCAAATATTATAGTCGAAACAAACACATTGATACTAAATACAACTATATTAGAGACATCATTGATAAAAGAGAAGTGATTGTACAATATATCTCTACACATCAAATGGTAGTGAATCCCTTAACTAAGCCAATTCCAAGAGTTGTTTGTATGGCACATATAGATTCTCTTGGATTGCATAGAATATAGATTGTATAATTTTTTTGAACATTGTTGAGCACATATAATATACTATTTTTATAATAAATTAAATGCAAATGAATATTATGTCTTTATTTTTTTATCATGATATATATACGTCATATGTTTGGTTAGAAGCTTAACAAAGTGATGTCACATAGATTCAAAGATTGACTTACTCAGACAAGCAACACCTCTAGCGCTCGGATAGCAAGTAGAGATAAGACATAATGTTAGGTATGTCACCTCATAGAGAGTATGAGATGAGATTGTAAATATATATATGTATATATATATATATATATATATATATATATATATATATATATGACAATCGATTTGAATAGCCCACTTTCAAATAACCTATGAAACCCAAATATGAATTCTTAGTGATTGCCTGCTAAATGAGAGCACTTAGAGAATTCAGGTTAGGTGCTTAAAAGCGACTGAACTAAATATAACAGTATTTTATCAGACATCAAAAAGTTACAAAAAATGTAACACATAATTCTTACCATGTGTGCTATTCGACCAATAAGGTAATGGGAGAATAGATCCTTGCTTCTCTACTGTGTGAAACCAGTTGAGGTTAAATTAAAACTTCATAATAATACCCTTATACTTTTTGCTGTTATTTGGTGCTCATATTTAGTGTCTTGCTATCTTAGCATGTTACCTATGATTATGAATGATTCGATCTATGGAACATGTTTAGATAAGTGACTAAATATGAGTTGCAAAATTTTGAGTAGAAAAGGAGGACTATATTTGATGTTTTCATTGGCCAGCCAATCTTATCGCTTAAGAAAAGTTAGGGCTCGATTATGGATACATAATCACAATGTTTTAACATGCTCTTTGAGAAATAAGAGATGTTTTGATAAAAGGGACCAGTTTAGGGTATATCGAGTTGAAACTATTAACTAGTTATTTTTTTTGGGTTAAGCTACTATGACATTCCTAATAGATGCATGGTAATAGGCTCCTAAGTGCAGGTATACTCGCTAGGTTGCACTATCCAACTATTAGTATGAAATTGAAGTTTATATTTTTATTGCATTTTTCTTTTTTTTTTTTTCTTTCGCAATGAAGGTCTTACCTTGCATGTGCGAGTGGAAGATGTTGAACTATGTGACGTCCATGACAAATAACTGCCCATGGCAGTTATCTATCTATGAAGAAAATTGCCTATGGCAGTTATTGTTCAAGGAAAACAAAAGGAAGAAACTGCTCCATAACTGCACATGAACGTGATTTTTCATGTATATATATAAAGAGAAGATAAGGGCCATGCAGCAATAAGAATGCGAGAGTAATAGAATCTAAACAAACCATAAAAGATAGTTTGGATTGTGAATAAAGGGGTAACATCACAACCTAGCATTCAATCCATCATGGAATCATCAAGGTAAGTAAATCCAATCCATTCCATTATTTTTATTTTCTTGACATGATGCAACAGAGCCAATTCAAGATCGCTCTCCTGAGTCAACTCGAGCAGAGTCGAGTTGATGCAGAAATCTAATCCTAGTTAAAGAGGCAAAAAGAAGAAGACAATTCACAAGATTCCAATAGGATTTTGACTTTAAGGGAGAATACGGAAGCTAGATTCTACATGATCTCTCTCTATAAAAACTTCTTTCACTCCCAATTTTCTTCATTATGATTCTCTATGAATTGACTACTCCTGTCAATCTTAAAAGGGTTATCCTAGCTCTCCCTTAAGCCATCCGATGTTATTGACTATCTCACCTATGTCAATAACCTCTCGCTAATCTTCATCTTTGATGTTCACTATTGACCATCTTAGTTTCATTATTGTGCTACGGCTACTAGTGTCACTAAGTCTACCAATGAGTGTGGGAGTCAGCTCACCATCAAACTTCTCTCCCTCTCTCTCTCTTCTCTATTTACCATAAAATAGCTTTCCCTATTTTGAGGTCATTTTCGCAACACCCTCGGCCTCTCTATTAGTCCTTTATAAGCATCACTCAACAAGAACTCTGACTCGATTAGCTATGGCCTCCATCATTTTCTCTCTTTCCCTCTCTCAATGTCTCTCTAGTCTGCTATGGAGTCCCTGACACAACCATTCATTTTTGATTTGGCCATTATCATTGGTCATCCTTGTCCACCTCTCACCTCTATTAATTATCAATTCAACCATTGGTGCTGTCACTCCCATCACTGCTCCTCTTAATCCTTTGTTGTAAGGGGAGTCAAGGAAGGTTCTCTCTGTTCCCTATTTATTTTTCTCTTTCTTCTTTCTCTCTCTTTCTTAGTGAAAAGAAAAAGGGAGTAAGTGGGCCAAAGCTTGTCACTTGGGGAAGTAAGCCGCCAGCCTCATTTTCCACCTCTATTACCTAGGGTAGTTGGCTTAACTATAAAAAGGACCCTGCTAGAAATCTTGTAATCTATGACTCATATCATAGATGTTCTCTCTCTTGTTGAACCAGTCCCTTAACTAGAGTTAAATGATTTTATGTATGTGGATGGTAGTCTGGACCTAGAGAAAACTAGCATAAAGTCTTCCCTAGCCCACTATACTAGTCTCCTATTTTATTTAATATAATTATTGGGTCAACCTATAAACTCCGCTAAGGCCGGTCCCAAGCCCGAAAAAAGGAGGGTTGCGTTAAGTAGCTGACGGCAAGCGTAAAACTTTGTCAGATCCCCTAAAATATGAATCTACTAAATCAAATTATGCAAAAAGATAGGATGTCCCCGTTAAGAGATGCATTGTATCCGCCTTCGGATGTTTCAAAAAATAAGCAAGGGGCACCACACTAATGCTCGAGTGCGGTGATAAGCGAGCAAGGGTTCCTATTCTATGGATGAGTGAGGATAAAGAAGTTAGTCCATGATAGTTGCTTAGAGTAATAACTTGAAACATAAAATACTAATAGGTAAAGTTATGGAGATAGTGGACACTATGATTAGGAGAAAAGTAAATATAATATACTTACAAAAGACTACATGAGTAGGTAAAAGATCTAAAAAAAATAAAGAATATAAGATATAAATTATATCACACTGGAATACATAAAAATAGAAATGAAGTAGAAATAATTATAGACAAAAATTTTAAGAAATATGCTGTTAAGGTAACTAGGAAAGAAAATCGGATTATATCACTAAAACTTATAATTGAGAATAATATAATTAACATAATTAGTACATATGCACCACAAGTAGAATTAGACCAACAAACTAAGACACAATTTTGGAAAGACATAGATGAAATAATGCAAAAAATATCATAAGAAAAAAGATATATTTGGAAGAAGATTTTAATGGACATGTAGGTAAATAGATGGATGATACATGAAGGATATGGATTTGAAGATAGGAATAAAGCTGGCATGAGCTTATTAGATTTTGTAGTGGTGTATGATCTAACAATAGCAAACACTTATTTCAAAAAGAGAGTTGAATATTTAATAATATTTAAAAGTGAATCTAATAAAAGTCAAATAGACTTTTTCTTAACTAGGAAGGTAGAAAAATAACATACAAAAATTATAAAATTATTTTAGGAGAAAGTTTAACTTCATGACATAGGATAATGGTAACAGACATATGGATATAAATGAAATCTAGAGTAAAATGTAAAACTATTAATCCAAAAATTAAATGGTAAAATTTGAAAGGAGAAAACTAAAATTATTTTTTTTAAAAAAAGTTAGTAAGAGAAATGACTATGAATATAAATAGTAATCCCAATTTAATATGAAAAAAGTAACTAAATGCATAAAATATAACAAAAAAGTTCTAGAAGAATCAAAAGGAATAGAAGTACTAACAAAGAAAACTTGATGGTGGAACGAAAAAGTTTAAGCTATCATCAAGCTTAAAAGGATAAACTATAAAATATAGCAAGAGGCTAGGGATGAAGAAAGTCTTAAAAAGTATAGGGATGTAAAGAAAGAAGCTAAAAAATAGTAAGTAATTGTTGGTCCATATAGCAACCCAAAAGGGGGTGAATTGGATTTTTCAAAAATTTAAACTCTTTTGAAAATAATCCCCAGCGGAAATAAAAATATAGATTCACACAAATTAAAATAGAACATGCACAAATAGAGAGTTAAAGATAAAGAGACAATCACGGCAAACACAAGAGATTTTATAGTGGTTCGGTGTACCTACACCTACGTCCACTCCCAAGTACCTCTTGGGTCCACACTATAATCAATCTGATTACAGTAGAGTTATTTTGCAAGCTCACAACTCGAACTTGTTGTTTTTCCGGGTGCACAACGAACCCAGCTGGTTTTCAAGGCTCATCAGCATAAAACCTAACACCACAAGCTAATGCTTGCACAAGGCTAACAGCCTCAACTGAATCAATCACCAGATTGACCCAGCAAACAATATTTGTTTTACAAGATAAATAGCTCCTCCAATGAGAAAATATACAATAATGAAACAAGAATAAAAGGATAGGAATCAGAGCCTGATTCGCAGATCTTGGTGGCTTCTTCCTTCTCTTTCTTTAAGTGGATCTTCCTTCAAGGTGCTCTTGAGACTCAGAAGATCAGAAAACTAGGGCTTCCTTCTTCCCTTGAGATTTCTTTGAAATGAAACAACAAAAGCTTGGAATCTCTCTCTTTTCTTTTGGGGAATCAGTATGATCTTTCCTTTCGAGTTTTCTCTCTTTTCTCTTTTAATTTTCTAATAGATTTCATGGATTTCTCTATTTTCTTTTCTTTTTGTCTCTCTTTTTTCGGATGCAGCAAACCCTCTTCTTATAGATCCCGATTAATCCATAAATAGTTTAAAACTATCCGTTAGAAGCAAGTGTAAGAAGGTTTAGAACCAAAAATAGTAATAGTCGTTGGGATTAAAAAAGATAAAGATAAAGTTTAGAGTTGTTCTGACAGTTCTGGAGTCGCGTCTGACATTCTGGAGTCGACACAAAAATCTTCTGGAGTTGACTCTAACAGTCCGAGAGTCGACTCTAAGTCATGGCCTGAAAAACCATCGTTATATCTTTTCTGTTGGAGTCGGCTCTAACAGTCCTGGAGTTGACTCTAAGTCCGTGCCGATTTTCAAGTCAACTCTACGATTCCATGTGTCGACTCTAATGTCTGCAAACTTACCTTGACATTAGATTCGAACCAAAACTTGATTTGACTCAAGATTTTGATTATTAAATCGATTTATAAGCTGAAAAACTTAATCAAAATCATTAGTAACTTCAAATATTATACTCAAATAGTTTTGTTAATCATCAAAATCCTAATTGGGTCAACAGTAATCCCAAGCTTACAGCCTATGATGATTTATATAATAGACTAGATATGAAAGAAGGTAAAAAGACTATATAAACCAGCAAAACTAAGAGAAAAGAAAATAAAATATCTTGACTATATTAAATATATTAAGGATGAAAATAAAAGAAACTTAGTAAAAGAAGAAGAGATAAAAGAACGATGAAAAAGTTATTTTAAAAAATTATTCAATAAAAATAATTTAGTAAATTTAAGGATAGAATGATGTGATAACCTAAGAATAACAAATGAACATAAATTTTTTCATAGATTTAACATGCTTGAGGTTAAAAAGGCTTTAAGTAAAATAAAAAATACAAAGGTATTAGGATCAGATGTGATCCCTATTGAGATTTGGAAAGGCTTAGGAAAAATTAGAGTTATGTGATTAATCAATTTATTTATCAAAATTGTAGCAACTAAAAGAATGTCGAATGATTGAAGAAAAAGCATATTAATACTCATATACAAAAATAAAGAAGATATTCAAAATTATGCAAATCATAGAGGGATTAAACTAATAAGTTATACAATGAAATTATGGAAGAGAGTAATAGAAAATTGAATAAGAGCTAAAACTTTGGTGTCAAATAATCAATTTAGATTTATACCTGAAAGATCGACATGAAAACTATTTATTTATTAAGAAGATTAATGAAGAGATATAGAGAAAAAAAAGGCCTTCATATGGTCTTTATTGATTTAAAGAAAGTATATGATAGAGTACCTAGAAAAAATAAATGAGTTTTAGAGAAAAAAGGAGTTACCAAAAGGTATATAGAATTGATAAAAGATATATATGATAGAGCAATAACTATTGTTAAAACAACAATAGAAGAAATTAGTGAGTTTTCAATTACTGTAGGTTTACATCAAAGATCTGCTTAAGTCCATATTTTTTTGTATTAGTTATGAAAAAATTAACTAAATATATTTAAAATAATATCCCATGTTATATATTATTTACAAATGTATAGTGTTGATTGATGAAACTAAATTTGGAGTAAATGCTAAGCTAGAGATTTTGAGAAAGGCTTTAGAATCTAAAGGTTTTAAGATTAGTAGAAATAAAATTGAATACATAAAATATAATTTTAGTATGAGTAAAAGTACAAATGAAAAAATAGTGAAGATTGTAAGCCAAGAGATATCAAGGAGTAAAAAATTTAAGTATTTGGGATCAATTATCCAGCAAGAAGGTAAAATAAGTGAATATGTGAATCATAGGTTAAAGCAAGATGGATTAACTGCAGAGCTTCGGGAGTATTGTATGATCAGCGCATCCCATTTAAATTAAAAAAAATTCTATAAAACTGTTATTAGGCCAGTTATGCTATATGGAATAGAGTATTAGCAATATTGAAATAATATATGAATAAATTAAGTCTAATAGAAATGCGTATATTAAGATGGATATATGGAAAAATTTTAAAAGGTAGAATTAGAAATAAACATATAAGAGAAATGATAGAAGTAGCTTCAATTAAAAATAAAATGAGAGAAAATGATTAGGATGGTTTGGACATATACAACATAGACATTTAGATGCTTCAGTTAAAAAGAGTGATCTTTTAATAATCCATAGTAAAGATAGAGGTAGAGGTAGACCTAAACTAACATAGATAAAAATAATTAAAAAAGATGTAAATATTTGTAATTTCAATATTGACTTGGTCCTGAATAGAGCAGAGTGGAGGAAGCAGATTCATATAGCCAACCTCATATAGTTAGAAAAGGCTTAGATGAGTTGAGTTGAGATTGGGTCAACCTATTGCTAGGATTAAAGTCAAAAAGTTAAAGAGTTAAAATTTTGGAATTTAAGAAATTAAAAAATTAGTGATTAATTATCTAAATTAGTGAGAAGGTGAATTTTTGAATTTTGTTGTCCAAACTATTAGTTGTAAATTAATTGGGTGTGCTTATGCATTTGTAAACTAAGTCAATATATTAAATTAGACATTGCTTTTGGTAGATGCAACAAGCATCTTGCCTACATATTGATTGTATTGAAATTCTAATTCCTGCCATGTGCAAGTGCAACATAACATGGATGAGCATGTTTATGCATGAACAATGATGATACTTGACATTTTAATATCATGAGCATGATATGAATTTCCCCTAGGTTTGATGGTTCAATATTAGATTAATATAATTATATTACTTGACTACACATGGATGAGGAAATAGATTATCCTTTAACATGGTGTGGTTTAGTCTCCTTACTGGAATATGCATGACATATGAAAATAAATTAAATTTAAAAATAAAACTAAATAAAAATTAAAATATGAATATTTAAATGTATTGAGTAAGAATTTGTTGGACTAGCCTAGTTTTTGTGAATTGTTAGTATGACTTAAAACATGGTTTTATCGATTGTTACAAGCTAGAAATATGGCATGCTTTTGATTGCCTATCACAAGCTAGAAATATGGCACATTATTGATTGCGCCATTATGAGCAAGAAACATGGCTAGCTAGTCCAAATCTAAAAAGAAAATTTGATTTTAATTGTGCACACTTGGAAATATTGAATCATATTGTAACAAACTAGTTATGATGGATTGTACTTAAAAGATATTGTTTGCTCTAATGACTATTTGATGGCACGTATATTAGCCCTATCTAACATTTGGTATCCAAATATAGATATTGGTTTTGTTGGAAACTATGAAGCACATATCATGAACACTGCAAGATTATAATTTTTTATTATTAAATAATTATGATTATTATATATCCTAATTATTTATTATTGAATACCTATGGATATTTATATCATAATTATTCATCACTCAATATTTGTTATCATTATTGCATGCATGGAAGGTTTTTATTAGCTTTTAACTCATACTATGTTTTAACATCTTTTTGGAGTCATAAGAATCTTAGCATCGGGACATGATAGGGATTTAAGAGGGAAATAGAATAATTAAATTATTTCTCATACCAAATAAATAAAGAAACATATAATTGAATAAGTTCATTATTATATTAGCTAAATTATTTGGTTTTGAAAAATTAATAATTATATTTGAGAATTATTTAATAAAATTATTAAATAACAAAATATTTAATAATAATAACTAAATTACATGCAAAGAGATAGGTTGACAGCATAATAGCTATTTTTTGAATCTCAAAGAGAGAAAGCTTTTATTGCATGATTAAGAGCAAATTAAAAATATTAACATTAAAGAAGTAAATAAAAAATCAAAGACCAAATAAATATTAATAGAATGTAAAATATTTTGTTATTATTGCAAGCTTTCAAATATGAAATTTGGTAAACCATTTTGTAATTTTCTAATTTAAAAGCACAAAAATGCATAGCATTAAGATCTCTCTTTTTTTGTTTTGTCGGTAAAAATACTAGAAAACCACTTTTTCTAACATTTTTATATGGATATTTAGATCATTTTTCTTGCAAACAAATGAAATATAATTCTGCTAACTAAACACTAGTTATTTAAACTCATTTTATGGGCATTCTCTCACTTAAATTTGTCTTGGAAACTTATCATAAAAGTTTGATATCAAAATAAAAATAATAAAAAATTGTTAGACTTGACATTATTATTTGATTCGTCATGTTGACCTGGGGATAGATGGGATGAGGCACATTGATTTATAAAAGACAAAGTATTTATAACTAGTTGCACTAAAACAATTGCAAAGGAGTGGATAACATCTATTCCAACTTAATTTGTCTAAGAGTTAAATAGCATATGAAATTGTTCACACGTATTGTTAAGACTTTTTTAGCTATTTTACCAAAACTTTGTTAGTTATTCAACAATGAAAAAATAAAATTGTTTTCACCATAAATTATGGAAAAGATTTAGTTGGATAGTTCAATTTGACTCTTAAAAATATGAATTATTATTCATATATTTTGAAATATAAATGAAATAGTTTGTAACAAATATGGTTTGATATTTGATTTGAAAAAATCACTCATAAGTAAAGAATTTAGTTAATGAGTTAGAGTAGCTCAAAGACTAAAATAAAAATTATACTAGTAATTAAAGGTAATTAATAAGGCATTTCATTAACATTTAATACCTAAACAAGCACACACATTATCTTTGAATCGTAATGCGTAAAACTTATTAAGGTGACATCCATTTTTTTTTTTTAGTGACATGGTGGGGAACCCACAAGTATTTTTATTACTCAAGCTCAACTATTTATGAGTGTGCTATCTAAGATTTAAGTATAGAACCTTTGGCTGCTGTATAGATGGATGTGATATTAAAATAAGCCATAATTGATTAAAAAAATTGAGACATAATAATACTTATAAAGAAGAACATTTCTTAATTAATTCAAAATAAATCATACACAATAGGAACAAAGTCATTGTTCTTCAACTTCAATATATTCCTTTTTCTTAATTTAAGATTAAGTTCGACTAAGAACAATTTGCTAGATTAAGATCCAATTCATATATTAACATACATAAGTGAAAGACATAGTTCAATCTCTAAACTTTTGCCAAAATTAAATCATAATTACATTGTCATAGCTCACAAATATATGACCATCCATGGTTACTTCATAGTTAAGAAAGCTATCATAATATTGCATACATTTGGCAAAGTATGATAGGTATACACTATTAAAAATAAACTAACACATATCTCTACAATATTTTAATGTTTATAAAAGAGCATAAAATGGTAACTTTCATTCAAACAATATAGTATGTCTATTTTACATGTATTCTTCTTTGCGAAAGTAATTATATTTTTTGTTCAATGAATATACTTGGACATAATATAACTTATTTAATTTTCAATATACATGCAAAATAAACCGTTAACATTACCATTAATTATTTTAAGAAATTGAATCATAATGTAAAGTAATAATAATCATATTTATAGTAAAATTTAAATTTTGTTATAATTCTTTTCGAATAATACATTTTGTAAGTTACAACATATAAGTAAATACAGTGGTTGCATTATATCTATTATATGAAACAATAACTAATTATAGATTTTCTACTTTTATATATATAATGTCTAGAAAGACTCTAGTCTTTTGACATTTTTGAAAAGGCCCCAAAATGTCTAGAAAAAGCCCCATGTTACTAGAATTCTTCTAAAACGGTTCTTATGCCAACAATGCAATGCATTCCCTTGGAATGCATCCAAGCCAACCACGTGTTTCAACGCTTCGCTTGCCTTTCTCTCTAAAGTCCTATGGACTCTTGGATTTCCATCTAAATACCTCTAGTTAGTTGAGATGTGGCTATATGCTCATAGAAGTTGAAACATTTTTGAAATTTTAAATAATGTACAGCTAAATGAAATCTTCCTCGTACGCTCAGAACTTACTACTTTTGCTTTCTTCACATCCCGATATGTGGCTATTTTTAGTTGGTCAGACATGCCCGCATTTGGTTAGATGATGTTCAGCCAACAAAAGGTGATTAGGTCCATGCATTTCAACCAAATTAATCCTAGATGCATTATGCATGCACCAAACCCAATCGAGCATACTATCTTATACCCAAACCTAATTGATCTCCTCTTCAGCAAGTTGAATAGCTTAGAGGGCTCAAATCAAGCCCATTCAATGTCTTGATCCTAACTCCAAGGGCCTATATAAATCTTCAAAAGAGGTCTCTAAGCAAAAAGTCTCCAATTACACCTCGAAATGTTGCCCTAATTCTTCAAAGAAGCCATATTTTTTATCTCAACAATACTTTGACACCTCTGTTATTCCTACAGTATTGACCTTTCTAATTCGAGACCTAAAATCCCTGCCTGAGTCTCTCTATATCTGATGCTCCTATAGCAAACTTTTTAGTAGCTTAGAAGCTTGTCACCATGCGCCTCCAAAATTGAAACCCCAAGGTTAAGTTGAGAGGAAGATATTATCCCCACCAGCCTACTATGGGACAATTGTCTCCTTCAAGTTTGCCTACTTATAAGGATGAGCCATTCTTTGCTCCCACAAGATCTCAAGCCTTGACGAACTCAAGCGTTGAGATAGTTCATGCGGCCTTAAGCTAGTCAATCATGGACTAAAACCTTGAAGTAATTCATATCAACCAATGCTTCCATGAACCAAACACCCAAGTCCTTAACATGGGCTAATAAGCGCACCTACTACTTAAGAGCATTGTTTAAAGTCCTAAACTAGCTCCAAGACCAACACCCCCAAATGGAGCATTGCTCCAAGGGCCTAGAGTAGTATACAATAGACTAGTCGAGCTCTGACTCTTCAAAATGGTCGAAGACCACAAAATGGACTACAAGTGTAATCCTTTACACGTAGCATTGCTTCATTGTTAAAGACCTTAAGCATTGCTTCATTGTTGAAGACCTAGAAGATTGCTCTATTGTTGAAAGCCTAGAGCATTGCTCCAATATTGAAAACTTAGAGCATTACTTCATTGTCAAAGACTTAGAGCATTGATCCACTATTGAAGATTTAGAGCATTGCTTCGTTATTAAAGACTTGGAGCATTACTCCATTACTCAAAGACTAAAAAATTGCTCTATTATTGAAGATCTAAAGCATTGTTTCGTTATTGAAATCCTAAAATATTGCTCTACTATTTGAACATTACTTTATTACTAAAGGCTTAGAACAATGCTCCATTGCTAAAGGCCTAGAGCATTGCTCATTTTTCTCTCAAAGCCAAAGTTTAGAAACATCGCTTCTTCATCATAGAAGCATGATTTCTTCAAAGTTAAAGCCGTGGAGTATTGCCCCATAATCCTTTCTAATATTGTTATACAATTGTAATCAACCATGTGTGTTTATATAAAGCTTGAATGTTATTATAATTCTTTGAAATTAATGATTTATAATACATACGTATAGTGATGACTACTATAAATGCATCTATAATACAATATCTCTTTTTGCAAATTTATTTCTTAATTATGTACATAGATATTGTAAGTAATTTTTTTTTTAATTTAACAAAAGTTGTTTAGAAAACTTCAGTCAAAAAAATATATTGGTTTAATCTTGAGCAATAAATTATGGATGCAAACTTAGCCTTCTTGGTATTTGAAAATCTACATGGTTGAAAGCTCCCTTCTTTTATATTAGCCTAAAATTGTGCCTGTAGTGAATCTTCTTGTTTTCTCTTTATCTTAAATAAGACAAGTAATTAATGCAGTCAATATTTGCCTGCTGGCAAATGGGCGCGCTCTCTCTCTCTCTCACTCACTCACTCTCACGCACACACTCACTCACAATAAAAGGCCTCTCTCTCACTCACTCTCACGCACACACACTCACTCACAATAAAAGGCCACCTATATAGTGCCCTTTGCTTTCTCCTTCTCTAGCCTTCTTGGTCTTGTTCCCTTTGCTTGTTCTAGCACTTCCATGGATGGTAACGTGAATCATAACTTTCCAGAGGGTCTTAGAGTTCTAGTTGTTGATAATGACCCATTACATCTTAAGGAGGCGAGAGAGATCCTTGTATCGTGTACTTACAAAGGTATATGTTTACGACATTTCGTTTCTCCCCGGTTGAAGAAAGGTGATCTTGTTGATTGGAAAATGCCGTTTTATGTTAGAGGAAAATGCTTTCACCTTTTTTTAGCACGGATTATTTTCCTTCTGATCCTCTTTTGAATATTTTGCACTCATGGGTTCAAAAGTTCTCTTCCAAGGCTAGTGAGTGCCCCAAATATAAGGTTTTTCTTTTTCTAACAAAGCGGTACGTAAGACTTTTTACATCTTCAATTTTCTGCACCCTATTTTATGTTTTTCGTTAATTGTTCTCCAAATATTTAGATGCTAGAAATTTTATATTGCATATCTAGGCTTTTGCGTCGGCAGCCCTGAAACTTTCAAAGATTTTGCGTCTACTTTCAGTAAATTGGTGCCGTCGGAAAAAGTATTCTTGTTCTAGTTATTTCTTTCAAGATAATTTTTACGTATTGGAATAAATTTCAAAGTAGAAGTGAGAAATTGGATTGTGAGTATTGAACGAAAGCATTATCAGATCTCTCAATTTAGTAGAGGGATCTAGACAGATAAGAGTCATGGATTTTATAGTTTCACGTTAATTTCTTATTAACGATACTCTTCCGTGGAGAATGCCTTGTTTAATTTTGCTACGGTCTGTCGTCATTTAGCCTTCTCCTCAGCAAAGAGTATTCTTTTTCTAGCTATTTCTTTCAAGATAATTTACAGGCATTGCAATAGATTTCAAAGTAGATGTCAGAAATTGTGCCGTAATCATTGATCCAAAACATGATAGAAGATCACTCAATTTATTAAAAGGGATCGAGAAAGAGAGGGGAGTCCTGGATTTTTTTACGGTTTCGTGTTGCTTTATTGCTAAGGAAACTCTTCCATGGAGAATGCCTTGTTTAATTTTTTTTTTTTTCTACGGTTTGTTGTCGTTTATGGTTCTGTGCATTCTTTCTACTGATTCTCTCTTTCAGTGACTACCTGTGCAAACCCGCGATCTGCGTTGACGCTTTTCCGAGAGCGATGTCATGACTTTGACCTCCTTTTGGCCGAGGTTCATATGCCGGAATGCAGTGGTTTTGAGCTGCTTTCCATTGTGAATGATGAACTCAATCTACCCGTTATCAGTAGACATCATCCCTTGCTCACTCTTTTTCACGTATTTTATTTTTTTCCTCGATTTTCCGATAAAAAAAACTTTTGGTGTGCAGTGATGTCAACTGACAAACGATTGGAGACCATCAAGGTAAGCTACGAGCTGGGAGCTTCCTTCTTCCTGGTGAAGCCATTAGATGTTGATACCGCCAAGAACATCTGGCAACATGTGGTCTCCAGCAGGCACTTTAAAAGAGATCTACTTGGAAGTAAAATTGATGAAGCTAGTTCAAAGGAGCCACAACAAATTGCAAATAAATTTCCAGTTGTTCAAGCAGAAACAAAGAAAAATTGCGGAGGCAAAAGTGTTGTGATCTCTGATAGTTCATGCAAGGGTGATTCTACAAATCTCGAAAACACAGAAGATGTGGTGATCTCTGACAGTTCATGCAAGCGCGATTCTACAAATCCAAAAACACAGCAGATGTGATCTCTGATAGTTCATGCAAGCGTGATTCTACAAATCTCAAAAACACAGCAGAAAAGGAGAGTCCGAAACCAACTGAAGCAAGGAAAGGTAAAAAGAGAGGACAAACACATGAACAAGAAGAGCAAAACCCTAAAGAAGGGAAAAAGAGGCTAGTTGTCTGGGATGAAGCAATGCAGAAAAAGTTCCGCGAGGCCATCGAAGCGTTAGGCATAGGTTAGATGCTGCAGCCACACAGCTCCAAATAAATAGACTTTATTCTCTTTTGAGTTAGACATTAACAGCTTACATTTTCCATTTTTCAGATGCTATTCCAAGCAAAATTGTGAAGCATATGAATGTTGAGGGCATAACGCGAACACAGGTTGCAAGCCATCTGCAGGTTTGGCTTCAAACGTTGTTCTATTTTCTTTATGCATGCATTGAATTTCCAAGATACAAGAGCTTTGGTGAGCGATCTTCGTGACATAGTTATTAATACATTCTACAGAAAATTCCAACCAAGAAAAAAAATGAACAAGAGAGACAAGAATATCTTGGATCAGATCTATGAAAACAAAAGGACAAAAAATAAAAAAATAAATGTTGAAGACAATTACACTAGATCAGACATTAAAAAGGTAAAAAGAAAAAACAATCCAAGAAAAAGAAGGAAGCAGAACTAAATAAGGCAATGTTGGGCTTAATTTACTGCAAATCGAAGTTCAGCACATCCTTCCTTTTCTTTTTTTTAAGAACCATTTTGAATATTGATATCATCTTTTCATTTGGCATTGGAGTGACCTGACAAATTAACATGACTGGGGAGATTGGAGAGGGTAAAAATGTATTCAAGTTAGCGTGCTATTAGCCTCAGCAAACTAGAAATCTTCTTGACGAGAACCTGCTTCACTTGCTTTTTTGTTTAAGGATTCTGCATAATGAAAGCTAACTTTTTTTGTTTCAGGACAACAGTTTTGACAATTTCTGTATTTTTATTTAAGTAATGCTGAAGTCTTGTTCTTTCCCCTCTAGGTCTAGAATTGATTGGCTTTTAAATTAAATTTGAAAGATCACAAGCTATTTGACTTCCATATTTAAGAGCTAAACAATTCAAATCAATAAACTAGATTTGGTCACAATGCTGAGTTTCAAAAATAAAAATATGAACAAGATAAACACATGAATCAACAACTGGATTATGGAGTGCAAATAGTGGGAACAATGAGTAATTGAGATCTTAAAAAATACCAAATATTCAGTTTCCAAAATTGATACTATCAATTGAGATAATTTTCCATTGCATATATATTTTGGTATATGAATTAAAATATTAGCTAGTTTAGAACAATCATAACAAATCGATATATTCCGCTTCTTTGAAATCAGTTCAAGAAGGTTCATAACTACATAAATGTGTTCTACACAAACATGCAGACATAAAAATATGGAAAGTTAGGAACAGCATACAAATAATACAAATTTCTTTCTGCATCCTTTGCCTTTTTCTCCTTTCCACTTATATTTTCTAAAGTAACAAATGTGAGTGATGGCATCTTTGCAATCATTGAACTAATTGTGCATTCTTATATAAAAGGTGAAATTTGTCATTTGCATTGTCATTTACATGTCGTCAATCTTGTAGTTGATTTACATTTCAAACTAATGAAAGTTGAAATTTGTCATTTCCGCTTAAACAAGTTGTTATGCGAAACTGGCTTCTCCAGGCATTCTTCTATCATAAGTAATTGATTTTATTCAAAATTCAAGTTTCTTCCTTATATTCCAGTAAGGATAATGTTCTCTCCATACTTTTCTTATTATCTGATGATGATCATATCTTTTTTTCCAAATGCAGAAATATCGTTTAAAACAAAAGAACAAATCATGTATCCCATCAATTCCTCTCATGTTAAGTCCAGGTGCCGGAATAGGTCAAATTAATCAAGCTTCTAATCAATGTGGGCTTCTTAATGCACAACCAAGCCACCCTAAGAGCCTCAGCATGAATACTACAGGTCCTGTGAATCATACTGCTCCATTTGAATGGCAGCCGTCTCCAGATTTCTTTAGTTATCCTAATGCAAGATATGTGAAATCATGCATAGACAAGTTGCAGCTTCATCAAAATATAAAAGCAAACCAAAACCAAGGAACTTCAAACATTGGAATAACTGGAGAGATCCAAAGGCCATACTCTACAAGCACCCTTGGCAATAATATGAACAGCTTCTTCATGTCTGGAGGTGTGAATTCAAGTTCATATGAAGCAAACATTCAGACCCAACAAACGAATGGTGATGCTCAACTGTCTTCATCCTTGGAAGCAATTATCCAGCAACAAAAATTTAACAGTGGTACCCAAGTCTCAGAAGCTTTCAGAGAAAGCCTTCAGCCACATCAACTACTCAAAACTATGGCCCCAATATCTGAAAAGGTTGGCAACTTTCCTTATGCAGCATCTGGTTCTACAAACATTGGATTATTTGGGAATAATTCTAATAATGTTAATGCAATGCCATACAATGCAAGTGAACAACATACTCATCTGATTTCGGAGAATTTGGTGAAAAATTATGCTGATGTTGTTGGAGCAACAATGAATACTAATCACTTCTCGTTCACTGATTCTGAACAGCAACATATGATGCAGTGTAATGCAGGTGAAGGAAGCACTCTTCTGTTTTCAGAAAATATGACAAATCATGTTGCTGTTACTGGAGGGGCAATAAATGCTAATCAGTCCTCAATCAATAATTTTGAACAGCAGTGCTCTCATTCTCAAGTTGAGGATAACTCGAAGATTGTAGAAGAAGAAGAAAACCTCAATCATATGATTGAAAAGTTTACCTATAGCAATGATACCTGGCCTTTGATGCCCTAAAACTATTATAGGTTTGACTCAAAGTAGAATGACAGTGGTACCTGGAAATGTTTTTAATTAACTGGTTTGTTACCCCTTATTATGTTCATCAATATCAATGTGTTGTCTCACATAGACATGATACAAAGGTCCTGCTTTGAAAAATGGACAGTTCTTTCTATAGGTTTTCATGTGTTCCAGAAAGTGTCTTTAAAGACTTTTGCTATAAAGAATAGTCTCATTAAAGGCTAAGGTGTTGTTTCATGGCTTCCTCTGGTGTTTCATAATCCATGAATTCGCATTTTGAAGAGTAGATAGATGTTGTTTTACCCTAAAAGAATTTCTGTGGATCATCATTATGTTCTTCGAAGCTAATGATTTTAATCTTCAAGCTGGGGTTGATGTGGGCCTTCTTTGGATGTTGGTAGGGTTTTCTTTGTGATAATTACTGCTTGCAATGGGACTGATGTGGTTTTCTTTTCCTTATTTCCTTTTACGTTGTTGTTGTTTTTTTTTTTTTTTTTTTTTTTTTTTTTTAGTCTCATGTACATTGATACCTATCAGCATATGGGCTCTTCATGCATTGTTTAATATTTCAGCTGTCTTATTATCCTATATTGAAATTGGAACTATCGACTCACAAGTCATTTGTGTATGTTTGTTTGTCTTGTTATAGAATTCTAACTTTGCATTTATAATACTAATTAGCATCAATCTATTTTCATGAACCGAAGAATTTTGAAATTTACATCAGTTGAAAAAGTTATTTTAAAAAATTATTAAATAAAAATAATTTGATAAATTTAAGGGTAAAATGATATAATAACTTAGGACTAACAAATGAGCATAAATTTTTTATAGATTTAGCATGCTGAAGGTTAAAAAGGCTTTGAGTAAAATGAAAAATGCAAAGGCATTAGGACCAGATCCGATCCCTATTGAGGTTTAGAAAGGCTTAAAAGAAATTGGAGTCATGTGGTTAACCAATTTATTTAACAGAATTGTAGCAACTAAAAGAATGTCGGATGATTGAAGAAAAAGCATATTAATACATATATATAAAAATAAAGGAGATATTCAAAACTGTGCAAATTATAGAGGAATTAAGCTAATGAGTCATATAATAAAATTATAAGAGAGTAATAGAAAATCAATTAAGAGCTGAAACTTTGGTGTCAAATAATCAATTTGGATTTATGCCTGGAAGATCGACCATGGAAGCTATTTATTTATTAAGATTGATAGAGAGATATAGAGAAAAGAAAAAAGACCTTCATATGGTCTTTATTGATTTAGAGAAAGCATATGATAGAGTACCTAGAGAAATAATATGGTAGGTTTTAAAGAAAAAAGGAGTTACCAAAAGATACATAGAATTGATAAAAGATATGAATGATAAAGCAATAACTATTGTTAAAACAACAATAGGAGAAACTAGTGAGTTTTTAATTACTATAGGTTTGCGTCAAGGATCTGCCTTAAGTCCGTATCTTTTTGTATTAGTTATGGATGAATTAACCAAATATATTCAAAATGATATCCCATGGTATATGTTATTTGTAGATGATATAGTGTTGATTGATGAAACTAAATCCGGAGTAAATGCTAAGCTAGAGATTTGGAGAGAGGCTTTAGAATCTAAAGGTGTTAAGATTAGTAAAACTAAAACTGAATACATGAAATATAATTTTAGCGGAAGCAGAAATACAAATGAAGAAACAGTAAAGATTGCAAGCCAAGAGATATCAAAGAGTGAAAAATTTAGGTATTTGGGATCAATTATCCAGCAAGAAGGTAAAATAGATGAAGATGTGAATCATAGAGTTAAAGCAGGATGGATTAAGTGGAGGAGTGCTTCACGAGTATTGTATGATCAGCGCATCCTATTAAAATTAAAAATATATATATAACTACTATTAGGCCAACTATGCTATATGGAACAAAGTGTTGGGCAATATTGAAACAACATGTGAATAAATTAAGTGTAACAGAAATGCGTATGTTAAGATGGATGTGTGGTAAAACTTTAAAAGATAGAATTAAAAATAAACATATAAGAGAAATGATAGGAATAGCCCCAATTGAAGATAAAATGAGAGAAAATCGATTACGATAGTTTGAACATATACAACGTAGACCTTTAGATGCTTCAGTTAGAAAGAGTGATCTTTTAACAATTTATGGTAAGATAGAGCTGACCTAAACTAACATGGATAGAAATAATTAAAAAAGATATAACTATTTGTAATTTAAATATCGACTTGGTCCTGAATAGAGCAAAGTGGAGGAAGTAGATTCATGTAGCCGACCCTATGTAGTTGGGAAAAGGCTTAGATGAGTTGAGTTAAGTTGAGTTGAGTATCAGTTCAAGTAGACAACTGCTACATAGGCTAATTCCCAGATGAGTTTCATCTTAATGTAATTTCCTTGATATATCACAAAAGCTTTCACCTCTTTTACTTTAACTTGAAGAGGAATCTGACCTTAATTCTAAAAGGAAGAATCTAACTTGCATAAATAGAGGCTGTCAGTAAGATTGTCATCTGATGAAAGCATAAAGGGTATTAAGCCCAACTTTTGCAATTACATATTTTGTTATTATTTTCTCTGAGATGTCTAAGTTAACTGGACTGGAGGAATTGTTTCATTCTAAAATATCACACTACCTTTCTCACTACTCAAATTTCATTTGTCCACTATGTCAGCACCTTAAAATTTTTTTATTTTACCTTCACAAGAGACTAACATCATCATCATCTAGAAACCATTATCCATACTTGGCTTCCTTCAACCTTGCAAATTCTATTTTAGTCAATTCTTTTCATTGTTAGCAAAACATGAAATTTCTTGCTTTAACAAAAGTCAAGATGTTGTATATTTCATCAAATGGTTAAATGCCACAACCAAATCATGAAATTGATTCAGCTCATATTTTGAATTCAAATTTCACATCATGGACTTACACCAATCAACTTGTTAAGGCATAGATCAGAAGCACTTTATCTAAGGAGGCATTTGGACTAATCATCAGCTTAGTGATTTCAAGCAACAGATGCAGTGAACTAGATAGCGTCTTAGCCAAAGACTTGCAAGTTTAGGAGTATGAGCTTATTCAGAAACTATGGCTTATCAAGAAAGGATTAACTTCCAAGGCAAAGTATCATGGGCAATTCAAGCCAATATATGAATTTAATTCTATGGTAAGCCAATAGATGATCAAACAAAGTTATTTTCTTCCGTCATTGTATTAGACACAAAATATGAATCCTTTGCCAGAACTTTTTTGAAGCTCCCTATCACCACTGAAGGTGGGGAGACTTGCTCTCTAGAAAGTAGATTAGACTTCATGTTAGCCTCTAAACTAGGAAGCTAAGAAAATAATAAAAGTCAACATTAGCTTGACGGTCCCCTTGTAATGTTGACATCCCTCAATCCAAGCTTGTCTTCAGCAAAGCATAAATTTTTCTAGCGATAATATAATAACTTCATAAAGATGTTGGCGAGCTACTGCTTGGGGGTGCAGTAGATCAACTGGAAGTTACTTGGACTCTATATAAATATAGATAGCAAACATATTGCCTACACAGCATCTAGCTTTGTATTTGTTATATAAAGAAAACACCCAATCAAATTTCTGTAACTATCACTCTATTAGCATTAACTTTCTCTTTGCAATCATTCAAAGAAAATTTTATACTTGTGCTCATTGGATTCTACACTAGATTACAATCTTTCATTCTAAAACTGTGAAGCAAATCAGTTATAAACATTCCCGAACAAATAAAATTTTCACTATGATATTGTTTCACCTCCAAACCAAGAAGATGATTCATCGAGCCAAGACTTGTTATCTCAAATTCATTAATCCTTTAAAACTGAAACTGATCAGTCAATTTATCATGTTCTCACTTGAATCAAATTATGTAAACAAATGATCAAATTTCTGTACCTTTAGACTTGATATAAATGTGGGTCATTTTCACTTCACTGAAATTTATTCTGAATAAAGTATGCATCAATCCAACTATACCATGCCCAGGAGTTTGCTTCAACCCATTAAACATTTTCTTTAACACACAAACCTTTTCCTTGTATCTAATTTCATAACCCTATGGCTACTTAACATACATCTAAGAAAAACATTTTTAAAAAAAACTGATTTTATATCAAACTGGCAAACCACAATTCTTGACTTCAGCTTTTGAACCAATCTGTCCAGCATGTACTCTGTCTTATAGCTCTGCTTCAAACCAATAGTTTTTTTTGTTCAAGGGAAGATCTGCAAGCTCCCAAGTATTCTATAATGCTGCAATTTCTTCATCCATCACCTTGAACAAATCCTTAAACTTTGTGGTATACTCAAACCTGTATGGTTTAGTAATTCAACTAAAACTAACATTGTTGATAAATTTCAACAAGAGACTAAACCCTTCTGGGAGCTCTTTTTTGCACAAAATTTTTTTAAAGCAGCACTAGAGAAGGACTTGATGGATCTTGAGAAGTATTAGAGCTTCCACTATTAGGAGTAGGACTTCTGCCACCATTATTGCTTCAACAGTCATCTGGAATAGCAATAGTATTGTTTGCACGACTTTCTTTCACTCTCATGCTCTATGCTCATCAAAAATAGCATAACAGCTAACAATCAAAGAGTTTATAGCATGTCATAAAATCTATATTCTTTACTTCTTTTAGAATAGTTCGCAAATAGAATTATTATCCAATTTTTGTCTTTTTTGAGAGGAAACATGAAGATAATCAAGGTAATTAAAGACTTAGAAGTGATTTACGTTCAGATTCCATCCTACCCATCCAACAATAGGGTGATATTTTCTAAAATTGATGTGCAGTACCTATTCAAAATATAGATATAGGCTATTGTAGACAATGCCTTGGTTAGAGGTGTAAAACGGACTGTGCCGGCCTCTACAATAGCCTTGGTTAGAGGTGTAAAACAGACTGTGCCAGCCTCTACAATAGCCTTGGTTAGAGGTGTAAAACAGGTCGTGCCTAGCACGGCCCGACCCACCTGGTAGGCTATGCCAGGCCGCCTACCTAGGGCTGATGGTTCGTACCAGCACAATGGCCCATAACAAGCTAGCATGGCATAGCCCACAATCCATTACTGGATCCACAGGCCAGCACATAGGCCACTATGCGGGTCTGGCACAGTGATTCAAATCTCAGTAGGATGGGGTCCAAAACAGTCAAGATGTTTCGTCTCAGCGAGATTCGGGATCAATCTTGACCATCCGTCCCATCCTTTGTCATCCATGATACATTATAGTATCAATTTTAAATATATCTAATTTATCATAAATATATAACTTTTGAAGTTTCAATGTGTTTAAAAAACAAATAAAATACTAAAACTTTGCAAATAATTATTTTAAGAAAAAACCATTGCAAACAAGAAATGGGATGCTTGACCAGGTCAAGGACCTAAACGGGATGAGACACAGGGCGTCTCATTCTATGAAAAAATCGGAATACCTTTATCGCACAAGATTTAAAACCTTAATCACACAAATGACAAGAGATGTTGGTTAGCTTCAGAATCTCATCCCTTGTTATGGTTATGATTCAAGTACAGATTGAAAAGTACACAAAAAAAATATCTCCCATATTGATGATGCTAACATCTCTCTCTCTCTCTCTCTCTCTCTCTCTCTCTCTGTGTGTGTGTGTGTGTGTGTGTGTGTGTGTGTGTGTGTGTGTGTTCTTATCTTTTTGTAGAATAGCCATGTTGTTTTAAATTTAAGTCCAATGGCTTTGTGGTAAAGGATTATACAAGTAAAAAGGTGATGGCATGAGGGAATAAGAAGGGACATCTTTATGCTTTGAAGAATTCCAAACAAGGTGTTAAGGCAAACATCTCAAATTTTTCACAAGTGGACTCAAAAGAAACTTGGCATCAAAGATCGTGCATTCAAGATGTCCTGTCATTTCTCATCTTTATAATAATGCTTTCATTAGTATAAATAAATGGAATAGAAAGCCTCATGTTTCCTTTAGTTGTCAAATGATTACTCTTGGGGAATAGCTACTTATGATAGGGAATGCTGTTGTTGCCCTCCTCCCCCCCCCCCCCCCCCCCCCCAACCCAAAACAAAAGGGGAAAAAAAAAAAGCTTCCCTTAAGTCTACAGAATCTGGCTTATTAAAATTATTTCTTGGAATAAAAATGAATGCAAGGAATTTTGGTCCATTAATAGAAATTCTAAGAGAAGATAAGTTGGTAGGACCAAACTATGTTACTTGAGGACATAAGTTTCATCTGCTAACAATCTGAATTTGGTGTCACCTAAGGGTAAGCCAACATATCCTCACAGTGCTGAGCATGTTGGTTAGCAAAAGGAATCACCAGATAATTGTGACCATGCCAATAATAGGACAAGGGTCAATATTCTAATTAGCAAATCAAATATTATCATGTCTTGAAAGGAGAAGACAAAAGTCTATTTTCAAAAAAATTAAAACCAAGATTCTTGAAATTCACCTATTCCAAAAATTAGACAATGATCAAAAAAATAGAAACATAAAGTCACCTACTAAGCAACTTTTAACCCTTGATTATTATGGTTTTGAAAATAAAAACCAAAAATTGAAAACTAGCAGCCATGCTGAACAGGACTAAATTTGACTTAATTCTTATGTAAAAAAATAGAATGGATCTTGACTAGTTTACTTTAAGAGTTTAAATGTCTTTTAGTTGTCTTTTCTTTGGCAAGAACCACATGTTTAATGGTTTCCCTGTTTGCAAGGATGTAAGAATTGGTCTAATTTGTGGGCGTTTGAGTTGTGTATTCATTTGAGTTGCTAATTAGTTCCATTTAATTTGAATACATATGTTAAAAAATTGTATAACAAGTGATGTGGAAATACAAATGAAACAGGGATTAATGTGGGGACACCCTCACCAAAATAGTAAAGCAGTCAGTTTATTGAAAGAAAATATATTATTATAAAATTGCAACCACTCCCATAAACTAAAGTTCCATGGTTAAATAATGTTCTTTGTTGAGGTTCTAAGCCTTATAACTGTTCCTAAAGTACCAATGGCAGCATTTAGCCAACGTTTGTGAGAAAATAAAATGCTTAAAAGTTTGAATGGAGATGAGCCATCAGCACATATATCCAAGCAAGTTGAACCACTGCATAAAGTTAAAAGCAGTGATAGAAACTGCTGCTGAATATTTATAAAACTGTCGCTAGAAGTGTTCTTTCCCAATGGCAAGACCTTCAGCAATGCCTAAGTAATGATCAATACCACTGCTAAAGGTATCACTGCTAAATCCCCTACTTGTAGGTAGATTGTAATGTTTGTGTCACAAGAAGGATGAATGACCTAGTTTTGTGGCTTAAATATCAAAAGAATAGGATGAATGACCACCACAAAATCCCCTATTTCATGTAGGTAGACTGTAATGTTTGTCTCACAAGAAGGATGAATGACCAAACTTTGTGGCTTAATTACCAAAAGAAAGGGGTTTCTCTTGTGTGTGTGCAAGAGAGGTTAGGAAGCAATTGTGACATTGTTTACATCATAATTTGACCTTGTGAGTATGACACTAGCATTATGTTTCTATTTGTTTAAGAAAGGATTAAATTAATCAAATTGTAGTAGCTAACATGTATGAGTCAGTCATGTAATAAAATTGATCAAAATTCTCTACTAGTTACCAAATTCATGTTTTAAATAAGTTTAATATATTTATCAATAATATTTCAACTAATGATTATATTCCTTTCAGCGCAAGCTACACCACTATATAATGCTCAAAAGATCAAAGTAAACTTTCAACTTCTATAAATGATAGACGAACTACTTACAAATCAAACTAGAGCAATATGAAGCAATTTTGGATCCTTGCCTACAAAATGTGCATCTTCCCCACTTTATTGAGCCTAGATACCTTGTAAGTGGAGTTTCTTAAGCTAAAACAAATTATCAGAAATTACATTAACAAGTTCATTAAAAAATATAGAAATACATGAAAATGCCCAGAAAATTGAAGGAATATATTTATTCCAAAAGTGTGATAATATATTTAAGAAATGAAAAGCTAACTTCATTGACTATCCAAGTATTTTTCTTCTAGCTTTATGCATTGCTTACAAAATTTTTATAAATAGATCAATTCATAAAATGCATTCTCCCTTTGAAATCTTACATGACATTGTATTACATAATATTTTCTGAATTTACAAATATAAAAACAAATATTAATGTTATTCAATGATTTGTGTGCACTTAAGATTCCGTATGCCACTTTGGTATAAGGATTCATTTTACTTGCTGGAATTGGAGCAACACACAAGGGAAGTCGGATATTAAGTTACCAAGCATTAATGGGCCAAGAGAACTTTTCATTTGCAAAAAATGGGTGCCTGATAGTATTTTCAATGTCAAAACATCAACTAAAACAGGATAAAGAAGAGAGAAGAATGGATGTTGATATAATCTACAGTGAGAATTTCCTATTTTTGAGCATATCTAGTAGCATTTTTTTATTTGATATGCTATGGCATTTCCTAATATAACTGATGCATATGATATTTGACACAACCATTTTTTGAATCTCAAATATAGAAAGCTTTTGTTGCACGGTGAAGCCCAACTTGAGAATGTGTTGTTCTGCATGTATTCACATTAAATAAGTAAGAGTCACAGTCCAAATAAACATTCCATAATCTTTAGCATCTCCTAATTAAGACACCATGATCTAAAACATGTGCCATCCTGGTAGCATTGAAAGATGTGCTACCTTATTGCAAGTTTTGAAATTTGGAATTTGGCAACCATTTTGTAATTTTCTAATTCAAAAGCATAAAAAATCATTGCACTAAGATCTATTTCCTTTTTTTGCTTTTCATGTAAAAATACAATAATGGTGGAGGGCATGAATTCAGCACCGAAAACCATGGATGGTGGCAAAATTACCGTCTGAAGAGGATGCGACAAGGACGCTTGCCATTATTGCACCTCTCTCTCTTTCTCCCTCTCCCCCCATCATCCTCCTTTTCCTTCTCCTTCTCACTAGCTGGAACCACATCGACAGAGAAGGTGGAAGTAACGAGGCTCACCACACCTCCCTCTTCCCTCTACCATCTTCTCAAATCAAGGATTCGATAACCCTTATGTCCCTACAACCACAGAAGAAGCGGGACAAGTGACCCGATCATGTGGTCTCCCTTTCCATTATTTTTAGTTTAATTTATTTTAAAAAATGATCCATATAGTGTTTCAATAAAATAATGTAAAATAAAAAATGGGCTCAAATTATTGCAGTCAATATTTTTTTGAAATTTTTTTTTCTCTAGAATATGTTCTATGGCATTGTTTTTATTATATTATAAATTCAAAATAATTTGTATTTTATTCAAAAATTATAGATATTAGTAATTATTGAAAAAGCATGATTCTTAATTTTATATGCTCCTAAAATTATGTTATATTTTCTAAAAAAATACCATGTAGCAACATCTAATTAGAGCATTACTTGTTCAAATTTTGATTTAGATACAGCATATTTATTGTGTATTTCATAAAAATAATAAAATGTTGAAAATTAGATATTGTAGCATGATAATCAAAGGCATGTCTAATTAATTTAGATGCCAAATTTTTGACATGACTTAAAGCATATTAATATGCTTATATATTTATTGCATATTATTTATATGCATGATTAAAGAAAAGGTAAATTAATTGTCATGCAATTGTAGACATGCCTCAAAATTTCAATTTGCATGAGAGTTCTTGGGTACTTAGGATTCAAAGAATGATCATCCAGGATTAAATTTTTTGTTCAAATGTTCTAAACTAATAGTAACTTGATATTTGTGACGCGAAAGTTTATTAGGAGTGTAAATGAATTTTGAATTCCTCAACTTATGTAAGATTATCATGCTTTTGGTTTGATTTGCGGCAAAATTTATTTATGTATTGTGTTAGTTTTAATTTTACATTTTTTAAAACATTTCGATATAGTTATCTTTATCATAGTTTCTAAGACCGTTATGATTGAGCTAAACAAGGGCAAGAAACTCAACTGTGGGAATTCTAGAGATCCTCAAACTGCGCCATGACTGAAGCTAAGAATGGGTCTTCTACTTAACATAGAAAATTCTAAGAGGCTTAACAATGCTAGAAAAAGAAAACTAGAGGTCGAATTACATTGCTCAGCAATATGCAAGATGATCTCATGTGTGAATTTGAGTACCAAATTTGAGTACCTTATTGCTCAGTAGATATGGCTGCTTAGAAGGAAAGTTTGGAGATACCTCCACTACTAAGCTCAACTCGACTCAACTCATCTAAGCCTTTTCCCAACCATATGGGATCGGCTACATGAATCTGCTTCCTCCACTCTGCTCTATTCGGGACCAAGTCGACATTCAAATTATAAATAGTTATATCTTTTTTAATTATTTTTATCCATGTTAGTTTAGGTCTACCTCTACCTCTATCCTTACTATGGATTATTAAAAGATCACTCCTAACCGGAGCATCTAAAGGTCTACGTTGTATATGTCCAAACTATCGTAATTGATTTTCTCTCATTTTATCTTCAATTGGAGCTGCTCCTATCATTTCTCTTATATGTTTATTTCTAATTCTATCTTTTAAAGTTTTACCACATATCCTTCTTAACATCGCATTTCTATTACAGTTAAATTATTCACATGTTGTTTCAATATTGCCCAACACTCTGTTCCATATAGCATAGCTGGCTTAATAATGGTTTTATAGAATTTTTTAATTTTAATAAGATGTGCCGATCATACAATACTCCCAAAGCACTCCTTCACTTAATCTATCCTGCTTTAACTCTATGATTCACATCTTCACCTATTTCACCTTCTTGCTAGATAATTGATCCCAAATACCTAAATTTATCATTCCTTGATATCTCCTGTCTTGCAATTTTTATTATTTCTTCATTTGTACTTCTACTCTCACTAAAATTACATTTTATGTATTCAGTTTTAGTTCTACTAATCTTAAAACCTTTAGATTCTAAAGCATCTCTTCAAATCTTTAGCTTAGCATTTACTTCAGATTTAGTTTCATCAATCAACGCTATATCATCTGCAAATAACATACACCATGGGATATTATTTTGAATATGTTTGGTTAAATAGCTTCCATGGTTGATCTTCCAGGCATAAATCCAAATTGATTATTTGACACCAAAGTTTAAATAAAACTAATGAATAAGTTTCAAATACCTCCACTACTAAGCTGAAGTGGCTTATTATTAAGTTCGACACCTATCGAAAGTGCCCAAATTACATGATGAGGCAACATCTTTAGGAAACATTAGCCATAATAAGAGAGCTGAAGGCAACAAGTTACACTAAAACTGATGAACAAGTTCTGATCATAATTTGGACCCTACTAAATATTTCGAAGTGCATGAAATTCAACATGATGCACAATGAAAATATTAAAATTTTTGATGGTAGATCATGTCATTTGGAGCTAGAGGATAGCATTCGAGGCACTTAAGTCCTCTAAAGAAGCTTATATTGTAGAACCCAACTTATGCAAGGCTACAGACTTCAAGCGTGAGAGTGCTTAGAAACATTTGAAAAAGGAAAAAGGGACTGGCATGGTGCCCACGAAGGTCAAAACCACTCAGTGCAAGAGGGATCAGCATGGTGGTCAAAAGGGCAAGACTAGCATGAGCAACTACAATGTGGTAAGCTGGATCAATTCGCTCATGAATGCAATGAGCCAAAAAAGACAAAAGAGCCATAAACCTTGTAGCCAAAGACCGAGCAGTATTTGTGGAGTTCTGCTAGATCAGAGTTGGGACAATGGATATAATAGGAAATAATGCCAAAGCTAAAGTCATGGTATTGGCACCTGCAAGCTAAAGTTGCATGGCCACATCAAACCCAGTTCCTTGATGATGTCTTACATGTACTTAATGTCTAACAAAACGTGGTCTATGTTTAAGTCTTTTTAGGCCTCAGCTTTAGAATAAAATTCCCTGGTGATGGTGTTTATTTTGTATTTGGGAACTGATCATTATGGTAATAATGTTGATTTTTATTTGGGAACTGAATATCATGGTTTTAGTTCTTTACTGGATAGCTTCATAGTTCTGAATATTAATTGTAATTTATGTAATGATAATGATGGTTGTTTTTCTTTAGTTACATCTTTTAGCAATGTAAATATGGAAATACCCATCATGCTGAACTAGGCTATATTAGTCAATATAAAATAAATAGACTAGCTAGAGAAGGCCTATTGGGCCCACTCACTAAAATTGATATGCCCACTTGTGAACATTGCCAAGTAGGAAGAACGACTAGTAAATCATTTGGTAAATGAACTAGGGACAATATCCTATTGCAATTAATCCATTCTGATATATATGCCCCAATGAACATAAGGGTAAGGCATGGGACCACAATTTTATAGATGACTTCAAATGCTATGATCATCTATAAGATAATATGTCGATTTCTCGTAAGTCAATAGCATTGGACTAGTATAACATTATATGTAAGTTTGGTTGAGAATTAGTTAAACCAAGAGTTAAAACATTAGGAACAAATTGAGGATATGAGCATCTGTCTAAGCACTTCAAGATACTCTGTGATAAAAAGGGCAGAACAAGCCAGATAACCATTCCTAGAACCCTACAGTGAAATGGTGTTGCAAAGAGAAAGAATGAGACTCTATTGGAGATGGTTAAGTCCAAAATGGCACATGTTAATCTTCCCGTATCTTATTTTGGGAAAGGGGGGGCATGCCTTATTAACTACTGCCTATTTACTTAATCAAGTATTAGATCCCCTAACACTCCAAAAGAAATATGTTCACAGGTAAACAAGTAGATAGGAGTGTGACTAAAATCAAATATCGAGATCCCATATTTTTGGAGAATGATGTTCCTAATAGAGGTGAGACTGATAGGAACTTTTAGCTGTGGGATGCCAATGCACCCAGTCAATCAATTGAGGAGCATGAGGAATTGACTCGATCTCCTAAATCTATTGGGAACATACATTCTAGTAGATTAGCTCAACATGAACCTCAGTTGCGTCAAAGAATCTGTAAAATATCTCTCATCATCGATTTGATATTGAAGAAGAAGCCTTCGTGATTGCTCGGCATGAAGATAATAAGCCTAAAATAGTGAAAATGGCCCTCCCATCCCTTGTTAAAGAAGGATGAAAGAAGGCAATGGAGGATAAAATGGATTCTATGAGGGCAAATCATATTTGAGACTTGGTTGATTTCCCATTGAGCAAAAAGAGATCGGGAACAAATAGATTTTCAAAGTCAAGCACTAGGTAGATTGATCTATCAAGATGTGAAAGACATGCCTAGAAGTGAAAGGTATACATAACAAGAGGGTGTAAATTATGAGGAAATTTTCCCTGGTTGTAGGGTTTGTGTCTTCGTGCCTTATTCTAGGTATCACCACGCGAATTTAGAGTTGCATCAAACGGAGCAGCCTATAGCCTTCTTGGTGAAAGGTAGGAGCACATGGTTTCTGAGCTCCATCAATCCTATATGGCTTAAAGCAATCATCCAAATAGTGTCATCTAAGGTTCCATCAAGCCATAATTGCTTATGGGTTTCAGTAAAGAAGATTGTGTATTTCAAATATTTCAACAATAGATTCATCATTTTAGCTCTCTATGTGGGTGATATTTTGCTAGTTAGGAATGACAAGAAGTTTGTAGTTGCCATTAAAGAGTGGTTGTCCTCCAATACTAAGATGAAAGACATAGGAGAGGCTATTTATATACTTGGAGTTAAGATCCAAAAGGATTGTTTAAGGAAATTTTTATCTCTTTCACAAGAGTCATATGTTTGGAAAATCCTTGAACAATTCAATATGCATAACAGCAAACCCTTAGACATTTATTTAGCAAAAGGCATAGCCCTAAGCCTCAAGTTGTATCCTAAGACTCAAAAAAAGAAAGAATAAATGACAAGTTGTATCCTAACTCCAGTGCCATTGGGAACTTGGTATATGCTATGCTTGGCCTAACATTTGCTAGACTGTGAGACTTGTAAGCCGACATTAATAAAATCAAGTATCAGCACATTGTAGAGTGGTCAAGAGGCTACTCAAATACCTTAGAAACATTCCAGATTATTCCTTATGCTACCAAGGACATGATTTATACTAATACTGACCAGGAAGTAGACTTAAATGAGCACAAATTAATTTCAATGTATGCATTCTTGCTTAACAATGATGCCATCTCTCAAAGTAACAAGAAGCAATCTTCTATAGCCTTATCTACAATAGAGTTGAGTTTATAGTACGTTCAACAATGCAAGAGACAGTTTGCTTAAAAGATTCTTGCAAGATTTAGGGGTTGTAATAGTACAAAAGACAGTTTAAGCTTCTAAACCAATGATAATATATTGTAATACTGAGGCAGCCCTCATCTACATTAAGGATCTCAAATATCATGCAAAGACCAACCACAATGATAACCAATACAACTTTGTTAGAGGCATTATAATATAAAAGGAAGTGGTCTTGCAGTATATTTCTATGCAGCAGATGTTTGAAAATCCTCTCATTAAACATATCCTAGATATATGTACTTGTCACATTAGATTTCTAGGATTGCAAAGAATATGATGTATTTTTCTTTGGGACCACTATAGTAATTGCATCCATCATTATCGGAACAAAGCATAATGGAAAAAAAAGGATTTAGTCAATCCCAATTAGTTTGTGATGAAGGCTTACTTGGTGGTGTTGTTATATTAATAAAAACAAAGATGTTTATCCAATATAATCATATGATATGCAAGATTGAAACAATGTGCAGTAAAAATAGCACTCACCTATAAATATACAACGTAAAAGTTGTCATACATGTTAAGATGGGCTCTCTCGCATGAGTAATCGCCTCTAATATCTGCAGGTGAGCAGAGATGAGACAATTTGCCAAATACACTTTAGAAGGTTGCATTGCTTAAATAGAAATTCACCTTAATAATTGATTAAGATAAGGCTTTGATAGTAATAGAAAGGTTGATATTGGTGCCCCACAATCTAAATAACTTGTATAAAAGCTATATATAATATCTCAATTTGGCATCTAAAGAAATGCACGCACTTAAAGGACTCATGTTAGGTGCTAGTGACTGAACTAGGATCTATACGATGCTTGGAGGAGAAACAACATTATAGCATGTGATTCATACCACATGTACTAAAGTGATCAATAAGAGTAAGTGAATTAATCCTTGATCAATAAGAGTAAGTGAATTAATCCTTACTTTTCCATTAAGTGAGACCATTGAAGTACTTCAAAGTGTACCCTTTGTAATTTTTGACTGTATCACAAGGTGACTGATTAGTGATCACAACTTTAGCATGTTACCTACAAATGCAAATAATTCGACCTTACGAAACATGCCTAGGAAAGCAATTGATCTAGATCCAAGTGGTACAAGTGCGAAGGGAAGATCATTTTGATATACATTTACATGTTCACCATCAACTAGTTATGTCCCCTCCTTATGACTAGATCATAGTTGTCAATACACAGTGAGCAAAAAGAGTCAAGTATAGATTTTTGCGAATTAGAGATACTTGAATTGATATAACAGGATTGATCTAGAACATAGTAAGATATATTCCTAGGATTGTAGCCACTATATCATCCTTAAGATGTGCATAGTAATGAGCTTCCAAATACAAATATGGTTGCGACTAGGAGACTAAGTGGTGGTTGACCGATTGATATAACAAAGATAGATTTAGAACATAGTAAGACACATTCTTAGGATTGTAGCCACTACATCATCCTTAACAGGTGCATAGTATTGAGCTCCCAAATGCAAATATGGTTGTGACTGGGAGACCAAACTCTAATACCGTCACAAGGCCAAAACTTTGAATCAGTAAAGTCTTAGGCTGTGTGGCACTAGATACCTTTTTCTAGTCAACCTATTTCCCAGTAATGCGTACAGGTTTGAAGGTGAAAGACGACACTTTATTGAATTTTCCAAGCGATTACACACATATGACCCACCCCAAATCTTTTCTTACAAACACGGTTGCATTGCTTGCCTCAAAGGCTTGGCAAATGGGGCTGAGTAGATGATATAGTCATGTTTAGTGATTCCTTTTAAGGAACATTTGAAGCATCTTGGACTTGTATTTGTTCCATTGAGGCAAAATACTTTTTATGTAAAGAGGGAAAATTGTGAGTTCTACCTTAAGGAAATCAAATTCTTTGGCCAACGGGTCAATAAAGATGGATTCTATAAATGTCCAAGCCATGAATGATTGGCCAGTGCCTAGCAAAGTGACCGAATTAAGGAGTTTCTTGGGGTTAACCAACTACTATCGCAAGTTTGTATTTGGCTATTCTAAGAAAGTCTCTCCCTTGACTGATCTTTTGAAAAAGGACCAACCCTAGGCTTGGACAGATAAATGCCAAAGGGCATTTGAAGAAGTGAAGGTGGCCATTGTTTTGGAACCTATATAAAAATTGCCTGACTTTACAAAGTCCTTTGAGGTGCACACGGATCCTTCAAATAATGCTGTTGAAGGTGTGTCGTGCAAGACAAACATCCAATTGCTTTCAAAAGTTAGAAACTAAAAGAGGCAGAATAGAAATACTCTACCCATAAAAGGTGATGCTAACGGTGGTGCATTGTCTATGAATCTGGCAGATTTACTTGCTAAAGACCAGATCTATAGTAAAGACTGATAATGTGGCTAACGCTTTCTTTTTGACGCAGAAAAAAGTTGTCACCTAAATAGGCATGGCAAGAATTCCTGGCCAAGGCTTACAACTCAACTCAACTCAACTCATCTAAGCCTTTTCCAAACTACATGGGGTCGGCTACATGAATCTGCTTCCTCCACTCTGCTCTATTCAAGATTAAGTCGACATTCAAATTACAAATAGTTATATCTTTTTTTAATTATTCATGGTCAAAGCTTATGAGAGCATAAACCTAATAGATACAACCAGGTTGCTGATGCCGTAAGTCGGAAGGGCATCATGGAAAATTACTACTGCTAATTGAAGTTGACTTCACCGACAAAGTCCATGATGTTGCCCAAACAGACATCGGCGACCAGAAGCTACTTCAACAAGTTCGAAACAGTGTGACTCGAAGATATTAGATTAAAGATGGTCTCCTGATAGCAAGGAGTGGCCACATTTATGTCCCACAAGGCAAGGGATTAAGGAGCCAGCTTATGAGGGAGTATGATGACCCTCATTAGGCTGGCCATCTAGGACGGGAGCGCATGATTGTGCTCATATCTTGCACCTTCGTTTGGCCAAGTGTGGAGCAAGACATTTGGTCTGCCAATAAGACAAAGTGAAAGAAGAAAAGAGGCAAGCTTACTACAACCCCTACCAATTGAGAAAAAGCCCTGAATTTCGATGTTGATGGACTTCATTATTGGTTTTCGAAAGGTGGACGGCTTATCTTCCATCTTGATGGTGGTTGATCAATTCTCAAAGTATGTTGTCTTTGTCCCTGCCCGAAAAGCATGCCTGAAAAAAGTGGTTGTTGATTTATTTTATCGCAATGTGATAAAACACTTCGGATTGCCTACTAATATCATCAGTGATCAAGATGCTCGCTTCACAGGTAGGTTTTGGACCAACCTCTTCCAATTGATAGGGTCAGAATTAAAATTCTCCATAGCCAATCATCCCCAAACAAATGGCCAGACTAGGGGGTGAATGCTTTGCTAGAGTATCTTAGGCATTACGTCTTGGCAAGCCAGCGAAGCTAGGTGAAGTGATTGGACTCTATCCAGTTCTGCTACAATCTTCATTGGTCTTCTACAACATGATTTAGTTCTTTTGAATTGGCTACAAGGCGACAACCCTTATCCCTTAAGAGATATCTTTATAGAAAAGGGGGGGCTATCGGTTTGCCAGAAGTCAATAAGAAATGTTTAAGGAGGCCTAAGATAGCCTACATAAAGCCCTGAATTGAATAAAAAAGTATACCAACCAAGGTCGTCGACCCTTAGAGTTTCATGTGGGGGATAAGTTTGTGTTGAAATTAACCTCATAAATCTAAAAGCATATCAATAGGAAAATGGCTCACTAAGGCTTAATTCCTAGGTACGATAGTCCTTTTGAAGTTATCAAAAAGGTGGGAAATATGGCCTACAGGTTACACTCGCCTAAAAGACTGAAAGTGCATCCAACATTCCATGTCAGCTTATTGAAGCTATTCCACCAAGATACAAACCTCACCTCTCTCAGGTGCAAGCACAACAAGCCCCACCTACTGTGTGGGAATAATTTGATAAAGAGGTGGAAAGAATTATGGACCACCAGACCCTATGGCAAAGTAAAAAAAGAATAGGCAAATGAAATATCTGGAGGATGGTTCCAATGAACCAGAATGCGAAGCTAGTTGGAGAGGCTACATTGTGATAGTTTTAGGACCAAATCCAGGCACACCTATCAAACCTCCCTTTCAAGACGTCGGGCTCTTTGGGTGGGGATGGTTTGTTAAATACTCATTAGTAAATCTAGCCACAACTTCACATAGTCCCTACAAGCACGCATCAACGGTAAAGGCATGTTGACTACAAGGCTGATTTAGACTGTGATGAGGTGCGTTGGCCCTTGGTGCGCGCACTATCCATGGAGCATCAATGACGCAACCATGGTAGAGCACACGTGGGCCACTACAGGATGCGTAAGGGCCCACTACAAGGCGCATGTGAACTAAGCCATGGCAAGGCACGCATAAGCCATGGCAGGGCACACAAGCCACCATGGGCACATAAGCCATGGTGGGGCGCATGCAAATTGCCATAGAGCGCACAGGCCACCAAGAGGCACACGCAGGTCGCCATAGGGCGCGCAGGAAGCAGTAAGGCACATACGAAGCGCTATAAGGTGCACAGACCATTGCATTAGCATGCTCAGGCCACTAGAAAACCGCAGCCAGAGTTGCAATGTTGCTAAGACTTTTGGAAGCCATGGGGTGGGCGTTGGCCATATGACTTGTCATAGTAAGGACCAAGGCCTTTGGTTCGGCTCAGACACAGGTGTGGCATGGGCCTTGATACAACCATGGCGAGGGTGTGGCGCAGCCGTTGGTGAAATGTTGCTTGGTCATTTGAAATCCTTGGGGTGGGCTTCGATCGGATGTCATACTAGGTAGTAAGAGAACCTAAGTAGCTAGTGCCTCATGGACCCTGGCATGGCGATTGCATGAGCTTGGCACAGCTAGATCAATGCTAGTCAAGATCTTTGGCAGACAGATGATCTCTGGATTGGCATAGCTCAGTGCCTAGCCGTGCCAACCCATTGGAACATGCTCATTATTGCTAGTGAGCCATGCTCCAACAAGGTACCTTCCAAATTGATTTAGCGCTCGAATGGTTAGAAGGCATAAGTAGACACATGCTAGACATGTTGCGATAATGGGCCTGCATATAAACGTGCCAATGGCCAATCAGTGTGCACACCAGGCTTAGACAGGCACACCCTCAGGCTATGATCTCGACTTAGATTCAAACCATTTGGACACAGGTGTGGGAACAAACAGATACGCTAGACCCACAAGTGAGCGGGCATAGGCACAGGAATGGTGAACCCAATGTCTAGGCAAAAAAGGCAGTTGAACTGGCAAAGAAGTTTTGGTGGTTTTGTGAACCATCCTACTATAGTTACTTATGATTTAGGTCTTGTAAGACTCAAATTGTATAATTTGTAATAGCGTTGCATAGTACTTAGTGGTTAGGGAGTTGTCCACCACATTAATACAAATAGTCCCATTTGTTAAGTCTTTGCAGTAGGCAATGCATTATGTTTGCAAAAAAAAAACTTTGGGTGAGTCTTTTATGTAATCATTTAGAAAACTCAACAAAGAGTTATCCTTTACCTTCAAACTTCTATGCATTGCTAGGAAATAAGCTAACTAGATGAAGGCATCCAATGTCGCAGAAGGCATAAGACTTCACAGAAAATTGATTCAAAGTTTTGGCCCTATGATAGTTGGTATTAGAGCCTGATTAGACGCCCGATCAACGTTTCCCATCAAACTTATTGCCTTTTTATTAATTGAGCGAAAAGCCTTTGTTAAGGGTATCAAAAGTTAGGAGATTTGTTTTTTAATTTATTTTTTATTTTCTTGATTTCTAGTTTCCTTTTTTAGTGATTTTTTTTTCTCAATAAAATCCGAGTCAATAGGATCTGGATTCTTTAGCTGAAAATTAGGGATTGAATAAAATCCAGGTCAATAGCATTTGGATTCTTTTGCTGAAAATTAGGAATCAGTTAAGGGTTTGTTGCTACCCTAGTCCTATTTAATCCTGTATGCTAAACATCTGTGAGACAGAACTAAATGAATAAATTTTAGTCTTCTTCAAGAAAAACTTTGATGGTATCAGAGTCATGGTTATAGTTTGGTTTATTTTCCTGATTTTTGAAAGATGGCGTCAACTCCTTCACGGCAAAAGACCTTCGAAGTCACTCTAACATCTCCACACCAACGACAATGGCAACAAGCAGTATTGATCAGGTTGCAGCTAATTCCTCCTTACAAATAATCGTTCACAAATTAAACTGGAAAAATTATTTGGAATGGTCTCAATCTATCAAACTTGCTGTGGATGGCAGAGAAAAATTGGGTTATCTGACTGGTGAAGCAAAAAGGCCGAGCAAAGATGATTTGATGTTCCGAATATGGCGATCTGAGAATTCCCTGGTTATGGCTTGGCTTCTTAACTTAATGAAGACAGCCATCGCCAAAACAAATATGTTTTTACCATCCATAAAGGACATTTGGGAGGCGGTCCGAAAAACTTATTCAGATCGAAAAAATTCAAACCAGATTTTTGAATTAAAAACTAAGCTTTGGCAATCCAAACAGGGAGATCGCGAGGTTACTGTTTATTATAATGAAATGGTAACCTTGTGGCAGGAACTAGATCAATGTTATGATGATGTTTAGGAGAACGCTAATGATAAAGCAAGATACGCTAAAGGCGAAGGGAATGATCGCATGTATATGTTTTGGCTGGTGTTAATCAGACTCTTGATGAAGTAAAAGGAAGGATTCTTGGATCACAAGCATCTACCATCGATCCGCGAGGCCTTCTCTGAAGTGAGACAAGAAGGAAGAACATTATGTCAAGGGCTCGACATCCACTGCAAACACTGAATCTGAAAATTCTGCCTTGGTGACACAGAGCATTGAAAGGGAGAAAGAAAGGCGACGAAAATCATGGTGTGACCACTGTAAAAAACCATGACATACAAGAGAGACGTGCTGAAAATTACATAAAAACAGCAAATTGAAAGAAGAAACCGTAAGAGCATGCTCTCCAAACCACAATCGACGATTCAAAGGAACAAGCTATCAATTCAGGGGCATCTCCTTCATAAAGGATCAGCTAGAGCACATATACAAACTTTTAAAATCTTCATAATTCTCAATAAATCCTTCCAGTTCTTTAGCCCATCAAGGTAGTCCTTTGAATATTGCCTTTTCTAGTGTCAAAACTGATTCTCAAAACATCTGGATCATTGATTCCGATGCAACTGATCACATGATAAGTTATTCTCAATTATTCTCATCCTATAGTCCATGTGTAGGAAATAGAAAAATCAGAATTGTCGATGGGGCTTTTTCGGCAATAATAGAAGTTGGTTCAATAAAAATTTTACCTTCTTAACTCTCCATAATATTCTTCATGTCCCTAAGTTATCCTATAATCTGTTGTCCATAAGTAAATTAACCAATGATTAAGAATGTCAAGCTAATTTTTATCCATCATTCTATGAATTTAGGAAATAGTATCGCGGAAGATAATTGGCAATGCTAGAAAATATGGAGGCCTTTATTTTCTTGAAGCTGCATCAACACCAAGTAAGAATGTTCAAAAATGTTGTTTTAAGTCTACATTTGACTCGCAAGATCAAGAGATTTTATTATGGCATTACAGATTAGGACATCTGAACTTTTTATATTTAAAACGATTGTTTTCAAGTTTGTTCGAAAATAAAATCCTTCATTATTTCATTATAAAATCTGTGCCTTACAAAACTATATCATTCTACCTATCATCCTCTCCATATCAACCAACTGAACCTTTCTCTTTTATACATAGTGATGTGTGGGGGCCATTAAGGACTCCAACACTTTCAAAAAAAAAAAAAGGTTTGTTACATTCATTAATGATCATAGTAGGGTAAGTAGGTATATTTGATGAAAGAAAAATCAGAAGTAGAAAAAATATTTAAAAATTTTTACAATATGATTCAAACCCAATTTCAAAAAAACATTCAAATGATTCGGAGTGATAACAGTAAAGAATATTTCAATAGAATTTTGGGGTATTTTTTTCTTAAAAAAGGATTATTCATTATAGTTCTTGTAATGATACTCCCAACAGAAAGGGGTTGCTGAAAGGAAAAATAAACATTTCTTGAAGTAGAACGTACTTTATTGTTGGCAAAAAATGTGCCAAAACACCTGGGGGGATGCAATCCTTACAGCGACCTATCTTATTAACCGAATGCCCTCAAAAATCTTGAACTTCCAAACTCCATTACAAGTTTTTAATAAGCAATATCCTACTTCTTGGCTTACATCAAATTTACCCATCAAGATATTCAGATGTGTGGTGTTTGTGCATAACAATGACAAAACCTAAGGGAAACTGGATCCACGAGCCACAAAATGTGTTTTTCTAGGATATGCACCAACACAAAGGATATCGATGTTATGGTCCCATTTTCAAAAAATATTGTCACTATGGATGTCTCTTTTTTTGAAAATAATAGTTTGAAAATTTTGGATATTAGTTCAAATTCCGGTCATATTTTAGTAGATGAAAGTAATTTTTTCCAAGGCACACTGAATTTAAGTGCAGAAAAAAAAATTCTAAACAAAGAATCCTCTGAAATAAATGATAGATATTTAGGATCTGAAAATCAAAACTTTCCAAAGGAGAAAACCCTAACCGAACCTTCTTAGTCATCATAAAATTCTAATCATGAAAAAAAGAGAGAAAATGTAGACTTAGAAAAAATGTATAGACAAGTTTACAGAAGGAAGTACCCAGAAAAGGAACTGGAGACTAAAGATTCCTACAAAGCCATAAAGCTAAATCGGAAACTAATCCAAATTCATCAAATAGTCCTTTGTCAAACTCCTCTAGTGATTTAGATGTTCCAATTGCTCTTCAAAAAGGTGTCAGGACCTGTACAAAGTACCTTATGTCCAAATTTGTTTCTTATAACAAGCTCTCACCATCATTTTTTTTGTTTTACCTTACAACTTTCTCTTGTGGAGATTCCAAATGATGTCAGGTTGCTTTACAGATACCAAAATGAGGGAAGTTGTCTTTGAAGAGATGGATGCTCTAGATAAGAATCGGACATGGGAATTGGACTTGCCAAGGGGGAAGATAACAATTGAATGTAAGTGGGTATTTACGGTAAAGTACAATGCTGACGGAACCCTTGAAAGGTATAAGGCTTGCTTGGTTGCCAAGGGATTCACTCAAACTTATGGCATTGATTATATTGAGACCTTTGCTCCAGTGGCTAAGATGAACACCATTAGAGTTTTGTTATCGATTGCTACAAATCTTGATTGGCAACTTCAACAACTAAACGTGAAGAATGCTTTTCTCAATGACGACTTAGAAGAAGAAGTGTTTATGGATGTCCCACCAGGCTTTAAAAAAAATTCGGCTCAAAGGTTTGCAAACTAAAGAAATCCTTGCATGGCCTTAAACAGTCTCCGAGGGCCTGGTTTGATAGATTTGCCCAGTCAGTAAAACAACAGGGATATAGCCAAGCTCAAACCGATCATACAATGTTTATAAAACACTCAGATAATGGAAAGGTAATTGTTTTGATAGTATATGTTAATGATATTGTCTTAACAAAAAATGATTATGCTAGATTGGTCGGATAAAGGAAAACTTGGTCAAAAATTTGAGATCAAAGACCTAGGAGCCCTCAAGCATTTCTTAGGAATGGAGGTTGCTCGATCGAAGAAGGAAATATGTGTATCCTAATGGAAGTATATCTTGGACTTATTAAATGAGACTGGGATGAGTGGATGTAGGCTTGTGGATACCCCAATTGATCTAAATATAAAGTTTGGTAAAAGCAAGGAGAAAGAGGAAGTTAACCGATCTCAACATCAATGCTTAGTTGGGAAGTTAATCTACTTGTCCCATAATAGACCTGATATTGCTTTTGCAGTTAGCCTGGTCAGTTGGTTTATGCACTCGCCAAAGAAGCAACACCTAAAAGTTGTTTACCAAATTCTGAGATACTTAAAATCTTCACCAAGAAGAGGTTTGTTCTTCAAAAAGAATGAACAAAGAAGCATTGAAGCTTACACAGACGCAGATTGGGCAGGATCCGAGACAAATCGCAGGTCAACATCTGGGTATTGTACCTATGTGTAGAAAATCTTGTCACTTGAAAAAGTAAAAAACAAAGTATTGTAGCTAGAAACAGTGCAGAGGCAGAGTTTAGGGCTATGGCTAATGGAGTGTGCGAGTTGTTATGGTTGCAACATATTTTAACTAAGTTACGAATGCCAATAAATGGACCAATTAAGTTATATTGTGATAACAAAGCTACAATTAGCATAGCTCACAATCTTGTTCAACATGATAAGACCAAGCATATTGAAATAGACAGACATTTCATAAAAGAGAAGCTCAAGGAAGGAATCATTTGCATGTCGTTTGTTCCAACATCACAACAGATAGCCAACATTCTTACTAAGGGGCTGTTTAAACCTAACTTTGATATTTGTATAAGCAATTGGGGTTGATTGATATCTACGCACCAACTTGAGGGGGAGTGCCAAAAAGTTAAGAGATTTATTTCCTGATTTATTTTTATTTTCTTGATTTCTAGTTTCCTTTTTTTAGTGAAATCTATTTTTCGCTTTTTTTTCTCAATAAAATCCGAGTCAACAAGATCTGGATTCTTTAGCTAAAAATTAGGGATTGAATAAAATCCGGATCAATAGGATCTGGATTCTTTTACTGAAAATTAGGGAGTCAGTTAAGGGTTTGTTGCTGCCCTAGTCCTATTTAATCCTGTATGCTAAACGTTTGTAAGACAGAACTAAATGAATAAATTTCATTCTTCTTCTAAAAAACTTTCAGAGGCAAACAACACTAAGACATTGAGAGAGGATATCTTGATTGGAGGCACTTATTGAGATGCCTCAAACTGATCAACATTATCCATTATGCATGCATATTGAGAATTTAATGGCAGGTATGTCCTCGCTACGCTATTGTGCAAGCAGCCCAACATCGAATTGATGAGATGATGTTTGACATTAAGCTCATCAAAGTGGCTTTCCAAAACACTTCTCAAGGCAATAGTGCAGTGAAAATGAAAGTCCTTGATCCAAAGCATTTTAATGGCACAAGGGGCACAAGGAGTTAGAAAAAAAATTTTGGACATGAAGCAATATTTTAAAGCTACTTGAGTATCCAAGGAGAAAAAGTTTTCATTATATATATGTATCTTATAGGTGATGCGAAACTTTGATAGAAGACTACATCGAAGGATACTGTCTGACCTGAGATTGAAACATGATAAGTCCTGAAACAAGAACTAAAGGACCAATTCCCCTCTTTCAACACGCCTTGCATTATGAAGTATGCTCTAAAATGATTTAAGTCAAACTGGTTCCGTGAGAGACTATCTGAAGAAATATAGCTATCTCATGATGGACATTAAAGACAAGTCAAAAGCAGACAAGTTATTCAATTTCCTATTGGATATTAACCATAGGCTTAGGAGTTGCGAAGGCAACACGTTAAAGACTTGCCTGCTGCATTGGCTGCCACAGATGACTTGGTGCACATCCGTATCAATAAGCCTATCATTGGATCTTCTACCAGCAAGACCCAGTTTACAAACAAAGTCCCAAAGAAGATGGCTGTAACGATCCGGGCCCGCAGTACGGACCCGTTTCGTTACAAAAAGCAAAACGAACAACGTCCACACCAACTTGGACCACCACAGTCCAAAACGGATCCTCTTGGTATTTGTTCTTTCTTGCTTTTACTAATATAAACCCCTTTCCCCTTTTTAACTTCCCGATATGGGACTTTTTAATGGGCATCACAATTTACCCCCTTAAAGAGGGGACGTCCTCGTCGCCAAAGGCAACCACTAGGCAGGCAAGATTCTAGAGATGGCCCCCATCCATCCCATGAATGTAGCAGTTTGCCTGTGTGGCACTTAGCTCCTGCACTTTCGGCTGATGCATGGCTTTGATACCATATTGTAACAATCCAGGCCCACAGTACAGACCAGTTTCGTTACAAGAAAGCAAGACGAACAAGGTATACACCAACTTAGACCATCACAGTCCAAAACGAATCCTCTTGGTATTTGTCCTTTCTTGCTTTTACTAATATAAACCCCTTTCCCCTTTTTAACTTTCCGATATGGGACTTTTTAACGGGTATCATAATGGCCAAACAAAGATGTTAGAAGCAGACATGTTATTCAATTCTCTATCAAGTCTCCAACCATGGGCTCAATTGGAGTTATGGAGGCAAGGTGTTAAAAGACTTACCTACTGCATTGGCTATCGAGATGGCTTGGTAAACATTCGTATTAATAAGCCTACCATTGGTTCTTCTATCAGCAAGACCCAGTTTACAAAGTTGCTGAGAAAGGAAATGCTAAAGTGGAACTTTGTTTATAAATCGGGTCTTACTGGTAGAAGAACCAATGATAGGCTTATTAATACAAATGTTTACCAAGCCATCTCAGCAGCCAATGTGGTAGGCAAGTCTTTAACACCTTGCCTCCACAACTCCAACTGAGCCCATGGCTAAAGACCCAACAAAAAATTGAATAACAATCTGCTTCTAACATCTCTTTGATGTCCATCATAAGGAAAGTCATATTCCTTTGCATAGTCTCTCAAGGAACCGATTTACCTCATTCTTTTCAGAATATCACTTGTAACCCAAGACGTGCCATAAGGGTGGAACTGATCCTTCGGTTCTTGTTTTAATGGCATCAAAGAGATGTTAGAAGCAGACATATTATTCAATTTTCTTTTGGGTTTTCAACCATAGGCTCAGTTGGAGTTATGGAGGCAAAGTATTAAAGACTTACCTACCACATTGGTTGCCGAGATGGCTTAGTAAACTTTCTTCGTATTAATAAGCCTATCATTGGTTTTTCCACCAACAAGACCCAGTTTACTAAAAAAGTTTCACTTTAGCCTTTCCTTTCTTAACAACTTTGGTCTTCTTAAAACCATCATCTCTTTGTCTGACCACCTTCTTTAGAACTTTGTTTGTAAACCGGTTCTTACAAGTAGAAGAACCAATGATAGGCTTATTAATATAAATATTTACCAAGCCATTTCAGCCACCTATACGATAGGCATGACTTCAACACCTTGTCTCTACAACTCCAACTAAGCCTATAGTTGGAGACCAAAATTGAATAACATGTCTGCTTCTAACATCTCTTTGATGTCCATCACAAGGAAAGCTATATTCCTTTACATAGTCTCTCACGGAACCGATTCACTTCAATCATTTTAGAACATCAATCGTAACACAAGACGTGTTGTAAGGGTGGAACTGATCTTTCGGTTCTTGTTTTAAAGCTTTTCAAGTTTCGATATTGGGTCAAGCAATATCCTTCAATATGTTCCTTTATCCAAATTCCCCATCACCCGTAAGATACATACCCATGATGAAAACTTTTTCTCCTTTGGACACTCAAATAGCTTTAAAATATTTCTCTATATTGCAAAGAAAATTTTCAACTCCTTGATGCTCTTTGTGCCATTGAAAGGTTTTGAATCAAGGACTTTCATTTTTCACCACATTGTCGCCCCAAAAGTGTTTTGGGAAGCCACTTTGATAAGCTTCATGTCAAACATCATCTCATCAATACAATGTTGGGTTATTGCCATAGTTGTGTAGCAAGAATATACTTGCCACCAAACTCTTAAATGCACACATAATAGATCATCTTGGTTTATTTGAGGCTTCCTGACAAGTGCCGCCAATCGGAACATCCTTTTTCTAAGTGTTTCTATTTTGTTGCCCTCTCCAAAGACTTTCAACTAAATCAAAAGCAATAAACTTGATGGGAAACACCAATCGAGTCTACAAACAGGCTTTGATACCAACTGTTATAAGCAAAAACTTTAAATCAATTTTTTGTACAATCTTAGGCCTTGTACGACACTAGATCCTTTGTCTAGTCGGTCTATTTTCCAGCAATGCAAAAAAGTTTGAAGGTAAAGGATAACTCTTTATTAAATTATTTAAACAATTATGCACATGACCCATCGTTAGGTCTTTCCTTACACAATTGCATTGTCTGCTGCAAAAGCTTAGCAAATAAGGCTATTTGTATTAATGCGATGGACAACTATCCCAATCACTGAGAACTATCCGAAACTACTACAAACTACCCGATTTGAGTCTTACACAACATAAACCATAAGCAAGTGCAGCAATTGTTTATAAAACTGCAAAGACTCTTCTAGTAGTTTAACTTTGTCGCTTAAACATTGGATTCACCATACCTGTTTGTTTCCGCACTTGCATCCCAACGATTTAAACCTAAGTCTACATCATAGTTTCAAGGTACGTCTATCTAAGCATGTTGTTCACACCCACTGGCCATTGATGCGTCTCTGTGTGCACCAATTGTGGCATCACGTCTAGCATGTGTCTGCTTATGCCTTGGTCCAATCATCCGAACGCTATGGATGGACCAATTCCAAAGGTACCTAATTACAGCATGGGTCACGAACAATCATAGCACGTCCGAATGAGTTGGCACAATCAGGAGGCACCTAGCCATGCCAATGCAAAGGCCATCCATCTGCTGAAGGTCTCGACTGACATTTTATCTTGCCATGCCAAGCCCACATTGTAGCCCTGTTAGGGTCCATAAGGCACCAAGCACTTAGGTCCTCTTACTACCCCAATTCCGATCGCTTAAAGCATTGAGAATATCTACTGTGCAGAGTGATGATTATTTGATTTTGTCTACTTCTGATGGTATCTTCTCATGTGAGTGTCAGAATCATGAGTGGGTGATTGACACAGGTGCTTGTTATCATGCTACACCACGGAGGAAGTTTTTTTCTACATATAAGACTGGAAATTTTGGTGTTGTCAAGATGGAAAATCAAGGCACAGCCTCATTGGCATGGGTGACATCCACATGAAGACCAATCTTGGTTGTAAGTTGGTGCTCAAGGATGTAAGGCATGTAGCTGACTTGAGGCTAAATTTAATCTCAGTTGGAAGACTTGATGATGAAGACTTTGATAGCAGATTTCATAAAGGGCAATGGAAGCTCAGTAAAGGTTCACTTGTTGTAGCTAGTAGGAAGAAATGTCACACTTTATACAGGTTGCAGGCTAAAGCTTATGGTGAACAGTTGAATGTTACAGAGAACAACTTCAGCGAGTTGTGGCATAAACGACTGGGACACATGAGTGAGAAGGGGCTGCAAGTTCTTTCCAAGGGAGAAGTTCTACCAGACTTCAAAGGTGTACATCTGAACCCATGTGTTGATTGTTTGGTTGGCAAGCAACATAGAGTTTCTTTTGCTAGTCCTGCTTTATCTAGAAAAATGCATGTTTTGGATCGTATCTATACAAATGTTTGTGGTCCTCTGAGGACAAAAACTCCTAGTGGATCAGTTAATATTCCAGGCATCAGTGGTGCATTTATTTTGTCACTTTTATAGATGATTTTTCTAGAAAAGTTTGGGTCTATGGTTTGAAGACTAAAGATCAGGTTATTAATGTCTTCAAAGAGTTTCATGCCAGAGTTGAAAGAGAGACAGGAAAGAAACTGAAATGTATAAGGTCAGATAATGATGGTGAGTACACAGGGTTATTTGATAATTATTGCAGATCACATGGCATTCAACATGAGATGACAGTTCCTGGTACTCCTCAGCATAATGCAATTGCAGAGAGAATGAACCGCACCATCATGGAAAAGATCAGATGTATGCTTTCACAGTCCAAGTTACCTAAAAGATTTTGGGATGAGGCATTGAAGACAGCGGTTGATGTAATAAACTTGTCACCATGTACAGCTCTAGATGGTGATGTTGCAGAGCGTGTATGGTCAGGAAAAGATGTCTCTTATAAGCACATGAGAGTGTTTGGTTGTCGTGCATTTGCACATGTTCCAGACATTGAGAGGTCCAAGCTGGATGGTAAGACAAAAGAATGTGCTTTGCTTGGTTACTCACATGATGAGTTTGGTTATAGACTTTGGGATCCAGAAAAGCAGAAAGTATTCAGAAGCAGAGATGTGGTATTTTTTGAAGATCAAACCCTTCAAGACTTCAAGAAGGAGGTGTCAGTCAAGTCTTCTGCAGGAGGATTAACAGACTGTGATCCAGTTACTCCTCTAGTAAATCAGGGTGATAGGGGAGATGTGCAAGAAAATAGTGCAGGAGCAGGTATTAACTCACCTGTAGGATATGTTGAGCAGGAAGGAGATCAGGAGCAACCTCCTACAGAGCCTCAGCTGAGAAGATCTATCAGACAACGTCAACCTTCCAAAAGGTATTCTACAGATGAATATATAATGCTTACTGATGCAGGTGAACCAGAATGTTACCAGGAGGCAGTTGAAAGTGAGCAGAAAAAGGAGTGGTTAGTAGGTATGCTGGAAGAAATGGATGCCTTACAAAAGAACCACACATATGATTTAGTGGAACTACCAAGAGGAAGGAAGGCTTTAAAGAACAAGTGGGTTTTCAGGTTAAAGACTCAACAGCATTGTTCTCAACCAAAGTACAAGGCCAGATTGGTTGTGAAAGGCTTTGGTCAAAAGAAAGGTATTGACTTTGAAGAGATTTTTTCTCCTGTTGTTAAAATGTCTTCAATTCGTGTTGCTCTAGGTATTGCTGCTAGTCTAGACTTGGAGGTTGAGCAGTTAGATGTGAAGACAGCTTTTCTTCATGGTGATTTGGAGGAGGAAATTTATATGGAGCAACCAGAAGGCTTCAAAGTCAAAGGTAAAGAAAATCTTGTCTACAGATTGAAAAAAAGCTTATATGGGCTGAAGCAAGCTCCAAGGCAGTGGTACAAGAAATTTGATTCATTTATGGCTGAAAATGGATACAAAAGAATGGCTTCAGATCATTGTGTGTATATCAAATGGTTTAGTGAGGATTTTGTCATACTCCTACTTTATGTTGATGACATGCTTATTCTTGGGAAAGATATGTCTATGATTGACAGGTTGAAGAAGGAGCTGAGCAATTCATTTGAAATGAAGGATATGGGACCAGCAAAGCAAATACTGGGTATGCAGATTTTCTGTGATAGAAGAATCAAGAAATATGGTTGTCACAGGAAAAGTACATTGAGAAAGTATTGGATAGGTTCAGTATTGCAAAGCCAGTTGGTTCTCCTCTTGCAGATCACTTCAGGTTGTGCTCAGAGCAAAGTCCTTCAAGTGATGAGGAGAAGGAGAAAATGAAGAAGGTTCCTTACGCTTCAGCAGTCGGAAGTTTGATGTACGCGATGGTATGTACGAGGCCAGACATCGCATATGCAGTGGGTGTTGCTAGCAGATTTCTTGCAAATCCAGAGAAAGAGCATTGGGCAGCAGTGAAGTGGATCTTCAGATATCTCAGAGGAAGCTCCAAAGTTTGTTTAAGCTTTGGGGGTGGTCCAGCTGTGCTGATTGGTTACACAGATGCAGATATGGCGAGAGATATTGATACAAGGAAGTCCACATCAGGTTTCATACTTACTTTTGCAGGGGGAGCTGTGTCATGGCAATCCAGTTTGCAAAGGTGTGTAGCTCTCTCTACCACAGAGGCAGAATATATTGCTGCTACCGAGGTCTGTAAGGAGATGCTGTGGATGAAAGAATTCTTATATGAATTGGGATTGAAACAGAAAAATTATGTGGTACATTGTGACAGCCAGAGCGCCATCCACTTGTGCAAGAACCCAACTTTTCATTTCAAGTCAAAGCATATAGATGTGAGATACCACTGGATTCGAAATGTGTTTGAAGAGAAGCAGTTACAGCTTCAGAAAATTCACACATAAAATGGGGCAGACATGTTGACAAAGACCTTATCAAAAGAAAGGCAAAAGATATGCCGACAGCTGGTCGGCATGATTTCACACTAAGGAAGCATGAGACAGCCTCCCTTATGGACTGAAGGGGGAGGTTGTTGGGCCCATGGCCCACCTATTCAGCCCATTAGGGCAAAAGGGAGCGCTACTCCTTTTTTCACTAGAGTTTATTCTCTCTCTTTTATAAAAGGAGTAGCCGCCTTCCTTTTTTGGTTTTCTATTTTTTAAGGAGCAGCCGTATGGAAAAAGAGGAGAAGTATGTAGCAGGTATTTCTTTTTTTCTAGGAGATTGCTAGGGGAAGAGAAGGAAGGGCTGCTGCTTGGTGCTTAACTACGTGGGAGGACTTCCACTCCAGGAATCACGTGAAGGTGCTGCAGAAGAAAAACAGAGAAGAAGAAGAGAAGGGAAGAAAATAAGGAGGTAATGCAGGAGACCGTATTTTTTGGTGATGTAATCCTTATATCCCTATTATTCTCTTGTGATTGTTTCTCAAGTTCTGGCAAGGGACTTTGAGACTTGGATATTTATTATTTTATAGTGGATCTTCTTCTCTGGCTTGCCCGTGGTTTTTTTTCCCTTTATCTTGAAGGGATTTTCCACGTAAATCTTGGTGTTTCTGTGATTGTGTGGTTTGCGCATTTTTATTTATTATTCCGCTGCGTATTACGGTCTGCTAGTATTTGCTCGTACACGGATTTTTTCCATCAATTGATGCTTCATATACAATGTGCCCACCAAGGACCAGTGCACCCCACCGCAACCTGAGTCAACCTAAAAGTCAACATGCCTTTGTCGTCGGTGCGCGCTTGTAGAGACCACACATAGTCGTAGCTAGATTCGTTAACAACCCCCATCCAAAGAGCCCGATATCCTGGATGCACGGTTCGACAGGTATATCTGGATCTATTCCCGAAACTGCCACAATGTAACCTCTTCCCAACTGCTTCACATTCTGGTTCATCCTTATAATGAACCAGATATTCCTTCCACCTATTCTTTTTACTTTGGCCTAGGAGTCCGATGGTTTAGAATCCTTTCCACTTCTTTGTCAAATTGTTCCCGCACACTAGATGGGGTTCACTATGCTTGCACCTATGAAAGGTCTGTATCTTAGCGGAATGGCTTAAAGAGGCTGACATGGAATGTTGGATGCGCTTTTAGCCTTTTCGGCAAGTATAGCTTATAGGCCACATTTTCCACCTTTTTGACAACTTCGAAAGGGTTGTCATACTTAGGAATTATGCCTCGATGAGCCCTTTTCTTGTTGATCTACTTCTAGATTTGTGGGGTTAATTTTAGCATGACCTTGTCCCCTACATAAAACTTGGCTATCTTGGCCGACATACTTTTTCATCCAATTTAGGGCTTTATGCAAGTTATCTTGGGCCTCCTCAAACATTTCTTAGTGATATCTGGTAAATAGATAGGCAGTAGGATACGACCCTCCTTTTCTCTGAAATGTCACCTCTGATGTTGGACACAACCCCCACATGACTCCTTTTCCTATACTTACTCTTTTTGCTCACTGCATACAACAACTATGATCTAGACATAAGAAGAAGGCATAACTAGTTAATAGTGAACATGTAGATTTTGCGGATTAGAGATACTTGGATTGATATAACTAGATAAAACTACAACATAATAAGACACATTCCTAGGATTGTAGCCACTATATCATCCTTAATAAGTGTATGGTATTAAGCTCCCAAATGCAAATATGGTTGAAGTTGCTTATCTCATTTGCCAATATGAATGGCTTTTAGATTGGATGTATGTAGATGATGTAGACAAGAGACCCTAGCATCCTTATCCTAAAACAAGATCAAAGCATCATGGTAGAAAGGATGACTATAGGCCTCACACCAACTCCTTAAAAGGTCTTTGGCTTACCACCTCTGACCTCTTTGGAAATGCTTGAAGCTTTCAGCCACAGTCGCTGCCCATGCAATCACAATCTCACACCATGAGAAGTTAAGGAATTACTTCAAGTCAAAAATTGAAGACCTTTAAAACTTTATTAATGGATACTTCATATCAAAAGATTTCTATTAGGAGGTTACTTATAGAAGAGATTTCCTAGAACTAGAAGACTTCACAAGTTCTTATAGAATACAAATTTTCTAAAGCAAACTAAAGAGATAAATATTAAATAAATATCTAAAAATAGATTTCCAACTCTTAATTAACTTCTAACTCAACATGAGTTTCTAGAATAAATAAACAAAATTATGACTAAATAAAAAATCATTTTTTAATCCTAAACCATGAAATGGCTTTCCATAATTTTCTAAGAATTGTTTGTACTAACAAGTCTTCTATAAATCAACTTTTATGATCCAGACTCCAACTTTGTTTTAGATGATTCAAGATGCTTTGAAAAGATAATTCAACGTCAGACATCATAAAATAGATTTATTTAAAAATTTTGACTATATTGATACTAGTAATTTTTTTGTAAGATGCAAACTAGATTATTTTTTTCTGATATGATTAGAGACAAACATTAGAATTTGAGCTCGCTAGATACCTATGAGTTATGTGCCACCTTGTATTCTTCTTTGAAAAAATGCTTATCCATTATGGGACCAATTCGCTACATGACTCTGACCCTAGACTCATGCTCCTCCATGATATAGAATGGCTGCAAGTGATAGTAACAGTGATTAAGAAAAAGAGACAGCAAGATAATGTGATAAAATAATTGAAGCTTAAATGCCTCATTCAATTTAGTAAACTCATATATCTAGCCTGTTACACCCTATCACACCTCCTACAATTAAGCTATGACTTTAAACAACTCACACCAATTGATGGACACATTCCTAGCAGGCTCCATCAACAATTGACATGTTCCCTCAAGACTCCATCGACATGGGAATATTTCCTACCTATTTAAGGACCCATCACAACAAACTCTCGACTCCTACAACCACTATGAGGACTCTACCAACTAAGATTTAGGTACATGAAACAAAAACTGCTGCCATACATGAACCTAATGCCATAGTGGCTTGTGCCTATAACACTTCTCTGCCCTTTAAAATGTCTTTGGCCCAAGGACAGTCAAGACTTGGATACTTGTTTTGAAATCAATACTTGTTCTCTCACGTAGCATCCCAATTGGCAACCATGCCAATGCACCAATACTTCTCTCTTGCAGCCTCTTGTTCTGGCATCCAAGATCGCACTGGGTTGAGACATGAATACTTCGACATCTTCCTCAACAGGTGGCAATGTCTCCATTTGGTCCCACTCCACTAGTTGCTAAAAGCAACATACATGAAATACAAGATGAATCTTGATTTTTGGTGGTAAGTCCAACCAATATAACATGGGCCCCATCTGCTCTAACACCTTGCAAGGCTCATAAAATCAAGTACCAGCATCTGATTGTGCCTAATAGCCAATGATACCAGTTGGTATAGTTGCAATCTAAGAAATTCTCCCACACTGAATTCATGGCCTCTGCGATCATAGAATTGTTTCATATGCACCTGTGCATCTTGGGGCCACCCTAGGTTCTTTTTTGTTTAAAGCACCCGATCTCTTCTCCTGAGTTCTTAATTGACAGCCTCCACTCTTGACATTCCCACAACATATGAGAGCAAGGTTGGTTAGTCACACACACACACACACACACGATCTCAAATGGGATCTGACGTGGAAGAATGCATGCCAGTATTGTAGCAAAATTCTACAAAATGTATCCACTATACCCCCTTCCTTCGATTAGTGCTTGTGAAGCATCGCAATACACCTTCACTACCCGATTCTTCATCTCCGTCAGCCAATCTATTTGTGGATCAGAGGAAAAGCTAGAGCTCAGTCTGTCCCATTCAATATGAACAATCTCAAGATAGAACTTGTAAAAGCCGGATCTCCGTCACATAAAATTGATTGTGGCATTCCATGAAGTTTATACCCTTGTAAGATTTGGGAACCACCCTATTCATTAATCATTTATTGACTCAATTTTATAATTCAAAAATCTGGTTCTTCAATCCTAATCCTAGACCTAGGCCTTTGCTAGCCTAACCCTAATCTAGGTTATATAAACTTCAACTAAGAATAAAAAAGCTATGATCTTACCTTAATTAAAGAGTTAGGAGAATAAGCCCTATGCTAACCTTTTCCTTGTCCAATCCGTTGTTAACCTACATATGATTAAACCACCCCTATTTTAGAGAGATAAAAACAGCATGATGAAAGAGAGGATCTAGGGTGTGTGAGTCAAGGATTCAAGTTGGCAAATCTTTTTGCTAAAGAGGGATTGAACCGGAGAGAGGGTGAGGGTAAAGCCAAAGAAGAGGGCAAGGGTAAGCAGATCCTAACATGGGAGGTATCGTTGTAGAAGTTAAAAATGCTTTGAAACTCATATTCTATGTTAGTTGTCTTTTGCATAGTTTGTGAGGACCATCGTACGCTCAACCGTCCTAAACCGAGTAGTTCAGGGCGAATTGAACCAATCCAAAATTGGAATGTTCGATCTCTCAATTTACTATCGAGGGTAAATCGCCCCAAACAACCTTAAACTAACCAAATCGCCCCCATACCTACATGCCTAACCGAATCGAATTGAACCATTCTGAACCGAACTGTCCTGCTTGGTTCGGCCTGATTCGGGGCGGCTCATGCATTAGGGCTCCCTAGTCTAGCTGATCGGTACGCCATTGGTTCGGAAAGGTATGGTCCGTACTAGTTGGATACAGCATCAATTTTCAATATGACAAACTCTAGAGCTATGTGAGCATATATTTACTATCACATAGCATATGAATTATGCACTAGATAGATCTTGAATACATATATAAGGCCAAGGAATCCAAATAATATTTTCTAGTTACCTTTTTGTGCAAAATCTAAGACCATTACAAATGACATCAGAGCAGACTGGACCAATGTAGACTAGAGGAGACTACAAATAGGCTTTTTTGAAATTAACCATGGTCAGTCATAATATTTTTTATTGGATTTAATTAGACTTGGACCCTTAACCTAGCAGGAATGCCAAAGCTTAAATAAAGAAAGTATGTGAGAGTTTGTGCTATCATGTATTCAGTTCCATATCGATTATCCATTAGGAAGAACTTCCGTACGTACACAAGAACAAGGAACCAAATAATGTCATCTCACTAGCATTTTTTAGTGAGCTTTTGGATTGTTATAGATTGTATTAGGTGGACCTAACCCATAACCTATGCACACTAAGTGATGTTGCAACATATGCTCATTTAGGGCTAACCACAAGCTGATCTTGATGTTTGTGAGTCAATTTTGATGCAATTTAGACCCTTAGCCTAATGAGGTTAGTAGGAGTTAACTGAGAGGAGTGTGAAGAGCCATGTAGGTGTGTTTAATCCTACATCGGTTATGCACTAGGTAGATCTTAGGTATATATAAAGGGCTAATAAATTCAAATAGTACCTTTTTAACTAATTTTTTTTGTATGGGGTCCTGACTTGCTACATAATCAGACTACTCAATGGTAATGATTGGCTTTATGGACCATGAGAGAGATTTTTTTTGGTGTTGTATATGATACAAATCTATTGTTATAGAATATTAGGCTTAACATATGATAGACACCAGAAAGTAGTAGTCTCTAAACAAGTTTAAGCCTCTTATTGGGCCCACACCCACATAAGGAGAGCTACCCTCTTATTATGTAAGGAGAAAGAGAGGGTGCCGATGCCCATAGTGTGTGCACCTCTCTTTCATTATCATAGCAAGAGAGAAAGAGTGCACCACATGTGATGGGGCCCATCTCAATTAGTGCACAACCACTCAATTCCTCTCCTATTTTGGCTAAGAGAGATTGATTAAGCAGGACAACACAAGGACTTGGCCCCTCCCTCTTCCATAAATAGGTGGAAGGGAACCAGGCTAATGAAGAAGATGAATAACCCTTCTCTCTTTTGAATTATCTCTTCTTCTCTCCTGGTTTCATATGGCAACATGAGAGTTTAGGAAAACTCTCTTGAGGCTTCTCCACTGATAAGCAAAGTGGATTTGAACATGAATCAACATGTTGTACAAAGGGTTGGAAGCCATGCCATATCATCTATGAAGAGTGTCACCGCAGAATCCATTTAATTGATTTGCAAGATTCATCTTTATAAGGTAGATTTTCAAACTTTACATCATATATCAAGATAATTTTTTTTGTTGCATATATCTTATTAATCCTACAGAATGGTAGATCGCTTTCTACTCCATTTCTTTTGCATACCATGCTTCCAAATTAAAGCCAAGATAAGTGAGCTCTATGATGAGTAGTTGAGAAGGTGAAAAATAGCAGCACAGAAATAATTGGTTTTATGCAAGCTTTGCAAACCCAAAACTTAGTGAGAACTTCTGAAGTCAGGCAATTGTTGGAGATGTCATTGGAAGAAAGAACAGATCAAATCAGACTCTTGGTTAGCGCCCAACACCATTTTAAAAATATTCCCTAGGATGTTCCTTACTCAGAATTTCATCGCTTTAGTAGCAGTCACGGACTTGCTGATGAGCATAATCTGACAGAAGTAGCATTCAAGGACTTGCCGCTGAGCCTAATCTGACAGTACTCTCTAATTTAGAGTCTGCAGCAATCAAAGGAAAATTAAATATATCATCCCTGGATTGGGAAATGATTAAATTCTTTTTCTTTGATCCCAACAAATGGTTGAGTCTGCAGCAATCAAAGAAAAATTAAATATATCATCCCTGGATTGGGAAATGATTAAATTCTTTTCCTTTGATCCCAACAAATGGTCAGTCTAGTAGAATAATCTGTTTCTGAGCAAAGTAGGGAAGACCTCATCACTTTCACTAGACAAGCTTACCCGTCAAGTAGTTTGCTCAAAAAGAATGGAAATCTATTGGCAATAACTGTGCTTCGTGCTAGCACGTCATACCTTATTCATCAGCAGTCATGGAATGAAATTAAAAGAAGTCTCAGTTTGAAGGATTTTTATGTTATTCATAGAATTTATAAGCGTTATGCAAACAAAACTAAATGTATCCCAACTTTTATAGGAATGAAATAAAGGCAAATTACATTCCACGAACTACATCCACGAGAAGAATGAGAGATCCACTATGTAAAATATTCAAAGTTTGTATGCATTAATATTACTAACAACAATCACATGCACCATGAGCACTGGTCAACCTCTAAGACTCGTCCAACAGCACATGCCTTTCCATAAGAGTAAGCCTTGCCACTCCCTCCAAGTTTCCTTCCCTATCTGTGCACAGTCACACCCACAGTCACATTGAATCACTGTGAGGCCTGAACTGAAACCCCAAAATGGAGTCTAACCCAGTCATGTCCAGTATTTCATTCAGTTGGACATCATAGTATCGTTCGCAATGTTGAAGAAGCACATACAAATGGTATATAACAATTAGGTTTTGATTATGCTTCAATCAAACCAATTATAAATTAAAAAAATAAATCTATTTCAATTGTACTTTTTTTCAAAACTAATCCCTCCTTTCCCGTCGTAATCTATCATAAATTCACCATCATCGTATGGATTGATAACGGCATTGGATTGGCAACACCCCATATCGCATCGATATGGTTGACTGCAATAATTGAGGATTTCTTATCTCCAGGCGAAAGGAATTCATTCAAAAAATTTGAACTTTATTGTCAGAACAGCGGAGAAAAGCGTTCGTGGCGAAAACTCATGTTTAGAAGGTCCCAGTCTCATCGAAGTCGTCGATTTTCATTTTAATTAAGACATGGGCGTACAATCAAATAACGGATAAAAGGAATTGCGATTTAGACGAAAATAATCAAATAATCCAAATATAATTCAGTTTATCTAAACCAAAATAATGGACAAAAAGGAACTAAAAACAACTATTCCGAAGAGAAATAGGAAGGGTTTACCGTAACTCATAATACGGTTGCCGAGGCCCTCGGCGACATGAAATTAGTCAGGCCATCACATTAGAGAAGTCGTGGCCGGCGCTGGAGAAGAACGGTCCGAGCGAGCGACTGGATTCCCTAAAAAGAGAGAGATGGAGAGAGATGGGGGAGTCTTTTGAAGTACTTGCCCCAGCTTCAACAGTGGAAATACCCCCGAGAACTCAATAAATGCCCTCGTGCCGGTTCTTTACGTTCCCTGTGCTCCGCCAACGGCCAATTCAACCTTGTTTTTCTATCATTCCGCCTTGCTTCGAGGCATCTTTTTTTTTTTTTTTAACCTCTTAAATGCTAGGGGCTCAAGCATCATGGTTAAGGTTCAAATCTTGTGGCAGAGGCTTGGAGTAAGCATGATCAGAACCTAATAACTAATGGTTGAAAGGCTTTAATCTGAGCTCATACTTTTGAACTAGCCTAATCAATTTTAAAACTTTTTTAACTTAAGATAGGTTCCATCGTATCATAAAACTAATATAATCAAATCAATTTGATTTTAAAAATATTACAAAACACCAATCGTTTGTTTTTTAACATATATCTAATAATTAAGAATTAAAACTATTTTATAATTATATTATTTATTGACTAATTTAATATTTACAATTTTTTTCAATAGAGATGAAAAATAATTAATACTTAAAATCTTTTCAGTAGAGTTGATAAACAATTTGTGAAATATACTTGCCGCCTTAAGTTTGATTCATAAACACACCCTCACTTTTTCTAAAATTCTACTTAAAAATGGTTCTCAAACGAAAAACGAGCTCAAGGTTTATTACCAATCTGAAAGAAAAAAATTCCAAAATTTTCAATTCAAAACAAATTCTATTAACAGTTTCGATTCCCACTTTCTACCGTATCGGATTGATAACAATTCTCGCTCATCCACCGTCACCGCCTGTGATGAAGGAAGATGTGATAAATATAATGAAGCAAAATAAGATAAATAGGATTGGCTCATAGCAGTTTCCTCTTAATAGATGCTTTGAATGAGACCCAAGAATGCATCAAACTATGCACAACGTACACTACCAAAAGCACCCTCATCGTTGGTGCAAAGCAACCAATATTAGCCTCATCTAGTGGTTGCCCTTAACCTGGCTGGTTATTAAGACAAGTAGCCTGAAATTTTATCTCACAAGAAAGAAATAAGGAACATAGCAAAGGCGCTCTAGATGCTTAGAACCCAATCGTTTTATATGACTGCCTAACTAGTGATGGTATTTCAGAAATTTTAAATAGAGGATAAGAGGATATATTCAAGGGATATTCCCTCTTATTCCCAAAAGCCATAACTATAAAAATAGTTAGAAATAAAGTTAACCAAAGGATAATCCATGGTTAACCATGAAATATCCCCTCAATTTATTCTCTAAAAATACAGGAATAGCTGGTTATCCCTTCAAATAAGAGTAAAAAAAGATTATCCTATGAATTTACTTTTTACATTTGATATGATCAATGGGATAGCTAAGGATATCCTAAGGATAGCCAGAAAATAAACTCTATCCCATACACTTATCAATGGATAATATTTTTTCTATCAAACACTACCTTAGAGATAGAGAGAGATGGATCTACTCCTAGGATAGCTTCCGACCCTGGAGGTATTGAGTAGAATGACTGCAAGAGGAGGATAGTACCCTTCCAAACAAATTCAATGTTTGCTTGTCCAACAGTATACAAGCAATTTAGTGAGGGAAGGAAGCCTTTTCCCTCGCTCTTCCCTAAAATAAAAAAATAAAACGGAGGAGAAGAAGAAGAAGAGAGATGTTCAAACAGCCTATCTTAACGATCTTCTGGCTGTAGAAATCCTGGTTTATCAAATTAAACTTCTGATTAAGAATACAAGCAAACATGCCCAGAAATTTAACAAATTAATGGTGTTTACTTTATCTCAAAATGGAGAAAACCATATTACATAGCAACAGGAGCTTCGTAGCCTTTCAAACAATCAATGCTTGCTAGTCCAACAATATACGTATGCAATCAGGAAGGTTTACCAATGGGGTGAACATTACCGTGCAGACGAGAGTTTTCAAACAGCCTCTCTTAGCTGTGGAAATATCAGTTTATCATGTTTAAATTTCTGATCAAGAATACAAGGGAATATACCCAGAAATGTAACAAATAGAAGCATGAAGCATCCATGTAGAAGGGAAAAGGTAGCAAACCATAAACTGCATTAGAAGCTTAACAAACTAAAAACAGTATTAGACGAGAAGGGTCAGAAGCTATTTAAATTCCAGTAACTTCGTAGAGATTTGTTGCTCCAGAGGTCTCTGAGAAAGTTGCCTACAAGAAAAACCATAACACAGTTTTAAAACAAAAAAATAAATAAAAACCTAATATGCTTTTAAAAAGTGAAATATTATTAAGTAATTCAAGAATGATACCAAGCTAAACAGTCTGATAAATAAACCAATAAAAAAGATGCAGAAAATGTACCAATACCTGTGTGAGAAACCCTACAATATCTGAAACCTTACAGAAATAAGGTCAACAAGTATAAAACACGCATGTGAAAAAAAGAGAAAATTGGTTCATTTCTGACCACTTATTATTGCAACTTTTTGAGTAAGCAAGAATTTCAAGCACTGCAGCCTGTCATTCAGATGACACTGCAGTGCAATCTTAAATGGCCACAAAAAAAATATATCATTGGCTAACATAAAAAATGGTGATACAAAGCACAATTGAAGATTTCAGTATACAAAAGGATAATATAGGGTAACCGAAGAAAGAAGCTAAAATATATGTGGTAGGAGCAAGAAAGAACTCAATTTTTTAAGGCAAAATTAAAAGGGAAGGAGAAAAAAGCAGAACCTGGCATTACTTTATAGTTTATACCACAATGTTAGGGTCATAATAATATAGTTCATACAAGAAACTATAATATTATAAAATCATTATATATCATATGAAACAATTTACTCATAACAGGTTGGAGCCTGAAAAAATCAGTTTATGCAGCAGACAACCTCCTCCANAATGGCCACAAAAAAAATATATCATTGGCTAACATAAAAAATGGTGATACAAAGCACAATTGAAGATTTCAGTATACAAAAGAATAATATAGGGTAACCGAAGAAAGAAGCTAAAATATATGTGGTAGGAGCAAGAAAGAACTCAATTTTTTAAGGCAAAATTAAAAGGGAAGGAGAAAAAAGCAGAACCTGGCATTACTTTATAGTTTATACCACAATGTTAGGGTCATAATAATATAGTTCATACAAGAAACTATAATATTATAAAATCATTATATATCATATGAAACAATTTACTCATAACAGGTTGGAGCCTGAAAAAATCAGTTTATGCAGCAGACAACCTCCTCCAGCAGTAGGCACAATTCAAAATGATGGCATACGTTGCCTCAATACTTGTGCAACCATAGGTGAGAAACGCAGGTACAGGTGCTATATTCTCTTAATCCCAAGAATCAGAAGTTGGCATCAGAACTGAATGTATCTCAACATGATGCATACCATATCTAGTATAACAATCGGTGTTGATTGCTGTATGGGATGTCAGACTCTCTGCGCTCCATGATTTAGGATTTGGCATCACAGCTAAATATATCTAGATACAATGTTACTAAAATGATCTTATAATTAAAAATACAGCTAAATATGTCTAGATATAATGTATACTAAAATGATCTAGCCACTAAAAATACATATTTCAACCAAAAAAAAAAAAAAAAATAATCATTAGTGACCTCTGGGAGTAGATCAATTGTCACAAATAATGTACTTTTTTCCTCTTTTTTTGTGTGTCGTGTGTGCACACGTGCTTTTTTGTTGAGGGGGGGGGGGGCACAAAATAGGCTAGTAATATTAGATATATACCAAGTGCAATAAAAAAATATTAATGACTATCTCATGATAAGTTGGTGAAATTTAATAGCAGAAAACGTTGCATCATTCAGGGATAAATTATTGAAGGAGATAGGAATTTAAGAACTTAATAGAATATGGGACCAAACGACTAATTATATCAAGAGAGCAGCTAAAAATGTACTTTGAGAGTCAAAAGACAACATATATATAGATAAGAAAATTTATAAGTAGAATAACAAGGTGCAAAACTGATTAATAAGCTGCAAAAGGCAAAAGCCTAAGGAAATAAATATTTGCTTTGAACACTGATATACAACAAGAAATATTGAGGGTTTTAAAACATCCAAGAAGGCTAAGCAACATGCAAAAAGTTGAGTAAGGCTAAATATGCATGGCATATGATAACTTATATGAGGTTGTGGTTCTACAGATGAAGGTCTATGCAGCAATGCAAATGCAGCCCTTTGACCACACTGCATTTCAATGTGGTTAATATATGTAATCAGCCAATGCATAAGCCAAAAGGCAGGTTCACGCAACATTGTATGGCCATAATGCAGTCTGTTTAGCATCGGACTACAATATATGAGGTTCAATTTAGACAGACCCATGCAGAAGAGGTGAGTTCAAGCTGATGATTGGATTGGATATAGGTATAAGACTAGATAGATACAGGTATCATTAACAATGCTCACATATCAATCATAATTACTGCTTTTATCTACTGAGCATCAACTGTTGGTTGTCATTAAATGTTATGGTTTACCAAGAAAAAAATAATAATAATATCATTATTTTTAAGTATTTTATTTATTTTTAATTACTTAAAAATTACTAACCATATATGCACCATGCAATTCCTTGGCCACCTGCCTACTGCAATCACCTTTTGAAACACCAAAAGATCGGATTCAAAGGACGGTAAGCAAAAAATATAGAAAACAGTGACAATAAAGGAGAGGAAATGTAAAGATATTGATCAAGTTAGATGCATTAAGAGAAGAATAAGATATTACTGAATGATAGGGAAAATTAAAAAAAGACGAAGAAGTTATTTTCAAATATTGTTTCTACTAAAGATATCTTCATTAAGTATAATTCGAGAGGTATTAAGATCCAGCCATACAAATTGTAAACCTAGGAGTGGATGTCACATAGAAAGGGATGTGAAAGTATTAAGGCATTAGAGCCAAATGAAATACCGATCAACATTCAAAAAATCAAAAGACATTGGGTGAGCTTGGCTTACTAACTTATTTAATTAAGTTTGAAAAAACCTAGAAAGATTCAAATGATTGAAGTAGAAGTATTCCAATACCTGTGTATAATATTAAGGTGATAAAAAATTATTCTAGTCATGAATGAAGTAAAGAAACAGGTAATTGAATAAAGATTAAGAGAAATAGTGACAATTTTAGAGAACTAACTTAGATATATGCCATAAATATAAAACATTGAGGTTATCTTCTTACCATAGAAAAATATAGGAAAAGGAAAAAATCTATATATGATTTTTTTAAGTTAGTGAAATTATAGGGGATCAAAAAGGTTCATTTTACATATTTATGCAAGATAAGAGTGGGCATGAGTTCGGCCAGGCTGAGAGTAAAAGGGAAGCCCAAAGTATAACGCATCGGCCTGCGCCAGGCCAAGCTTAGCCCGAACTCAAGCCAAGTATTGCCAGCCCAAGCTTGGCCCTATGGGAATCCCTTAAGGCCTGGGGCTCGACCCGACCCAGAACACACTTCTTACGAAAAAATTAATGAAGAATGTTAAGTGGCAATTAAAAAAAACCTTTGAATAAGACTACAAATCCATTAATTCAATAATGAACATACTAATAAGTTTGCACTGGACTAGATTCAATACCATCTATATTATATTATATATATATATATATATATATATATATATATATATATATATATAATGTCTTTGGGTTGAGTCGGCCCTATTTTTTGTAAGTAAGCCCAGCCCTAAATTAGAATGAGTCTAAAAAAATTAGACTCAACCTGGCCTATCCCTATAGGCCAAAAACCTTGGCCCTAGGCCTGAAATTTTCAAGGCCAAGCTCTGGCTGACCCATAGGTTGCCTGGCCCATGCCCACCATTGCAAGATGTACATAAGAAGTCTAGTCAAATAGTTGAGGACTTACACGCCAAAGCATTAAATAAGCTTTAGGAGTTGTGATGTTATTAGTCATAATAGACTTGTGCTAAGGATTGGTCCTGTGCTTATCACTTTCTGGACTAATTATGAATTTATGGATTATATCCATGAATACATACCATGGTATATGTTACTTGCTAGTTATTAAAGACTCAAGGCAAAGTGAAACACCAAGGTCTTGTGGAGACTAGGTGTAATGTGCAAAGCAAGGCACACACCTTAATGAAAAAAGAGGCAAAATAATTGTGCGTGCATAATGTGCATTGTATGCATACACAAATAGTTGAGCGCTTACATATACATACATATAAGTAAAATAAAATCATGATCGCAAAACTGAGAAACATCTTCTAAAAGATCTAACATATGGATTGATGAAGGAATACCAGAGAACAAATTAGTTTTCATCCCCTTGACAAAACCGCCAGTTTTACATTTCAGATGCTTTATTAGTCAAAGTGCCAAACCATAACCAAAGATTAACTTCAACTTTAAAGCTCAAGTTGATGAAACACAAGATCAGTCCTTGAAGTGAAACATTGCAATCGCCATGGCCGGTTGAAAAAGATAGGGAATAGACCACACACAAAAAAAAATGCAAATCCACTTTCCATATTTCATGCTCATGAATGATGCGTAGTCATCAAGCAATCATGTAATCCCAGGATCAACATGAAATAAAGTGACATTAAACAACCTTCAAATCACATTTTCAAAATCCCTAAACCTTAAAATAATTGTAACAACCAAAAACAAATGCAAAGGCCAAAAAGGTGAATCAGTACATTCCAATACGCTTCTGGATGCCAAATGTTGATATGGTACGGTACCGTAATGCACCAACCTGGTATCAAATCGGCACAGTACCCAGTACCTAGATTGCAGACATTGATTCCAAGAAAAGGGAATCAAATCCATAGTTGTAGCCTACCTATCATCCATAAAATGCTGAAAGTATAGCAATTACACATCCACTCTACTGTTTCTGCACATATAGCATCTAGGCTAAGTTGTTCAAATGTGGGTTAGGATTTTTTCCTTCCCTATAGAACATTCGAATCATTTTCCAATATAAACATTTTCCAATGATAAAATTTCCGAGCTTCAATTAGTTCAATTCTCCCTCTTATTATGTTCATGGCTGTGGAAATTCTTCTTAGAGATGAAGTCAGATATGCACCATTGGCAAATAATTCAATAAACAGGAACAGATAGATGCTATCAGCATTCTCAGAAAGTAGACATCAATTGATGTTTGGAACATTGTAACTTGATTAAGCAGAGAAGATTTAAAAGCCAATGTTGACTTTTGGAAAATGAGAAGCAATTTGACTATTCTTGAGGCGAAAAATAAGTCGACCATCACAAGTTAAAATAGAGTAAGAATTTGTGAGCAAACCAACTAAATAGGATTATACTATTTTGCAAGCATTTTCATGACATAATATAAAGCCGAGCATCTATGGTGGCATATAAAAGTGACTAATGAAAGCATTTCTAGTTTTTTACCGTATATATGTTGTATATTTTAATTTTGAAGTAAAACAGACAAAAAACTGAGGAGGCTTTTGTTAGAATTGCTAAAAAGTTACCTTAAATAGATCATTTCAAGCACCCCAGACCTGAAGATAGAGTGACCATAACATTCTGAGGTTGCTCGAGCAAAAGTCAATCAACCAACAGCAAGACTGAAAATAACTTGATGGATCAGAAATGTGGGACAATAGAGAGGATCCAAACACATCATAAATTGAAGGTTGAATAGGATAGATGATAAAATAGGAATATGAAAATCTGAAAAGAGCAACAAGAGGAAGCTTAAGACTCACAATAACAGAAATTTGAGGAAGAATTAACACAGATAATAGCCTCGTGTAATAGATGCCACATAAGCAACAGTAACAAAAAAGGCTCAAAATATGCAGGGTGGTAAAAAAAATAATTAAAAATATAAAAAGACAAAAGCCTGAATAATGGTGTAAACTTGATGAACATCATCTGCAGATTCATAGCCAAAAGCAAAGACAGGAAACAAGGCTTGTTGGTTAGGGTTATGATAATGATTATTACTACAACAGCAGACCAAAGCTGAACTATGATTATGCACAATCATACTAAAGCTCGCTATTCTATGATTATTATTATTGTATTTTACATATTGTATGCATTTTTTAAATTTTAAAAATATCAACCACGTATGTTACAGTATATGAGTCTGCATACAGCATATGAATTATGTTGTTACCTGATAGCCACATACAGAAGCCACCTTCTACAACACTTCAACAAATATATGAGAAGTGTTTCTTTCAGAAGAACTCTAATAGATGAGCTTCACAAAAAAGTGATTATAACATAACAGAAATAGAAGCACCTCAAAATTACGGTAGGTACCTGGGATAGACTTAAACATGTGAGAACACTAACTGCCTTCAAATAAGAACCAACATGAATGTTACTGGCAGCATAGCCTTTAATAGTCTACATTCTTTCTCCCAAATTTTATGTTTATGTTCATCATTCGCAGAAAAACCCTATAGTAAGCACATAATTATTACAATGGACTGAGCATACATTGTAATGAAACATAATAAGGACACACATGCAGCAAGACAAAAAAAAGCCTATCTGATATCACAAACTAAAGATGTCCAATCACACATCGACATGTAACAGCATTTCAAGTTAATGCCTTCGCATATACTGATATATATGCATTTTTGGACTACATCCAAATGACCAAATGTTTCAAGATGAGGGAAATACAAAGTTCACATTCAATGCATAATGCAATTAACAATGAATGAATTTCAATAAGCTCTTATATACAGGAAATGAATGGCTGACAATAGGAAAGTGATTCAAGGAATCATTCAATGTAAACATTCAAACGTACAACACAATATTGGAGTTTGAGATGGATAAGTTAGTCCCTCGACTTGATTCCCAGAAGAGTAGAAACATTAGAGAAGCATATAGAGAGAACTCAATTCCCAAATTACTACAAACATTAGAAAAGTATATAGAGAGAATCTTGCTTGTAATTAGACTGAATCTAACATAATATAACTTGTATTCCTGACCAAATAAGTGCAATCCAGTGATGAAAGAAATAAAAGCATGTGGACATTACCAAAACATGATAAGTAAAGTCGATATCCACATGTAAAAGTAAAGTGTTCTCATATGAGGATACAGAGAAGGATACAATTGTAGAAATATTCCTGATGCCTGAATAACATAGTACTGCACAGATATGACGAGCAAAAACTTCAAAATAAATACAAGAACAAGCAGTGATTATAGAACAAGGTAAGAACTACAGAATTGAAAAGCATATAGGGTATAAGCACTTACATCATGAAAAAGGAACAACTTTACTTTTTATGATGACCTTGGTTATGCTTCTTGTAGAACGGTCATGTTTTCCTTTTCTATCATGATATTGGTCATCATTTCTTGGACTGCAAAATTTGTCTGATCCAAGATAATGGCTTCGTGCAGAGACATCACCATAGGTAGCACCATCCTCATCATATGAGCTAGAAGGATCATACCTGTCCCCAAATGTATCTTGAGTCACTGACTCTGACCTACGATTCTTATAAGTTCTAGCTCTTTCTTTATTTTCATTTTCTGATATATCATCATATTCAGAATGTTTAGATGTTAAAGTTGATCGGCTGATATGCTCTTTTGACCTGGAATGATAACTAGTATCATTTCTCTCTACTATGCCACCTCGTTCCCTTTGATATGCATTTCGATCATGCAACTGAGTGTAATTTCTGTGTCTTGAGGGGCTTCTAGATCCATATTTCTCCTCTCTGTTGCTTGCTTCTTTCATTATCCTCCCATCGTCCATGGTGTTCATATTTTGGTTTCTGGTGGAAGTTTTGCAGATCATGGCTCACATTTGATTTATCACTTATAGAAACATCCCCATGTAGTGACTTCTCTTTTCTTGTTTCAGATGGATTGCACCCACTGCTTTGTAATCCATGAATATCTGCAGCTGTGCCCCACTGAGAACTGCATTTGAGTGAGGAAACCGCTGTTCCTGGAGCAAACTTTTACATTGCATCCTCCTGCCTGTTTTATTTCTTCCATGTACTCCTCATTATATCCCTTAATACCTTCAAGAACATAAGAGCCACATAAACATTAAAAATCTAGTTGTATGTAAAGACAAACGGCAGCAGATAAGCAGGAGTTTACACTGTCGATGGGCTGGATAATCATGCATTTGTATGTATGCACAGCAAATTTGAGAGACACAAAGAGAAGGCCAATCCTATTGATAGGATTTGAGCTCAAATCTTAGCAGTGGGGGAAAAAAGTAGATGACAAGCATGAAATGGACAACCAAACTATCAAATGAGTAAAAGCCCTGGATAAAAATTTTGACCAGGCTTCTTACATTTGCATCAGATAAGCACAAATTGGATGGTATTCATAGTGCTAGAATGTTAGAATTATGGTGAACCATATAAATTGAAAACTTGTACTTTGAATGCGATTTAAAAATCTTCAAAATTGTGTATACCAAAATTTAACATATATGGCTAATTCTAAACCACCAAAACCATATTATCTAACAATTTAAAAAACTTCATTTTCTGATAGCTAGATGCATAGCTGTGTGCCTTGTTAATTTCAAACAGCACCACATTCACCATGGTTCAAATTCTGGCAGTAAGATGTAGCTTGACTAAGCTCAGCACTTAAGAGTTTGCAGTAATATCTGTTAATTTGCACCTCTTTTGGAGCTCGCTTCACTTTCTTGCCACGGTATGACATTCTTCTTCGCTTATAATCCCTTTCCTCAGCTAATAGCTCTTCTCTTGTCTTGGCTTTGCCATCATCCTTGAAAATATTGATGTAAAATAGAAAGAGAAACATTACCAAGTGAACTATTACTTCATTGTCAAGATCAGTTCTACACACCAGCCACAAAGTTAAATTGTAACCACATAAACAGCATAATAAATGAAAAATATCACATATATCAAAATAATGTCACATATTAAAATTATTGAATTAACAAGCACACATAGCCATGCATGACCCCATAACATGAAACAGGCAAATTGTCTGTGGATTACAGATTCAGTTTCCACTCCACTCTCATATTACCTTGCTGAAAAGTTATAAAATTTCTTCCCCATACATACACAAGTTAAACTGCAGACTATAGCATGAAGTCACTTAAAATTCTAAAATTGAGGTTTTCTCCTTAGCATAATCTTTCCTATAATGATATGCAAATAGGTATATGCATAAAATGAATACATGTGTGTGTGCATATATGTGTGCATGATACATTCATAAAATTACAAACAGATGCATGTAGTGTTAAATTTGTATATTCTATATTCATTACCCAAATTATATTCATTTGTTCACTTATACATATACATTCTTGGAGTCGCATGCATGCTTATATAATGTCATTCTCATACAATCACACCGATGCATAATGAAGGGGGTATGGAATCACAATGCCCATGTGCATAATACACAACAGATGCAAGAACATGACAGAACATAACACACACATGTGCTGCTAAGTGAATAAATGAACAAATGCATATTCTAATGTGTGCAAGCCTGCAAGGTTTTAAATCCTGATACCATGACCCATATCAGTTCAGGATCAGAAGGGAAAGATGCCACTTGGGATGGTTCAATAGCCCAATACCAACATTAGTGCATTGGAAAAAAAAAATGAAAAAATTGCAATAAATTTAAATGAAACACCACTCATCAATCATATCATAAAACATTTTTTTGCAAATTTCAAACTTATTTTTAAATATTTTCTACATAAAACAATTATATAAATAATAATTATGAAGTAATACGATCAATTCAAATAATTACCAAAATGCATGTCACTCAGAAATAGATCTAAATTATCTACAAATATTCCAAATTTTTAGGATTTAATTTACTTTTTATGATGCTTATATAATGTTTCAAAAAATTAAAAATTATTGAAATTTTGAAAAAAGGATTTTTGCAAACACCCACTAAGGGTACCACGCATAGTTTGCTGGACTGATATGTATCATCCAATACAAGGCATATCATATCAATCCAATAGGATATCAACACTTGATATGTCCCACAGGTTATGTGTTATTGCTGAGATACCTTATCAACACTTGCTAAAGAGTGCATCAATTGAGTATCCATTCCAATACCAAGACCTCATACCTTGATAAGTTGTTCTAGTCAGCTTAATTTCAATTCATGCCAATTTTGGGCATAGCTTCATATGCTCTCCAACGCACCTAAAATGGATTGACATCCAGTAACAATATGATAGCATGTCTACACTTAGTGCGAACATGCCACCATTTTTTCCTAGAAATTATTTTCTTTTTACTTTTAATAATTATTTTATTTAATAAAAAAATACAATACACATCTAGGAAAACACATGGCTTCGAAAGTGGATACCCAATGTATGAGATGCCAAAACTGTGCAACAAATGGGAAAAAAAGTGACATGGTTTTTTCTCTTTCTTTTTTTTTTTTTTTTTTTTTTTTTTTTTTTTTTTGATTTTTGGCCAAACTAATGATGAAACAAAAGTGCGGGGATGATTGCTGGATCATTAGTTAGATCTTGGCTTGGAGGAGGCCAAAGCTAAGCCTGTCTAGCCTTTCCTTCCTCCTTGAGTCCTTGGTTGTACAGGCAGCTACACATACCCAACCTGGTTTATCTACCAAATGTTACAGATAATACCAGCTAGGATACCAGTTTAATAGGTTCCATGGTTGTCAACCTGTTATAGGTCCCATGGTTGTCAACCTGTGACAGGACTCAACTCCTCACCAGCCCGATTCAAACAATAGGGATGGATCAAGAAGAACAAAGTCATAAAACCTTGAACATACGTATGTAAAATGTATGTACATAAATGCTTACATGTATGTATGAATTACAGAATTGCTCTTATATGCATAAAGTTATGTCGATGTCTAGAGCTACATTAGCTGCTTGACCATCATAAGATTAAAAAGCCATCGCTCTTGCCATCAACATAAGTTCAAATATAATCTCAGTAAATGTGTTTCTAGGTTAATAAACTCTTCTTGCAGCGGAGGAGGGGTGGAGATTTTTTTCTTTTTTGGCTCATGAGAATGAATAGCCTCTTCACTATGTCACTAGACTGTTTAATAAAAAAAAAAAAACAAAGAAAGGAAAGAAAGAAAGAAAACTATTATCGCACCACATCTCAACCCTAGATCATGACAATAACTCAATGATGACCAAAATAACTCGATGATGACCAATAAACCCAGATTTTGGCCAAAATTAACATCATTCACCATTTTTTTTACAACAAAAAACATACATTTAGAAAAATGATAAAGCTACTCTACTTTTAGATATAATGCAACAACAAAGACACAAAATAAAGCGTAGTAAAAGAAGAAAAAAAATTGTGGATTAATGTTATAACAATAGCCAAAACTAAAAATAGGGTATCTCTAGTAGGATTGGCTTAATGAATCTTCATCCTTCATCCTCATCAATGCTAAAATTGTCTCAATGCAAGCTAACCTTTCTCCTTTCTCACAATTTCTATTACGGTGTTATTCTCCATACTCTAGGACATGTACCTCAATACCTCATTGAACAAATCATAGTTCTCACAAAGTCATGATACCATCCTTTATAGATGGAACTACATCCTCAAAAACATAGTTCACATAATCTCTGATCATTTAATATAAGTTCATGCTCTTCTCCTCATAGCATAGTTCCATCTCAACATTTCACGTAACATTTACATTGTCCTCAAAAAAGTATTTCGTATAGATGTAATTCATAACCTTCCTCTTTAATATTTTTCAACTACATCCTTCCATGTCTACACCAACAAAGCCAAAATTTCCCTTTACAATGTTAACTATTTAGGAATATAGTTTCTGATCAAATGTTAAAATTTTAAATTCATCACCTAAACCAACAAATTGTTTCATAAATTTGATATGGCAACTTGGCAGAATATGTAGGAGAAAATTGACTTTTCCACCAAAGAGACCTAACTGCTAGATAGGTTCCTTAATGACAATGAGAACATGAGATAAATAAATGCTGAAACAACTACTATTTTGTTGAAATAACAATCTTCAAAAACATATAAACCAGTAAATCAATCTAAAGTCAATAAAATAAGCTCATAAATCAGATGTAATAGTGGAAGGTCCATGAGGCAGTGCATAGCTTTAGATTGACAGTTGCTTTTTCAGATGAACCTACAAAAAAGACAAAGGGTTTCCCTAAAACCATGTATATAGAATCCCAAATAAGGCTATCATTGAATACCACCCTCTTTACAAGAAAAATTGTAAAACAATGCAATTGGTAATCTCATAGTGAGAAGACCATAGAATGAGGGTGTGAACTAGTTGTCACTCAGCATTAAGAAAACAAAAATGGCCAGCTTGTTGGTGGGGAAAAATAAAAAGAGGGGAAAAAGAAATTTATTTAGTGATGACCATGTCCTCGATGATAATCACTATATTCTTATTTTCCTCTTCATGCACTCAGAAAATAAAACAAAGTAGTGCTTAACTCAGGTATGATGAGCAATGCTTTGGCAGGATTGCTTCCAAGCTTCTTAATGGGACCTATTTCTGGGCTCTTGTATAACTATAGAAAATTTACAACTTTGAAAAACATTTTAAAAATTTTAACAGATAAGCTCCATTAAGAATCCTTCAATATGACAGCTTGCATTTGGTGAGTTTCAAAATTTTAACAGGGCAATACACCCCCACCCCCTCAACCCTGTGCCTCTGGTGTTGATCAGTCATATCCACCTAAATACTAACTTTGCAAGACTTATTCTATGTACATGGTACTTTCTAACTTTCATTAACAGACACAAATTTCAACAACTATCTCAAGTATTCCTAGCATGCAAGTAATGCCACTTAAGTATGTCCTTCATTCGATCCATTACACATACATACATACATACATATATATATATATATATATATATATATATATATAGAGAGAGAGAGAGAGAGAGAGAGAGAGAAAGGGGGGGGGGAGGGATAAACCTGGCTATATTCGAATATTGCCAAGCCTAAATCTAGCTACAAACGAGTATAGCCAAGTCCACACAAATCCTAGAGTAACCCCATTTTTTCACTTTTTTCATCTTTGGGGTTCATAAACTATGGATTCAAGAGTAAAGGTGGTGACTTAATGGACTTGGCTACACTCACTTGTAGCCAAGCACAAATCCGATCGTTCTTTTCATCCTTGGATCCACACAAATCATGATCCCAAAGGTAGAAAAGGTGGTGTGACTCAGAGATCCGTATGGATCCAAAGATGAAAAAAGTGACCAAATCTGGAGCTTAACTACACACAAGTGTAGCCAAATCCAACTGTGTGTGTGTGTGTTTTGACTTCTAAGTGACAAAATTCTATCAATAAGGAAAAAGTCATCACCCTTAGTAACAAGCTAAGGAAGCAAGAACCTTCTAATCACTCAGTGTACAAGCTCTAGAAGAAATAGGAAACATCCAGACAAAGAATTGGTAAATTTTAAAGATCATGCATGCTAAGTTGGCAATATGTGCAACTACATACTCATGGTCACTGATTATTATACAAAGTTCAGTATATCAGCACATACTCCATTGAAAGAGATGGGTTTTCCCCTAATATTTGAACATTGTGCTAAAGAAATTAAAATTCTTCAAGCTATTCAATTGTCCAATTGAAATTGCTCATCAACTTCATAAAACGTTTACCCGGTTTTGCGCTCGATGCCCCAGAAGCCCATCATGTTCTAATAATGCTCTATAGTTAGGACGTTTTCCCCGTTCCTCACTACCTCTGGCTGTTGCATATGAATGTTCCATTATTCTGTAAAAAGCCAAAAATCTCTGTGAGATAGAGCATAAATAATCACTCTTCCATTAGTTATGATATTAAGGCAACAAAGCTGAGTTTTTTTTTTTTTTTCAAATTGCAATGGTGGGACATTCAAGTCACATTCATAAGTACTTAAAGGATGATGTTATATGCTAAAACTTCCAGCATGTGAAACAGGTATATGCATGTACATGCATATATGCAGTCCCACGCATGTGTGTTATATTCTTGTTGATGCATCATATTTGTTAAGAATAATGATGATTTTTTTCATCACAAACATGGAAGATATTGTCTTCACTTTCTAAGATCCCTATTTGATTAAACATGAATTAAACTACCAAAGTGTAAATACATTAAAAAAAAAAAGATGCCACCTTATTGTTCTGTACCAGAACATCTTTTAAATGCAGCTAGAGGATTATCAGATCAAATACCACCAACCAAATAAAATAAGGTAAAAATTGGAACTGATTGCAATCTATGTTTTTGAACCTAAAGGTTAACAGGCAAACCACTCTTTGAATTCACACACATTGATAGGTGTTATAGAGAATATTGCTTTGGTTAATGTGTAAATAATGCTTCATGTGTTCAAAATGTACATCATCAAGTGGATATTTGGGCAAGAACCAGCCTGCTTCTGTTACTTTTCAAAATTAACAAGAAATCTAAAATAGTTTTTAGCTTTGGAGGTGCATGAAATTTGAAAAATCATAAGTCTCCATTAGTCATTATGCATCATAGCACACTTGATTGCATGAAATAATTAACAATTTGAACAATTTAGCCTCCAATACACCCAAAATTGAGGCAACAATTTTATTATAAGGCTCAAGTTCAAAACCAACCTTCTATACACCTTCAAAATAATCAGTAAAATGCTGCATTGGTCAATCTGTGTTAAGGTGCCATTGTTGCAGCAGCAATCTATACCATCGCTCTCTTATTTTGAAGTAGAGTTCAGTTAAAATCCAACTTGAAGTAGAGTAACTTAATAAAGCAACTTAGAATAGCATAGCAATATCGTACACAGATGATGAATTAGTACTTTTGATTATTTAGAACCTTTGAAAAGTAGAAAATTAAATGCATATTTAATACAAGATTTTTTTATTTACTTGCAAGTGTGACCAATTAGGACTTAGGTATCAGCAAATCATGCAGTAAAATGAGGAAACCCCTCCACCGAATCACATTCACAAATGCTTGGTGTCTTCTCCTTATTCATCTTCTCCTCCTACTCCTCTCACTAGGAGTGGCATGCCAAACATGTCAGCAACCTATTTCAGTGGCTACTTTGTCAGTTAACTATTTGAAGGTCAATTCTATGGTCAGAGATATGTATCTCCTTTTAGTTCTTAGCACTGGCAAGTATTGGCACATAACATTGATCCATAGAACATTGAAAAGAAAAGTTATGAAACAACAAATAAATAAATGATCTTAAAAACCAAAACAAGTATGTTCAGCCAATGAAGTGTGCTAACTTCAGAAACAACACCTGGAATGCAAATGATGAAAAATGAGTAACAACTAAAAGAGGAGAGAACATACAGCTGAGACTTGGAAAGTGGTTGGGCAAATCGAAGAGCACGGATCCTTTCCTCTAGCAAGGACCTTTCATGTAATGAGCCACTGCAGCTGCAACCTGAGACACAAAGACAGACTTTGACTCACCATCTTTACACCGCTGACCACTAACACCGTATCCAATTGCATTCCCGCAGCCATCCTTTTCCACCTTCTTTTCCCCTAAGCTAATCAACAATAAGCTTGACCCAGCTTGTATCAGCGATTCCTTAAGCATCCCAATCGTGAAGAACTTACCATTGGTTTCCCCATACAAAACCGAAAGTTGTGACGCCAACCAAGTCAAGCTTCCAACCAATCTTGGGCACTCGAAACTAAGAGATTCAGCATCTAAAATCCCATCCTTGCTCAATAGCAACATAAGAGAAGAAAGAGATTCTCCTGCAATCGCTTTCAAGCATAGCTTTAAAAGCAGATATATGTGATCCCCCATTGCCGCATCAATCAGAATCCCAAATTGCGGCGAATTTGAGATGACCCATCTCTTCAAGCCATCCTCTTCCACCTGATTCATGCGCGACGCGACCCGAAGAATAGCGTAAGAGTATGAAAGTGGATAGTCACTCCATGTCTCTACCTCACATTTCAAAGCCCATAACTCCGACGGAAGGATTCGAACGCCCTCTTCAACCAAAATCCCACCTTTTTCATCCGAATCAGAGACGAAGTTGGCGCACTCGGTGGATAAGAAGCCGGGAAGTGTGAAGGTCCTACTGGAGGCATCGGGCTCTGGTGTGGTCACGACACCGGGGCAATCCTTGTAGAAGAAGTTGGAACCGAGGTCCCCGAGCTCGCCATCAAGAGAAAAGCAGAGGTCGGCGTCCGCGTCGGGGAGGGGGCGGAAGAAGCGGTTCTCCTTCCGAAGTTGGGCCTCGGACTTGAAGGAGGAGGGGTAGCGGACAGCGTCGAGGAAGGCGAGGTCGAGGAGGGGGGCGCCCGGGGCGGAGGAGCAGAGGAGGGAGTGGCGGAAGAGGGCCTCCGGGGGCATCCGGTGGCGGGTGTCGTAGGGACAGCGGCAGAAGGCCGCGGCGGAGGAGGAGAGGAAGCTGGAGACGGATCTGAGTGTGGTCTCGGCGTAGTCGGCGAGGGATTTGAGGAGGGAAATGGTCGCGGGGACATCGGCGCCAGAGGGGTCGGTGATGGGGATAAAGCTGGGGTTAGGGTTGGGAGTAGGGTTTTGGGGGTAGGAAGGGGTTAGAGGAAGCGGGGGGAAGGAGGGACCTAAGGAGAACTGGGGATCCATGAACGCGATGAGAGAGAGAGAGAGAGAGAGGTGCGCTGAAGCGGGAGCTCACAGCTCAGCCCCCGGGAGGGAGGGAGTCGGGAAAATATGACAAATCGTTCTATCAGCCCACAAATCGTTCTATCCAGCCCGTAAGATTTGCTCAGTAACCCTCCCCTTTAACACACACACACACACACACACCCTCAGTAACCCTCCCCTTTAACACACGCACACACCTCAGTAACCCTCCCCTTTAACTAACACACACACACACACACACACACACATATTAAAAAAAAAAAATCAGTTTATCCCTAAAAAAATATAACCCTCCCCTTTAACAACAAAATGACCAATTTATCTCTAAAAAAATATGACAAAAACGCCTCTCTTCGCTCAGTAGCCCTTCTATGATTGTAAAGATTGATTTTTAAACTTGTTTTATTTTTTTTCATGATTCTTGTATTGTTCGGTTCTGTATGGTCAAATAAATCAATTTTATTTGATCATGTTCTGTTCGGCCATACAGGGCCGAACCCTTCTGTTCGGCCATAGTAGGCCAAACCTCTCTGATGGTTTAGGATAAATTAGGTAAGGATTTTAAATGATTTTTTAATCGTGTAGGACAATGCTTCAACCGAATGCAGCGTGATTGGCTCTGAATGTGTGATGGATTACATAAATGAATTTACAACTTACGATGTAAGATAATTTTTATTGCAATTATTTTATTGCTGACTGAGCAATGTATAAAATTGCTAAATTAAATTATTTATTGTGTAGATATTCAAGAGTAGAGAAGAATGTGTATTGGTGTCGGGAAGCTGGGAGAGGAATGGATTAGTTATTATAAAAAATCTGATTCGGGAAGCAATGTTAGAAACCAAGAATCATTTTTAGGTTGCGAAAGGAGCGGTAAGCAAAAGTAAACGGAAAGGAAAAGGGATCAAAGAAGAGGGCTAGTGGTACAAGAAGTGTGGATGCCCATTTTGCCTTAAGAGGAAGGAAATTGGACACTGCAGATGATTGGATTTAAGGTTATTTGTGGAGTGCACAATCATCCGTCTGCGAAGCATTTCGAGGGACACTCATATGCTGGAAGATTATCTAGGGAGGAGACTTCATTGTTAGTGGATATGTCGAAAACTTTGGTTCGGCCAAAGGATATATTGTCCACATTGAAGCAAAGGGATGCCCACAATGTTACGACAATGAAGACGATCTACAATGCACGCCAGAGGTGTAAGGTTTTAGAGAAAGCAGGGAGATCTCAGATGCAACATCTTCTTGGTAAATTAGCCGATGCTAAATACATTGAGTGGCATAGGAGTTGCGGTAGTACTGACGTGGTGCGTGACTTGTTTTGGGCACACCCTGGATGTATAGATTTTACGTGCATTTCCTCGTGTATTGATAATGGATTGCACTTACAAGACGAATAGATATCGTCTTCCTCTCTTAGAGATTGTGGGGGTGACATCAACTAATCTCACATTTTCTATTGCTTTTGCATACATGGACTCTGAGCGGGAAATAACTATACATGGCATTAGAGAGATTGCGCAGTGTCATGGATGCTGATGTTTTGCCTGAGGTGATAATCACAGATAGAGATTGGCTCTATTGAATGCAATTAAGAGGGTATTTCCTACATCTTCACATTTGTTATGTAGATGGCATATTAGTAGGAATGTTTGGCCAATGCAAAAGATTATTTGAAACAAAGGAGAAATGGGATAAGTTTATAATGAGTTGGAATATACTGGTTGTCAGCCACAGAAGATGACTATAATGATCGTTGGAGTGCACTCAGAGAGATTTCAGTACCTATCCAGATGCTTTACGATATGTATCAGATACTTGGTTGAGCAAATACAGGGAAAGATTTGTCTAGCATGGACGGACATTATAGGCACTACGGGAATGTGACAACAATAGGTATCACAAAAATTGATTTTTTAGAATTTATAATTTAATTTTATTTGTTATCTAACTTTGATCTAATTTTATTACTTTACTAGGGCTGAAAGTGCACATGCAAGGCTTAAAAGACAGCTTGGTTCAAGCCAAGGTATTTCGAGTCTCTTGGACAAAAATAAATAGTTTGATTGAGTTGCAGCACAGCGACATTAAAGCCTCATTCGAGAAGAGTTTGACGGTCGTGCAACACAACTTTAAGCCTGCTGAATTCAAAGAACTGCGAGGATTCATATCTATATGTGCATTAAATCATATCCTTGCCCAATCGAATCGGGCCAATTCAGCTGAGATTCATGAATCAGCTTGTGGGTGTGCTATTCGACGCACACATGGCTTACCATGTGCTCATGAGATTTTGCGGTATAGGATGAAAGGTCGGCCTATTCCCCTCGACTGCATAGATCCTCATTGGAGAAACTTGATATGCAGCCTGCTAAAATGTGCAAAGTATGAAGTTGACCTGTAAACCAGAGTTGAATATAATTGCCGAGAAATTCAAGCAGTTAGATGGGGCATCTCAATTGCAAATGTTAAAGAAATTAAGAGAGATTGCAAGTCCTGATAGTACATCTCTTGAAGAACCTGCGAAAAGGAAGACGGTATACGTGGGCGGCTTCATTGGAGGTTGATACTTCTACTCGCCGTGACCCTTCCGCATTTGAGTTGGTTCTATCTGGACAGGATAGTTATTCACCTGGTTCGCAGCAAATATGCAAGTGCAAAAAAGATGCCGAGGAAGAAGGTAAGAAGCATTTCTTTCAAAGTAAAGGTAGCTTATTTTTATTATTATATATTGTTTACATATAATTCATTCATATGGTTTGCAGGTTTTTCGTCAACGAATCCGGTCACATAAGCCAATGATCTATATTAATCAACTTCCAGACGGGTTGAGGGCATTCATCCAGCACATCAAGGATGTCAAAGCTGATGGCAACTGTGGATTCGAGCAATTGCTGACTTACTTGGCTTCGGAGAGGAAGATTGGCCACGTGTCAGGAGGGATTTATTACATGAGTTGACTGTCATATAGAGCACTATCGCGCATTGTATGCTGTCGAGGGAGGGTTGACGAGATCGCTCATGCATTATCATATTTTGAGGATTGTCCGCCATATGACCGGTGGATGACCATGCCAGATATGGGGCATCTTATAGCATCATGCTACAATGTTGTCATACCACCTCTCCTTGCAACAATGTCTGACATTCCTTACCGCTCAGATCGGTGCCTCTTCCTCTTGTATCCCGTAAAGACATTGCAGTGGCCTTCGTTAATAGCAACCATTTTGTTGAGGTATTAAATAAACTCTTTGTCATTTAAATGACTAAGAATTATTTTGTTTACTAATTTATTATTTATTTTGTAGGTTTTCTTGTTGCCGGGTCATCCAGTACCGCCAATAGCAACCAACTGGCAAAATACCATTTACCTTGTGCTTCCGGATGGGCCAATTCTATGAATCTAGGATTCAACAGTTCAGAACAAACGATCTCGTCAGATGTTATTATTAACAAGATTGTTGAGTTGTAGAATACAATTTTTATCAATATACAAAGTTGTATAATATTTAAAATTTCTATATAAAGTGCATTATTTTATTAGTTGACTGAGCAATGTGTACAATTATCAAGGAAATCATCCCATAAAGTATTTCAGGAGGCATCGTTTAGAGCGTGCCGATCGGCCCATTCCAGAGCGTGCCGATGTGTGCCGACACGTGCCGATGCATGCCGGTCGGCCCGTGCCGATGCGTGCCAAGTTGAGTCGATGCGTGCCAGCACGTGCCGATGCATGCCGAGTCGAGTCGATGCGAACCAACACGCATCGGAGAGTCCAGTCAGCCTATGCCGGAGCGTGCCGATGGTGCCGGCACGTGCCGATGCGTGCCGGTCGGCCCGTGCCGGTGAGTGCCGGGGCATGCCGGACTGTGACACATATTAATAGCATGTGATTGTTTACTAATTTATAATTAGCGAGACTATTGAGTTGTATATTGAATATAGACTCTGGCATAAAAAAGGAAACTCAAACTTTCATTCAAAATTCAATGTATTTTACAAAAAGATGTGCTAAAAAGCTATAAAATATCTAGGATACATCATCAATCCCTACCTCATCGTCGTCGATGCCTGTACTGCTGTGGCGATGCATGACTAGGGCCAGGTACATCAGGCTCAACTGCTGAGATATGCTGACCCTGTAACATCTATGAAATTTAAGAAATAACGTCGTACAAGTCGATCCCCTGTGACGCAACCTCTTCCCGACCCATATGTAGAATGCTAGTGCTAATGCTAATGGCATCTGTAATATGTCGCCCTTGCACGTCAGCATCAACATCATCGGAACATGATCGGGAATAGATGCTAGATCGGCTCTCTGGAGGGTGAACTGCCAGGTGCATGATACGAGAATACTAATCTATATATCCTAGTACGCAATCTGACGGTCGGGTCACTGGATGGCTCCTGCTCGCTTGGCTCAGCAGGTGATCCTCCCACCTCTCCCATATCTGATCATAGAAGACATATCAGATGCGGTACGATGCTGCTGTCGATCCTCTATTGGCTCGCTCAGGGGCTAGTGGCACACGGGGAATCGTCTGTATCTTGCCGAACTATCGTAGAACCCTTTCAGGATGATAGGCTTCTACGACATCCATGCACTTCAGGCATCCACTAAAGAATGCAATATCTAGGAATGGACAATCCTTCCGAATATGACGTTGGGGATCCCAAACTACCTGCAACAGATAAATCCTAATCAGTTTAATAATATATGGCAAATCATAGAAATATACAAGTATATGGTCCTATGATACATACCTCATCAGCCCTTAAAATGTCCAATGACTCGCATAGAATCACTAAATGGTCCATCGTGGTACATGGTGGACTGCTGGGAATCCAACGGTGCACGCAGGGCCTAGCATCAGTATAATTCAGGGCTGGGTAAGGAGTGAGTAATGAAAAATGCTCATAAATCCATGCTTGGAGCAGCGTCATATATCCACTAATCTGTCTAACGGATGCCCTGGATGCAATCCCCAACTACCGATATAAATGAGCCAAGACACTAGCACCCCATGCATATGTGCTTACCCTATGCAGATCATGAAGTAGAGAAAGATAAGCTACAAGCACCCTCATTCCGCTCTTATCAACAAAGATAAGCTATATGCACCCTCGCCTTTTGGGCCGAACAGAGCCTATTTGTTTGGCCTTTTGGGCCGAACAGAGAGGCTCTGTTCGGCCCACCAGAGGCAGAGGCGAGGGAGGGAGGCGGAGGCCAGGAACTCACCGGATTCGGAGAAGATAAGTGCCGGTGCTGGGGAAGATAGTGTCGGGGAGGCTACTGCTTGCCGATGCTGGGGAAGGAGCTTGCCGGGGAGGCTGCCTGTCAGTGCCGATGCCGGGGAAGGAGAAGGGAGTGAGGCGATCAGCGGAAGGAGGCGGGCTATCGGGCGAGGGCGAGGGGGTGCGTTGAGGAAATTTGGGGGGGCAAAGGGGCCGAAGAGGAAGGAATAGTTTAGGAATTAGGAGGGGCTACTGAGTAAATAATAATAATAATAAAATGAGGGGCCTCCTGAGCAAATCTTGCGGGCTGAATAGAATTTCCCGTTTGGAGGGCTTGGAGCCTGCTCGGATGCAGATCCAACGCGGCCGAGTGGTACGTTGATGCGGTCTGGGAAAAAACGTTAGGTTTTGGCCCACTTTAATATGAGCTCAAGGAAAAGTCTTGCTGCACCGGAGGAGCGAGCCCAAGCAAAAGTCGATTGGCCATCTATGCATACGAATAAGATGTATTGAGCATTGGCAAGCATGCTTAGTTAATTCATGTATACGCTTGATGCACCAAAAAAAAAAAAAAAGATGCAATAAGTCTTTTTCATAAGCCTAAAAACCCAAGCATGATCACAAGCAAAGATGGGTTTGACTAAATTATGTCCAACTGGGCTGAGACTCGATCCAGCCTGTCCCTAATCACTCTATTTATGAAAAAATTTACTATATCGAAGGCGATGCAATTTTTACTGCACCCGATAATTGGCACGCATGCCAAAGTAAGAAAGAATGATTTTTTTTCTGGCATGCATGCGCATTATCACCGAGGCTGGTGCGCGCTTGCTGCACCGCCCCCGGTGCAGTAAGACTTTTCTTTCCATTTATTATAAAAAGATGGGCGGTGCAGCAAGACTTTTTCCTTCATTTATTATAAAAAGGTGGCCCATGGTTGGACTAAGGGACATGTTAAGAACATCAAAACTATTGAAAAAAACTTTGTGCATTTCGAGCGGTGCGCATACTTCTGCATTGCGCGCTATGATTGATCATGCATGCGTGTAACTACTCCTGTGGTGCGCAAGGATAGAAAATATCCTTGATGCATGTGTAGCTACACGCGCATGCGACAAATCACCAAACATGTCGTACACTATGCACGGCATATAAAAACTTTTCCCAAATCTAAACCCCACGCACTTGGTATAGGAATTAAGATGGATCAGCTTATTTATGACCAAAATCTTACACTATGCACGGCATATAAAAACTTTTCCCAAATCTAAACCCCACGCACTTGGTATAGGAATTAAGATGGATCAGCTTATTTATGACCAAAATCTTTATAATCCTAACCTAATTCCGTTTATTGCATATCATGTCATGGGAGAGAGTAGAGGAGATGGAGATTTGGGATGGGTTTTTGAGGAGACTAGCCTTTTATTATTTGGAAGATGTAAATTAAAGGATTTTGCAAAACAAGAGTTAGGTAACATTTGAAAAGGTATTCAAACCAAAATCCTAGGTTATGACTTATGAATGGGTATTTATTAATTGAAAGATATAAATTAACGAAATTTATAAATTGAGAGTTAGGTTTCATCTGAACAAGCATCCAGCCAAAATCCTATCTAATGATCAAGAAATTTGAACTTAAGAATGCAAGATAAGGTGGAAAAGAAGAACTATCTACCTTTATAGATTTCTCAGGTAATACTTAACAGTAAGATTCTGTAATGACATGTTTCTACTTTTAAAAAATTTCATAATATTATGTAAAGAACTAAAATATCTAACAAGATATTAATGAAAAATGAAAATTAGTGTGATAGTTCAAGGTATATTACATTCACTACAACGAAAAATATTTAGAAAAGATACTTTTTCTCAACTGTGTTTTCTAATTACTATCGGATAAGAAATTTTTTAGTGGTAACTTTTTAAAGATCTAGCAGCAATATTTTTTTCTACTATTAGCGGTAAAGGAACAATTTCAGTAGTGACTTTTTAATGGATCCAATAGTTTCCATGTAAAGCAATCATCTATGTTTAATTTTTTAATATTTTTAGCTGCATTTGTTTTTCACTACTAAACTTTTAACAATGGTTATAGTTATTAGTGTTGCTGTCGAATCCCATTCTTTAGCTTAGGTATGGCCTACGTCTAGATCCAGATTGCAATCTCCAATCCAGGTGAACCTGCAAGACAGTCTTCACACATATAGCATTGGGGATGGCCCATGTAAAAGATCCTTCGATGTCTAAATCAGTGAAGATTAATAACAAATAGATATGGAGAGAAAACTCTTGCAAAATAGTTCCTCGAGAATGATCTCTCGAGAGCTGAAAACCCTGCTTAAGCTTTCTTCGTTTCGAGTGAGCGTACCGAGGAAACCTTAGAACAAGGTATTTATAGGTTGCTGTAATATTGGCGGGCTATTACCTGACTTCTTGAACGTGTATTGAGAAGTTGAAAACCAGCATGATTTGAATCTGATTCGAATCAAGTTAGTTAAGAGGCCGGTAGTATTCGAATCCTATTTGTTATGAGGATCGACGGCTAAGGAAGCTGATTGGTGCTTCAAGATTCGATTATTTGGTTATTTATGGGCAATAGGTCATATTTGGTTTTATTTCCTTCATGGAGGTGCTGGGAGCCGATGTGATTGAAATCCTACCAAATAATCAGGGATTTAAATTTTCTGTTGATCGTGGTCGGAGAGTCAAATTCGGCTCTTAATTCCCATTTTAGGAAGATTTATTCTTGTGCTGCCGAGGTATGGAATGGCTCTGTCCTACCGAGGTATGGAAATGGCTCAGTCATGCCGAGGTATGAGAATAATCCGATCTTGCCGAGGCCCGATCATGCCGAGGTACGAGAATAGTTGGTCTTGCCGAGGCACGATAATTTGTCTTTTTTCAAACGTGACATATAATGGGTAGAAATCGAAAATAATTCTAACCTTTTTGCCATACGCATGAATATTGATGCAATAATAATTTTATCCCGCATCAATTAGTATAAACATAAGTCTTAGTAATATTTTGACTAATTAAAAAAAAAAGCATATCTTTTGCATCAGTTTTGACCATCACTAATGCCATATTCTTTAGCAATGGTCTTGATCGTTGATAATACCTTACATTTTTTTTTTTCAGTAACTAGACTACCTAGTAATTTTATTATAGGCATGGTTCGAATCTCTTTTTCATTTTATATTTTGAGACAAGCTTAAATATCAAAATTCAACATATATATTTAAATTAAATTAAACTGATTAGTTCTAAAATTAAAATAAGGATAAAATAAAAAAATATATTAGGTGAAAATATTTTTATTTTTTAAAAAATATAATTAAATTAAAACAATAGATTAAAAAATAAATGAAATATTTTATTTAACAAATTGAGTTTGAAATTTTTAAGAAAATATATTTAAATGAAATAAAACTACTTATGATAAGACTAAGTACTATGAAAATAACTACTATATTCTTAATACATAAAGTAGCTTTTCACTGATAGTGTTCTCATGATTCCACATCTAAAAAAATATAAAAGCAATTTAGTTTCCCTATATGCTTGTTTAATATTTTTTTAATAATATTTTCAATGGATTATCATAGGATTAAGAATGTAGACTTATGTTTAAAACTTTATACTATAAATTTAATTTTAAAAATTATTTATTACAAATCTAAACCTAAAAATATTAGATTGCCATCATGAAAAAAATAAGAATAAGATTAATAGAATATATACTGGGTAAAAATATTTCTAAATTAAAAAACAAGTTTAATTGATTTGAAACTTTAAACTAAAAACTAGGATTTTAAAAATAAAACCTTTCTATAAAAAAATATAGTCCACAAATAAAACTCTCACCATAATGGAAATAACTAGAGTTATAGTAGAGTTTGGTTTTCTTTCGCTATAGGATAGAGTTTTATTTCATTGATCATACAACGGGGTTTTATTTCTTTTGGATTTTATTTTTTTAAAAAAATCTAAAGTTTTAAATTGATTTTTTATAAAAATAAATATATTATACAATGCATGTATTTTATTTTTTTATCCTTATTCTTATAATGATGATGATCCAATACTTTTAAATTTAGAATCAAAATCAATAATTTAAAATTTAAATTAGATAGAAAAATTGAACACATTCATAATTTTTTCCATCTTATGATGCATCTGCAAAAGTACACCAATGCCTTGCATTACATGTATCGTCGTAATTAAGGTCGGGAATCCCATCTCAATCTTATACCTATGTTAACCTAGATATGTGCTTAAGTCACTCCATCTCAATCTTATACCTATATTTATCTACAAGTATGTTCAAGTCACTACCTTCAACAATTGAGATCTCAGTGACCTATGTTAACCTATACATATGTTTCAGTCACTGTGTCCAACAATTGAGATTTCAAGCATTGCATGATCATCAAATTTCAAGCGATCATTTCAATGGTCAGGTTTGTATACAACTTAGTTTGGAAAGGAGTTGATGGGGGACAAAATTATCATTACATTTGATAGGGCCAGTTGACTCCATGGACAATAAAGATAACAATTTTTGAACGGCCTCCTCTTAAGATAGCAATTTCTAGACGATTTTTCTAGGTAGAAAGCCTTGGCCAGCTTTAACATACCTCGGTCAGCTTCATACCTCGGCCAGCTTCAGCCTTGGCCAAAATACCTTGGCCTTCTCAACTTTTTGCATCAAGGCATTTATGGCCTCATAAAGGCCACGTGCATCCACGCATTTAATGTCTTATTTCCTTCCATGCATTAAGGTATTTATGGCTGCCATGTTGGCCCCTTGTGACTCAGCACTTACCTCCGCGAGCTATGATGACCAAACTACAGCGTTCAAAATACTTCTGCAGAATCCAGCTATAACTGAATAAGATTTCAGGCGGTGAATCATGCCCAAAGGTGGCCTAGGACCCGCAAGAGTGGCCTAGGTCCATGTGATCATTAAACCTCATGACATTAACTAGCTCTTTCAGCCGCCGATCCTCTAATTGACAAGATACGGATCCCGCTAGCCTCATAACAAACTTGATTCGAATCCTAACAGTTTTTGGACCTCATCCATAGCACGTCCAAGGAATCAGTGATTACCTATAAATACCACCACCCTCAAGCCTCTTAGGTACGACCATTCTACGCCCATTTTACACCGTTCTTACACTGGCTCTCATTCTCCATTGACGCTCCCCCAAGCTCGAAGCTCTGGCCAAAAAAGGGGAACTCCTCTGTGAAAGTCTTCTCCACACTTCTGCTTGCTGTGAATCTCCACTAACTTGGGCATCAGAGGGTCCTCCGCAGAGGGCAACCCTCACAGCACCCTCTACGCGCGGACTGTCTTGCAGGTTCCACCTCGAAGCAGCAGGATCGGTGTTCGGATCAGGAGCCAGAAGCGCACCCGAGTCGGAGAACGGATTTTCGCAGCAACAGATTGGCGCTAGAGGAAGGGCCTCAAGTCCCATAAACTTGTGATCCAGGAGATAAGACTCGAACCAGAGAAAAGCATCCTTTAATGGCCAATCGGAAGAGAGCTATATCTGAAGCTCAAGATCAGGCTACCTCTCAAAGGCCTGATCCGATCAGCGGTGCAGCACCTCCGCTACCACCGCCAACTGAAACTCCTTCGCAACCGGCAACGACAGTAACCCTGAACCAGTTCGCCGCTCTGGTTCAGTGGGTCCAAGCATTGACCCAGTCCATCCAGGGATTCCAAGCAATCCCTGGAGCTGTTGTCCCTGTTTCTCAGCCTCATGAGGAGGCCGCTGCCCCTGCCTCGCCATCGATCTCTTTCTCTGACCCGTCTGAGGCGACGGATCACGGTCACTGGCCCGCAAAGACGAAGCCAATGCTACGGCGACCTGGAGGGAAGAGCCCACTCAGGTCCAGGCGGGTTCGCTCCCCTTCCCCGATGTCTTCCAAGGATTGACACCGCTGCCATCTTCTCCTCGCCTGATCCTCATACCACTTTGGATGAAGGGATCAGACAACATATGCAGGAGATGCGGCAAGAATGGCGTCGGAAACTAGGCGCCGCCAAGCAAGCTCCTATATCCTAGCCGAAGGTGGAGCGGGGCATCCCCTTCTCCGAGAGGATCATGGGGGGTGTAATTTATTATTTGGAAGCCTCGGTTACAACCGAGTAGCATCTTGGGAAACCTCGGCTACAACCGAGTGGCATATTTGGAAGCCTCGGTTACAACCAAGTGGCATATTTGGAAGCCTCGATTACAACCGAATAGCATCTTGGGAAGGCTCGGCAACACTGAGTAATTTATTATTTGAAGGCTAGGCAACACCGAATAATTTATTATTTGGAAGCCTCGGTTACAACCGAGTAGCATCTTGGGAAGGCTCGGCAACACCGAGTAATTTATTATTTGGAAGCCTCTATTATAACCGAGTAGTATCTTGGGAAGGCTCGGCAACACCGAGTAATTTATTATTTGAAGGCTCGGCGACACCGAGTAATTAATTATTTGGAAGCCTCGGTTACAACATCTTGGGAAGGCTCGGCAATACCGAATAATTTATTACCTAAAGCCTCGGCAACACCGAGTAATTTATTATTTGAAGGCTCGGCAACACCGAGTAATTAATTATTTGAAAGCCTCTTACAACCGAGTAGCATGCTCGGCAATACCGAGTAATTTATTATTTGAAGGCTCGGTAACACCGAGTAATTATTATTTGGAAGCCTCGGCTGAAGGCTCGGCAATATTGAGTAATTTATTATTTGAAGGCTTGGCCATGCCAAGTAATTTATTATTTGAAGGATGGAAAATCTATTCCTCGGACGTGGAACTCGAATGATCTCTGTGCATATCATCAATAAAAGTACGCTATTGCTAAACTCATTTTTTGTTCGCTAAATTAAATCTAGTTTTCGAAGACTTGCAAAATTCTTATAACTCTCCTTGAAAGCTACAATGAGAAGCAAGTCGTATAATCCTCGGCCAGGCCGAGCGATCTCCGTACCTTGGTAGCGTCAAGTAAAATATAATCTCTTGAAGGCTCGGCTACAATCGAGTAACAATGTCCGTACCTTGGCAGTGCCAAGTAAAATATAATCTCTTGAAAGCTCGGCTACAACCGAGTAACGATCTCCATACCTTGACAACGCAAAGTAAAATATAATCTTGAAGGCTTGGCTACAACCGAGTAACGGTCTACATACCTTGGCAACGCCAAGTAAAATATAATCTTGAAGGCTCCGCTACAACCGAGTAATGGTCTCCGTACCTTGGTAGCGTCAAGTAAAATATAATCTTGAATGCTTGGCTACAACCGAAGTAACGGTCTCCGTATCGCTTGAAGGTTCAGCTACAACCGAGTAACGGTCTTCGTACCTTGGCAGCGCCAAGTAAAATATAATCTTGAAGGCTCGTCTACAACCGAGTAACGGTCTCCGTACCTTGGCAGCGCCAAGTAAAATATAATCTTGAAGGCTCAGCTACAACCGAGTAACGGTCTCTGTACCTTGCAGCGCAAGTAAAATATAATCTTGAAGGCTCGGCTACAACCGAGTAATATATTTTTTGAAGGCTCGACAACAACCGAGTAATAAATTTTTTGAAGGCTCAGCAACAACCGAGTAATAAATTTTCAGAGACTCAGCAACAACCGAGTAATAAATTTCTGAAGGCTCGGCAACAACCGAGTAATAAATTTCCAAAGCCTCGGCTATATCCGAGTGATATATTTCTAAGGCCTCGGCCAAAGACCGAGTGATATATTTCCAAAGCCTCGACCAATCCGAGTGATACAGCACAAAAGCTTCGTCCCAGCCGGATAATTTCTCGGACACTCTAGCGCAACTAAAGCGCCTTATTTTACTTCAGCAAGAGGGCCGCCTAGGCCTTTCTCTAACCTACACAGAGATAAACACTTCCTCCACAGAGGATCGAATGACATGTCCCCCAAATAAGATTGCTCCAGAATTCTACTCCCTACATCCAAAATTACACTTCGAACTAGGGAGTAGGGGGCATGTGTTGAGGGGTAAAATTGTCATTACATTTGATGGGGCCAGTTGACTCCATGGGCAATAAAGACAACAATTTTTGGATGGCCTCCTCTCAAGATAGCAATTTCCAGATGATTTTTCTAGATGGAAAGCCTCGGCCAGCTTTAACATACCTGGGCCAGCTTCAGCCTTGGCCAACATACCTCGGCCTCCACAACCACGCTATTTTTTTTTTTTGCATCAAGGCATTTATGGCCTCATAAAGGTCACGTGCATCCACATGCATTAAGGCATTTATGGCTGCGACGTTGGCCTCGGCACTTACCTCCGCATAGCTATGATGATCGAACCACAGCGTTCAAAATACTTATGCGGAATCGGGCGCGTAAGAATTCGAATAACTATAACTGAATAAGATTCCAGGCGACGAATCATGCCCAGAGGTGGCCTAGGACCCGCAAGAGCGGCCTAGGTCCATGTGATCATTAAACCTTATGGTATCAACTAGCTCTTTCAGTCGTCGATCCTCTAACTAACAAGATACGGATCCCGCTAGCCTCATAACAAACTTGATTCGAATCCTAACAGTTTTTGGACCTCATCCAGAGCACGTCCAAGGAATCAGGTGATCGCCTATAAATACCACCACCCTCAAGCCTCTCAGGTACGACCATTCTATGCCCATTTTTACACCGTTCTTACACTAGCTCTCATTCTCTATTGACGCTTCCCCCGAGCTCGAAGCTCTGGCCAAAAAAGAGGAACTCCTCTGTGAGAGTCTTCTCCACACATCTGCTTGTTGTGAATCTCCACTGACTTGGGCGTTGGAGGGTCCTTTGCAGAGGGCAAACCCCACAGCACTCTCTGCGTACGAACTGTCTTGCAGATTCCACTTCGAAGCAACGGGATCGGCGTCCAAATCAGGAGCCAGAAGCGCACCCGAGTCGAAGAACGAATTTCCACTACAACAGAAGGTCTCATTTTCTTTCATTAGAGGACCACACTATGTTAAAAGGTCCCCCTCTTGTTTTACACAATCTAAGATGAAGTAAACGTTAATGGTTAGTACGGTACATTATCTCATTAGGAAAGGAGAGGGCCCATTTCCTTTCACTACATCAGAGGGCTTTGATGTTGTGTTCACTTCATTCCACTCATAATCAAGTACTCTACTAAGAGTTTTGAGACCCGAGATGATCACTCTGTGACTTGGTGACTGTGGCATTCAGTCAAACATTATCGACTAAGAAGTAAGTTGGAAGAAGATATTAAATAATAACATCTAAAATGTTAATTAAGGAATAAGTTGGAAGAATACATTAAATAATAACATCTAAAATTTGTTTTAATATTTACATATATGAGATAGCAACTAGCTTTCATGGCAGGGGAAGCTGTGCTATGCAATGGAAAAAAAAAGGTAACCAATTAGCCGTTGGGATAGAAGAAAATACTATCACATACTCTTGAACTTTCTTTTCTTCAATTAGTATAATAAAATAAATAGAAGAATATAACAAAGTACCTTACCAAACAATGGTAGAAGAAAGTTAATCAAAATGCATCAAGTTTTCTTTCTCTCTAGAAAGGTCAACAAACATCTTTAAAGACTCAACGTATCATAAAAGCCAATGAGTAACAATAAGTAAATATCAAAAACAAATAATGCATATATGATATCTTATTAGCATTAAATTGCATTTACCTCTCATGTGCTAAGATATAATTATATTTACATCTCCTTTTGATTCAAAAATTATATTAAAATACAGCATATACATGCTAAATCTAGTTTCTTTAAGTTAGAATTAAGCAGAAATTCGAATGTAATTATGTCATATGTCAAAAGAATGATTTTAGATTTAAATTCAGCCTTAATCTCTCATGATATCTTTTCTTATATATTCTAATAACAATTTAATAGTCGGATTACTATAATCTACCTTATAAGCCCTATAAAATAGATAATTTATGAATATTTTAATTTATATATAATTAAATAATAATAATAATAATAATAATAATATTGACAAAAAATTGCTAATATTTCTTATTGTATGTCTTTATTTTTAGAAATTATTATTTTAATATTTTAAGATAATTTCCTATATATATATATATATATATGTGTGTGTATAGTGTACATGCCATGTACAATTTGTTGAATAATTATTTTTATATAGTGTATATGTCATGTACAATTTGTTGAATAATTATTTTTTATCTTTTATGATTATATAATTAGTATTATATTTTTTGATTCACTTTTCATTGGCATTTTAATCTCAAGTTAAAATGTCTCGTAATTAGTTCAAATGTCATATATTAAGTCTAAATAATAATATTTTTATTTAATTTTTAGTTTTATGATCTTTGAGTTGAAGATGATTATGTGATGGCGATGATGGTTTGGTGCAATCCCATCAGGTCATCATATTTCTCTTTTACCCCGCAAAATAATTTTTCATCTTAGCCCTGCATAAGAAAATCAGATCTGCCGTCCAAACTCCTATTCAAGACACCCTATCCATTCATACATCTCGTCGCATCTGCTCGTTGCTTCTCTCACGCATACTACCAACGGATCCGATGGTCTCAACAGGAACACGGACGGCAGATCCCTCGCTCGAATAAAATTCTCCGCGCATCGAGAAAGCACAGCCCTTTAAAAAGCGTCTCCCACAAAATCTAGGGTTCCGAAGAGGAGAGACCTCTTGAGAAGAAGGGAGCCCAGCAGAGCTAGCGGCGGCGAAGGCCCGGAAGGAGATAAGCTCTCCTCACCTCCGCTAAAATGGGTAGAAATTAAACCCTAGAATCGTCACCTCTGCCACCGAATGAACCCTAGCATCTCTTCGATTCCTCTGCGGCTGACGTCCATGGCGTTCTTGTTTTGCTTCCAGGTATCTCGCGAGACTCCATGCACAAGAGGCGCGCCACCGGAGGGAAGAAGAAGGCCTGGAGGAAGAAGAGAAAGTGAGCCCTTTTTAAGCTTCGTATAAGACCCCTGATCTGTTGCGCTGCCCATTCTTTATCGATTGTTCAGCGTACTCATGAATCTTCTGACTTGTTGATTGTTTTTCTCTCTTTTTGCTTGTTTGATCACTGTTCTTTTGATTGATGCATCATTAGGATTAGTCACCTCTTTGAACTTGAAGCTTTCCTCCCATTAATTGTTTTCTTATCTCTCTCGCTCTTTAAATCAGTAATTTCCTTAATAAGATTCTTATTTACATGTATGTTGAGCGTCTCTTGCAATTTTTTAATATTTTATCTTTTTTTTAGTGAAAACATCAGTTATGTCTAAGTTTTTCAATATATCATCATTTCTTCTCTTTGCGGACTTTCTGTCTTGCTCGTGTTTAAAGTTATTTATTTATTTTTTCGGCCTCTTGGATTCTCTTCTAGAAGTTTTGTTGATTTGCTGTTAATTTTCATGAAAAATTTGTTTTTTTTCTTATGTATCTCGGTGATGCCCCTTGAGAACTATTAGTTGGGCAGAGGAACTGAATATATTTGATGTTTTGTTTAATTTATAGACATCTTATGTGGGAAACCCCTTTTTTTTCCTCTGAAGTATTTTTTCCTGGATCTGTTCTTTATGCTGTCATTTTATGGTTTTAGGTAGCTATTCTTTTCATTTAGATGGGACTCCAACTGAAAGCTTTTTCTTTTTTAATGCCATTAGTTTTCATGCATTGAAGGTACGAGTTGGGCCGCCAGCCGGCAAACACAAAGCTTTCCAGCAACAAGACAGTCAGGAGGGTTCGTGTTCGTGGAGGCAATGTGAAGTGGAGGGCCCTCCGTTTGGATACTGGCAATTACTCCTGGGGGAGTGAGGCTGTGACTCGCAAGACTCGTGTCCTCGATGTCGTGTACAACGCTTCAAACAATGAGCTCGTGAGGACACAGACCCTGGTGAAGAGTGCCATTGTTCAGGTTGATGCTGCCCCCTTTAAGCAGTGGTACCTCCAGCACTATGGTGTTGAGATTGGTAGGAAGAAGAAGGCCCCGGCTGCCTCCAAGAAGGAGGCAACAGAGGTAGCATTCCCTTACTTTTGTGTCTTCCACTTGACTAGCGTTTGTGGGCTACTTCTATCATTACATTGGTTCCTTCTTTTGTATTCATGATTTATGATTTTGGTTGGTAGAGTTCATTTTCATGCTTTTGCTCGAACCTTAGTTGAGTATCTTCTTTGCTTGTTATGGCCCACTGCATATGATTTTTATCTGAAGTAGTGTGCACTGTTGTAAATTTTGTTTGCTGTATTGTGATTTGATTATTTATTATCATTACAGTTTTGATATTCAGCTCTTCATTGATAGATGTTAGCTTCTCACTTATATGTGCTGTTAACCAGCAAAAATGTGAATGCGTCCTCCATTAAAACCAGTTGCAAACTTGCAGTCGCAGATTTCATCTAAGCAGGTGGAGTTGTAGTCATTTAGTGTTGCATCTGTCAGTCTGAGATCTTCCATTTTGAGTAAAATTGCAGTTGGTGGTTCTCTAAGTTTTCATTTAATCAATTTTGAGTTACATGATATAATTTTGGGATTTGGCGTGGTAGATCATTTGTTCTATAATTCTATTATAAGATGTATGGTGTTATTAGTAGCCTGGTCTGTAGAGTCCATTTTCTGGTATCTTCTTCTGTGAATTGGGTTAAGTGGATTTTAGTCATATTGCTAATACGGCATTTCCTTCAAACACTGGTTGAATCTGCTATTTATTCATTTGGAATGTATTTATATATTTGTCAATATGTTTGGTTTTTAATGGAACTAAATGGATTGGGATGCATATCCAACAGTTATTGCATATGCTATACATTTGTCAAAGGGTTTTGATTTTTCCTTTAGTATGAAGTACAAAATTTATTGAGTGTGTGGCTAGTGCATTTTGAAAATAGAGTACCTAATTTGATTGATGCTAGTTGGTTTACCTGTGACATTTCTGGTCCTAAAGTGCGATTCAGTGTGTCTAGGTTGGCAAAGGCCATGGTGTGATTATAAAAGTTATCAGTCGTGAAAGGGAAACTTATTTTCCATGTTCTCATAGATGTTGTGATAATAATTGTTTTAATTGGCTAGATTTAATTTTAGTAGCAGCAATCTTCAAATTTTTTAAACTCAAGTTATTCCATATTCTCCTCTGAGTTATTCTTAGGTAGTTAAATTAGTCATGGACCTTGCTATTGTTACACATGCTATGATTTTTCCCCATCAATTATTTCATGACTTACTCAAGTATTGTGCGTGGATGCAAATTCATGATATTTTTGATGTTTTGTTTTAGTTATTTCTAAGGTTACTTTCTCCTTAATATCTCTGATTACTTGAGAAAGAAATATAGTTGTATTTCTTAAATTTTCTATCTATACTCTTTAATGGTTTGAGTTTGCCTATTACTTCATGAAGTCCTCCATTTTTTTTCTCCCAAAATCTGATTTGCTTTTATCAAAGTTCACTCTGAATCCATAACTTATGCAAGCATCTTTCAGCTTTTCCCGAAGAGGATCATTCACTGATTTGGTAAATCATTAATGTTCTTTGATATATTTAGGCTGGTTGGCAACAAATAACTGATCATGCTCAAGAAGATGGGTGCATGATGTGGGGGGCGCTGTCCATTCATCAAAGGCCAATTCTCTATTAGTTTGATAGGGACAGAACTAGATATAATTTGAAGGCATGATATGCAGAAACCAACATACATGAGGTTTCTGATTCAACTGATTAGAAAGCATATTTTAATACTAGAATACATATTTAAGTTCTCAAAGTACGTAACTATTACATGATAATATGAAAGTAATAGCTTTTGTAATCTTTTGATTGGCTTGGTAAGGGATAACATTTTTTTAAGAACATTAACCTTTTTTAAGAAGTAGGAAAAAAGGATTCTAGCCTGTTAATCTTGAATGTGCAGCAATCCTTAGTATTCAGAGAATTTATTTGTTGAAATTGCATATCATCAATGGAGAGTTCATAATAGCCTTTCTATTTGATGTGAAGCCGGAATGTTTTTGGATGCTTATCCAATTCAGTTTGTACCAGTAATTTTATCTGCCAAATTTTCTTGAAGTAGATTTTGGTATTTTTATCATGGTTGATTCTTTTCTACCAGTACTCTCTAAAACCAGCATCTTCCTTCTCATGCTGTTTGTAGTCCTGACTGCCTGATAGCCAGTTGATCTTTATTATTACTATTGGTAATGTAAAACAATTATTTTCATTTCTAATACTAATATCATATTTGAGTATCATTTTTTTGGGATTTGGCTGGTATTAGAATGCATTCATTTAGAAAGAAGAAAGGTTCTCTTGCAAAGCAATAACTACTTGATAGCCAGTTGTTCTTTCTTATAACTGTAGTATTTTAATGCAATCATTTTTCAATTTTAATTATCATAAGGTTGTATCTATACTGTTTTGAGCACCATTTTTTGGGATTTTGGCTCTTGTTAGGGCAAAGCACTCCTCTGAGAAACTCTTATACTTGCTGGACTTGATGTCATGTATCAGATTCTTTAAATGTGCTCTTAAGTTAACCAGTGTGGTGGTCTTGCACGTCTTATGCACCACATATTGTCTAGTTATTAGTTATTTTGTTTTTTCTTTTCTTTTTTCAGAAATGGCTGAGGCTGAAACATGTACGATATGTTTTGTTTTGTAATAATGCTTGTTTAAGATGCATGCTGGTGGAGTTGGCCTTGCAAATTTTGAGACTCCTGCTGATATGGTGTTTTGTATCATTATTACAAAGTAATGAGTTTGGTCAAGTTACTACTGTTGAAAGTCCCCACTTATTGTTGAGGTGTAACTAGCATGAGTCTGTCATCAGGTTGTTAGGCCTTCATACTGTTGATACGGTCGGTTGGGTTTAATTTTTTTCTATGTTCTTGTAGTGGTTGTGCCAGTTGTGTATCTTCCAAGCTTTCATGACAAAGATGTCAGAGAACTAGGATGCTAGTCATATTGAGTCCCTGATTGTTTGCTTGAGTTTAGTCTGGCTTTAGTGTTTGCATGAACCATTTGGTCCTTCGGTACTGCTATATATGGGGAATTTTCTCTGAGCTACTTTTAAGCTGTTCTTATGTTGCTTGTTCAAGACTCAATTGCTGTAAGAATTTGCTCTGCCATGTATTTGACCAAATACAGTTTGAAGAGCATGTTTACTTACTCAATATCATAGTTTTGGTGTGCTTGATTCCAATTCTATATATTTTGTCCTACGGATTTTATTGTTTATATTATCTATTCTGAACTTGCTTTCTGGAGATTATTTTAGCTGTACTGTCCAATTAACTGCTTCTCTTTATTCTGATTGTTAACCCTGACCTTTTTCCGTTCATCTGGTGTCCGGCAGGAGGGGGAGGGTGCTCCAGAAGAGGCAAAGAAGAGCAATCATGTCCTCAGGAAGCTGGAGAAGCGCCAGCAGGATCGTAAACTTGATCCCCACATTGAGGAGCAATTTTCTGGTGGGAGATTGTTGGCTTCTATCTCATCCCGCCCTGGCCAGTGTGGCAGAGCTGATGGGTAAGCTGAAAATTGTTTTGAACTCTTCAAGGACTAACAAAAAAGAATCAATTTTCTGGCTATTGTTTGGTGTGTGGATCCCTTGGCTTGGTTGTGGCTTAGTAGTACTCTCATTCCTTTGATTGCTTGTTGCAGATACATATTAGAAGGGAAGGAACTGGAGTTCTATATGAAGAAGATCCAAAGGAAAAAGGGCAAGGGTGGTGGAGCTGCTTGAGTCGGCTATGCTTAGTTGCTTGGTTTCTTCAGTGTCATGCATTTTTTTTTTCCATAGACTGAGAGCAACTGATAAATCATTTGAAATTTTGTCATGCATTTTTGGCTGATAGAGATTTAGAACAATCTGTTGTTGCTAGCAATCATTATTTTTCCCAAAGCTTTCAGTTGCAGGTTGATTGGACTTGCTGATGAAAGTCACTGAATTTATTCTGTGCTGCCTCAGAAAAATGAAAAATTTTGAGTTCTATTGAGTATTTCGCTATAAAAGTTTGAAATCATGTATGGGCTTGGAGATCCACTACATCCCAAGCTTGGAGTTTGATCCACAGCTTGTGGTGGGTAGTTTTCACAACAGTCCTTTTATTCTATTTGATTCAATGGCTATATCTTGGTTTCTGCTGTTGACGCTAGGTTCAAATTTGCCTGAAGCATTGTTCCGGGCTAGAATTGATTTTGATTTGATTAAAATGATTAAGACGATCGAAATAGGATTGAAACTTGACTTTAGCATTAAGCTTAATGTTGTCCATGACATCACACCTGGGAGCTTTGATTAGCTTCGGTTTTCAATCTAGAAATTAATGTCCACTTTTCCTTTATTCGACTAAGAGTCGCGAGGGTGGAGCTATTCATTTGGACAGTTTATTTTACCAATGGGACGATTATCATCAAAAACTAATCTTGATCATGAAAATAGATAGACTTGCTTACGGATGAGGAGAGGAGGTGGTTGAGAAGTAAAATATCTATTTTCATGTCTTAATTATATTATTTTATAATTGTAGATCCTAATGATGTTCGCATTCTAGATTTTTCATGTCTCAAATAAATGGATGGAAAATTTTTTTTAACCCAGCCTTGATATATTATTTTATACTATTTTTGTGAAGACGGTAAATATTTTTATAAGGTCTGGTTGTTAGTGTGTGCCCTAAATCCAATCGAATTAGATGCTAGTTTTTACACATTTCTTTATGAATGCAAATTAAATTTATTGGTTTCTTTATCTATTCGGGTGTTTTATATATATATATATATATATATATATATATATATATATATATATATATATATATATATATATATATATATATGATATATTTAATTTGTGAGATAAAGTCCAAAAGAATGCGAACTGTGTATATGAAATTTGTAATATAGATTACAAATTGTAAGATCCAAAATTGCACATTATGGTTCGATTCTTTAAACTTCCTTAGTCGATGCGTAGACACTGTCAAACGCCGATGAGATTAGCACACAACGCCGATGAGACTAGCATACATTGCATATCTTCACCCTTGTGGTAAGCAGCTGATATTGAAAGCTGAAGACCCGCACAGAGATCCCATATGGATGTTCTGATGACGGTGGTAGAGTGATCCTTTGACTTGAGATCTTTATTGCACCTCATGTGTGGAATATTATGCTTTGACGACATGCAAACGTCGTTCTAGCCACGGATGGCAAATATGGTGTCAATTGGGTATGATATGAAGCACATGAAGATGGTGTTTGATCAAGACAGGATTCGTCTCCCTTGATAGAAAGGGTTATATCCCACGGCCACTTGATGGTGATAAATCCTTGCAAGGTTGAGTTGGAATTCGAAATGGTTTCGAAGTTCTAATTCATATGAGTCAATTTTTCTGAAATCAAGTAAACAAATATCAATTACATGGTTGATACATTTCATACCACTGATTGATTTGGGATATGTGACGAAGAGATTAAATCGTACGGTAACCGTTCATGGACAGGTGTTGATGACCACGTCAACAAACCTTTAACACTTGGGTGGTCATGATGCTTTGCTAGAGGCCGCTCATGATCTATAATCATGGATTCTTTGACTTAATCAAAGAGTTTATTTGGTTAAAGAATTGACTTGGACAAGGTGTTGATCAAGTCATCCTTAGGGTCAATATTATGGACATGATTATTACCAACGTGTCAAGGGACATAATGGGTCACACACATTAAGAAAATTTTGGATGAAGTTAAAATGAGAATTAAGTTGACTTAATTCAAATTAGATAACCAATTAATTAGGATTTGGTTTGACTCAATCTTAATGAGAGAACCTAAAATTGATGAATAGGATTCATCATTGAGAAAAGAATTTTGTGTTCAAGAGAGAGACCTTTTGTACATGAGATGTACATATAAAATCCATTAATTAGGCTTGATCCATGTGATGGATGGCTTAGATTAATTGAGATTAATAATATTATATTTAATTGAGTCCATACGATGGCATGATTTGATTCGTAGAAACCCAATTAAACCGAGGGCTGAGATCGTACCATGTGAAGGATGGATCCATACCCATGTGATGGACATGACCCATCTCTTGGAGGAGGCCGAATTCAAGGTTGCGACATTGGTTTCATGGGATAACCGATTTCCTAATTTATAGGGACGTGGTTTGGTGGTTGTAATCCTAACATTATCATGATAACAAATATCCTAAATTTGTTAAGATAATTTGTTATAACAAATATCCTAAAATTTGTTAGGATAATTTGTTATCAACTTGATTGATATGGTTCAATGGTTAAGTGGTTGAAATAAAATCCCTCTTTTTATGGAACATACAACCTTCTTTTCATGTATAAACAGGGACCATACAACCTCCTTTCATGTATAAAAAGGGACCATACAACCTCCTTTTCATGTATAAAAAGGAGAGAGATACCCCTTCGAGACATACGCCGAACTCCTCCCTTCTGATACCTAACACCTACTTTCTCTCTCTAAAATGCCCTTTCTCTCTACACGTCCTTTCTCTCTCTTGATTTTTTTATCTCTTATTTTTTTTTCTCTTTTTAAAATGCCTTTTCTCTCTAAGACATCCCTTTCTTTTTCTTGATTTTTTTCTCTCTTGATTGATCAAGATATGATCTTGATAAAGAAATCTTTATTGATTTTGGGAAATCAATTGAAAAGAAAAGAGGCGCTGGCACCCCTCGCAAGAAGATTATCATCCAATCCAGAGAGGACATCATCCAAGATCTTCGCGTGGATTACTATTAGAAGCCGAACATGTGAACGACTAGTGGTAAATCATTTACCGGCTTCATCAGGCTTCATCCTAATAAAGAACATGTATGGTCTATTATTAAATCATATATTATTTCTTGTTAACTGAATTTGTTTCTTGAGGATCTTGGGCTTTGGAACACATGTATGATTTATTATTAAATCATATATTATTTCTTGTTAACTGAATTTATTTCTTAAGGATTTTGGGCTTAAATTAAATTTATATTTAATTTTATCTTTCACTGGATGTTATATGAATTTGATTCATATAAAATATATAAAATACCAACAAGTTTCATGTGCTGTACGACTGATTGGATTAGGCGAAGTGGTTATATGAACCCACAGCCGGGGGTCTGTTTGGCCCGACAGTCGGTGAACCTAAAATCGATCAAATGCTGATCTGCCCGATCTGATGCAACCATCATGGATTTGTTTTAAAAAAACTGAGACTGATCCGGTCGGAATGGGTCAATCTCTAATCTGAAGGGAGTTGGATTGCATTTTTTTAGGAAGGGGACTGGATTGTTTTTTTTTTTAAATTTCCTCAAATTTAATCTGATTTTTAAGTTGAACTTTTTCTCCCCTCTCAAGCCTGTTTGTCGAGGCTTATTTTTAATACATAAACTTATAAAATACTGACTAAAAATATTTTTATTCCCAAATTTTCACTTAAAATTCATTATAGCCCTTGTACTTTCCGTTGTCACCCACCATTTACTCTCACAAACTTTCAATGGTTAAATGAGTCGGTTAAAGTTAATGAAACATACGCCCATGTAATGTAAATATATAAATTAGTTAAGAGGATGGAAGAGCAATCCTAATTTTAATTTATATGTGATATTTTTAAAATCTTCAAAGCCGATTTCAAGTTCGAACAAAGAAAAAGAATTGAGTTAGATAGTTGATACTTAATAGACAACATAAAATTTCGTTTGATCTTCTTAAATATAAATCTATTAAATCAAATGATGAAGAAAGCATATTTATGTAGCTGATTTTATCTAATAATAATAATAAAAAAAGCTTAGATGAGTTGAATTGAGCTGTATGTGATATTCTTAGAATATATAAAATTAAAGGATAACAACTTACCAAAGTAAATTTTGAATAAAAAAGTGGGTACCATGAATATATTTTGTGATAAGCTCTAGGTTGGATCGTTCGATACATTAATTATATTAAAAATATGGAAGTAAATAAATTTTATTTTAGCTCATTGTTCTAGATCTGAAAAGTTTGGCCTGCCATCGAGGGTTATTATTGGATGAACAAAATTTATTGTACCATTCTTCAGTGCAGCAAGCATATATCGATCGTGTAGATTAACTGTTCATGCATATTGATTGATTATTTGTGTATGTTGATATATGTGTGATGCATGATAAAATTTATTAAATCATTATATGCATTAATAATCAATAAGTATGATAAATTTATATTTATTATATAAAAAAAATGATGCAACAACACTTTTTTACGTACATGGGAGAGAGGGTTATGAACCAACCGTTGTTGGCTCGGACTGACAGTTGGTCGGGCGACAAATATTAAAAAAAGAGGGGTTAAAAATGTTAAAAGTAACAAAAAAAAAGTATAAAACAAAATCGAGGGTTCAAAGCTGAAACTGGGACGAGAAAATAGAGGAGTCGGGTTAGGCTTCTCGTTATAACTCGAACGACGCTCCTCTTTCTCCCCCTATCGAGCTTTTTTCCCTCCGCTTTATACCTCTCTATCCATCGTCAAGACCTCACCGTCCTGATGATCCTGGTAGGGCCTTTTTCCCTTTTGTATTTTTTCCCGGTTTATGGTTGTCACCTTCTCGTCCAATTTCGCGGACCATCGCTCACCGTGATTCCTTCCTATACCCCTTCTCTCGCGTCCCCTCACGGATTATTATCTCTCCTTTATTAATGCTCTATATCAACCGTTGGTAAATAAACCACCATACCATCATTTTGACCACAAGGCGCCAGGGTTCTTTGTTTTTCAGGATGACAAACGCCCACTCACCGTTCGATGAAAGGCCTGACTAGACGCTACTTTTGTTAGTAGTATTCATGAGGATATTATGTTATGCTATCAAGAAACTTTAATTTTCTTCTCTACCCTTAGCACAGTACTTAACGAGGAGCTGTAAAACCAACTTAAGTAAATTTGGGATTGGTTTAACTCTAAGGCAGTGTTTGATATCCCAAAAGCTGATAGCATTTATCTAGGGATAGCTGCTGGAATAAATATCTTTTTAAAATTACAAGTCTGCCATTAAGGGATAACTTTAGTGGTTCATAGGTTTCGGGATAACTCATGTTTAACCATAGGTTATCACCTCTGGATAAACTTTTTCAGACCTATCCCCTCTAGCTATAGCATTTGGGGATAAGAGGGGATATACAGGATATTCCTTCTTATCCCCATATCCAACACTGCCTAAGAGTTCCTAGGTCATAAAAGTGAAGTGCTTGAAATTTATTTTGTTAGTATAATAATCCCTCCGTCCTCTTTGTCTCTTGTCTTCTCCTTTATGTTGGACTATGGTCACATGATAGTGATACACTTCGCATAATAATTCCACTCGATTTTCATGCAACAAAGTAGTCCATCACCTCAACTTTCGTGCAAAATTATTGAGTCCTTCCACGAACATTTCAAAGCCTCGCCAACCTAAATGACCATTGAATGCTCCAACACATTTATCTACTGTCCACTATTTATGCATTTTGTCTATAAGACTTGACATCTATCTCAGCTCATTGTTGAGACCAAGTCTCCTTTTTGTCAGCAAGTACTATAGGTAATGAGTTGCATGGATATTTAAGAACTTTCTATTGTGATTTTAGCTTACTATTCTGAATTTTCAAGTACAATTCCTAGTCCATATAGTCATATAGATTAGAACTCCTAGTAAGAAAGAGGAAGAGTCTTACGAAATGGAAATCTAGGAAAAATGGCTAGGATAACCTTAATAGATGGCATCTTTACGACTTTGATTTCTTAGTACACTAGAAAAATCCAGGTTTTAGGTCCTGATTGGACGTCCCATGAGATGCTGAGATGGGTTATTGTTCCAAGTGTCAAGTGCACGTCCTGTTTCAGTTTAAAATGCTTGGAAATAATATTTAGTCTTATAGATGAAATTGGAAAAGTATTTGTGGGACCATGACTAATTTATATATGCAATATCTTGTTATCAAGATTTGTGGATGTAGAAGTTGAGACAACAAAATTCAGAAGTTGTAATTTATTTCGAATAGAAATCAATCCCTGCTTCTGAATGGACATATATAATAGATTATATTTATTTTCAATTATATATCATATTTATTTACTTACTTATTTTCTCTTCTTGTGGTCATCTCCAGGTATTATCAAACTGGTAATAAGGTGGCTGGAGCAAAACTACAGTACGGTGCCTTATCCAACACTCCCCCAAAAGCTGATCAGTGTCTTCGCTTTGTCTCTTGATTCCCTACTAGAGCTATCCTTGTCTCTCTCTGCTTTCTTGAGCATTGATGCTGATGTTCTGTTCCTACAGTGCTCCTTTCTGGGCTGTTTCATGCAGACCCATAACCTCTCACATACTCCACTCCTATTCTAGATTTTCTGACCCTGTACTGTCAAATGCTGGTTTCTTTAAAAACCCCATTTTAATCTCACCTCTTTCTGCATGGAAATCTTCACTTGCACTTTCCTGTGGGGCCCACACAGCGAACACACTACAAGAAATCTGCGGTGGGAAGGTGCCGGAGCACATACTGCAGAGGTGCCACTTCACTCACTTCTGAAACTTTTCTTCATTTTTTTCCTTCTTCTATCATGTTTGATGTGCTACAATGTTTTTATGGTTACTGAAATTTTACTTTGAACTTTGTAATAAGATTACATTTCTTTGGCTATTAATGAGCAAATCTTGATGCTTATGGATTGTATGAGGTTTTATATTCTTCACTTTTTTTTTTGGCAGGAATCTTGGAGTAATTTCCTTATTCCATTTCCTTTTGCTCAAGATTTGACCTAGATATTGTTTAAAATTTTCTGTAATAAAAACCTGTGCAAACATGATGTCTGAAGTCATGATTTTGGGAATGAAACTTTAGGTAGTAATGGCAGCAGATACCAGCATACTTGTTTCTTCATGTGGCCTAGCTTCATAGCTAGTTTCAAAGGTAGGCCTTTTGACTGAAAATATAGGCCTAGATCTGAGAATATAGGCCTAGATTTGTTTTGAAAGAAAAGGAAAAGTGAGACATGAGGACCAAGCAAAAGTTGGAGAACTACTCACCAAAAGAGGAGGAATCACTGAGCTCCCAGAAAGCTTTCAAAGATATAACCATCTTCAACTGTAGTCAAGAGTTCCTTCTCACGACCTTGCAATGGTATATATAAATTACTGCGCATTGTTGTCACATTGAAGAAAACAACCATTTGGAATAGCATATGCGGAGATCATATAGGAAAACATTGTCTTTTGATTTTTTGATACAAGATTGAAGGATGAGAAGAAAATAAAGTAGCAATACAAGTATGACAAGCTTTGATTATGGGAAAGTTGATAAAAATAGAATGTGAATGGAGAAGTAATACTTGAGAGCTCAGCTAAAATTGAAGATTTTTTGTCCATATGAAAAAATGTATAACTATAAAAAACAAGCCTTAGGATCCCTCAAAATAAATTCGAGATTGATTTTCAATGAAAAATATACCGTAATGTCCACCTTGGTATGTCAAACTAAACCGCATACCATGCACTGACACTATGCTAGAGTGGTACTGGTGTAAGATTTGATATCGAAATAGCAAACCTTGCTTTGTGCCAAATTAAGAGTATGTCTATACTGTAACCTTAATTCCACAAAAAAAGCTGTATTGTAACCTTCTACCATACTTGTCCTCTATGTACGAGTGTGCTTTATATTTGACTTCTAAAATAATTTGATTTTCAACTATAAGTATCTCGATGAAAAAATATACGCCAAACAAGGTTTGCGGTATTGGGAGCCGATACTGGACTACTACACTTCAGCATGAAACATACCTACCGAATCGGTGTCATATTAGTTAAGTGGACCGGGGGCCCCAAGCCATGATGCCCCAAATTGGGCCAAACAGGGTGATTCGGTTTAGTTTGGAATAGTTCGGTTTGGATTGTTGGTTCGGGGCCTGTTTAGTTGGTTTGAGATGGTTCATCCTCTATATTGAATCAAGAGGCCGAACTGTCGGTTCAGTTCCGTTTAACCCAAACCTCCCGGTTCGGCATACCATGGTGCCAAATTAACAGTATCACCATGCTGTAACCTTCTATCCTACTTGTCCTCTATATGCAAGTTACTTTATATTTGACTTTTAAAATAACTTGATTTTCAGCTGTAAATATCTATCATGATTTTTTTCTTTTTGGGAATTATGCAGGGCCAAAGAAATTGGTTATGTTATACCTACTGATGTCCAGCATCAATCTTTGCCAGTTCTACTATCTGGGCGGGACTGTATACTTCATGCTCAGGTTTGTAACACACATCAAATGGTTCTCTTCTATTGATCTCATGGAGTCTAAATTATATGGCCACTGAATGTTAGTTATCTATTCTATCAATTTTTGTGGGAAAATATGTATGATATAACTTGGATAAATTAAATGTTCAAATCTTATGGTTTAGGATAATCTCGTTTTATAGTGCAGTGGAGAAAGGAACTCTAGGTAGGAGAAAATGATAATATGTCCAATTATATGGTTAAAATTATAGATAATTAGATATTCATTCTTCTCTCCTTGTAAATAAGTTCTATATAGAATTGAACTTCAGGAAATATGGAAAGGTATTTGTAATTTTATTAAACCTTTTTTCTGAGTTTTTTTTTTTTTTTCGGGGGGAACTTGAAGTGGCATTACTAACAAACCAGTTTGCTCTAACTTAGTTAAATGGTGTTTGTTAATGATGTAAGAGTTGGGTTTGGATCTCTATGCTGGGCCCTTCTTGATCTAGGGCCAAGTTGGTATGGTACTAAGGCGGCACAATATGCATTGGTGTGGATTGGAATGACCACTAAAAACAAGAGAAAAGAGAAAAAAATAAACATAATAAGAAAAACATCTGCGATGCGAGGCACTCCCATGTGTTTGATGCGGCCATCTCATCCAGCAAGTGCCTTCTCATATTTGGTTTCTCCCACATTCTTGATGATATCACCAAGGTGGATTGGGTCCTTAATCCTTGGGTATAAGGTTATGGGAGAAAAAATATTTTTAGGAGTTTAGACTTACAAGTGGTATTATGGGTTCAAGCTAATGGCTAGGCTGAATTGCTAAAATTATCTCATTTATTTGAATGCATTGTCTTAGGTTGGCAAATTGTCTAGGTGCTCCTAGTTCATGCCTTCTTAAAGGTCTAAGTGGAATGACTAGGTGGCTAGGCAGGCCCAAAGAGTTAAAAATTATCCATATATAATAAAACTAATACACTTTCCCAAGGTTTGCTTTATTGGTAATCAGTACCATTTTGATACCGAATCAGTTTGGTTCAGTATAGGGCGTATTGTATCAAATCGATGACGTTCAAGTAGGTGAACCAGGAAGCTCTAACCCATGAATCATCCAGTACTAAGCCAAAGTGGATGGTTTGATATATTATGGAGTTGATATGAGATGATTCGGCCCTTGAACCTAACCGAACCATCGAACCATACTAGTTCCAAGATGGTTCATATGGTTTTAGTATAGTCCACCTCAAGCCACCCACTTTGGTATCGTTTGGCTATTTTTGGGTTTCCCCTCTCTTGTTTGTTGCCTGAATCTTCTCTTGTTACTCATGATGGAGAGGAGGGGAGTTAAAATAGGGAAGCTTGATGGATTGTTGTAACTAAATAGATGAGGGAACACCCAAGATGAGGGTTGAGAGGGCGGCTTGAAGGATGGTTGTCATTAGATAGATGAGGGAAGACTCAAGATGGATGGCTTGATCTTAAATTTAAGTGCTGACACAACTGCCTTTGTAGATGGACTATGTCATTTAGCTTGCAATCCGCTGAATCCACCTAATATTGATGAACCACATTATTAGCTTGCTAGGTCACCATATGACAAGGAAAGATAGAAACTTCCTTCCATTTTGATAGGAAGAAGGATATATGGATGGAATTTTTATGGTGGATATGAAATGTGGGAGGAGTCCACCTCCTTGGACAAGCTTTAGCAAGACCTAATCCTGGAAAATCAACTGCATAGTTCTATAATAACACCAGAGAACATTAACTGATTTCATTCCTCCTTCAAAAGCATACAGGAAGCTCTTATGTAAACTCATGGAACTTTCAGGACTTAGACTAATAATTGCAGACCTTGGAACTAAGCTTTGACTGATGGCTAAAGATTGCATTTGATGACTTAATTGAAAAAAAGGAAACGTAAAAGACTATGTTAAATGGCACATCCTGAAACTCTTAGGGGTGTGTATCGTATCATACTGAATTGGTAATGTATTAATATGGCTCTTGGTACCGATTTTGTGGCCTTGGCCTAATGGTGCTTAAGGTCGAACTAATGATCAATGAGGAGTCTTTTATTTGCCTTGGTTGGTCCAAACAATTTCTTTTCTTAATCATTGCAGGAAACTAGAAAGGTTAATTCTTCAGGTTACTATAGCATGAACAATGTTGCTTACATTGCATGGATAGATTAGGAGTCCCAATTGAATTCTAGTTAGTGGACAATCAAATAAGATTCTAAAGGTATTTAGTTGCTCGTCTAAATTGAGCTTTTATTAGACTCAAATTTAGATTTATTGGAAAAAAAAGGAAGGGGGCAGCTGGTGATTCTAAAGTCTTCCTTGAGCGTTGCAAGTTATGTGGATGTGAAGAAAATAAAAGATTCTCCTGGAAATTTTATCTCTTTTCCTTGTTCAAACCATACATCCTTTCCACTGCATGCTTTTCACTAATGTATATGATAATCAAGTGCTTGTTGCTATCTTTAGTCTAAAAAGACCTTCAGTTTTCCTTTTTCTTTAATTCTTCATGGTACTTGTGGATAACTCTGCTGAGAATCTAATCTTTTGATTTGTATAAATAGTATTTTTTTTTGATTTTTCTCAACAAATCTGCTGCTGTCTATTTCCACACTGTTAATTACTCTTTTTAATTATAAGTTAACTCTGGAAACTTTAATTAAACTCTAATTACCTTGGATCTATATTCCTCCTTTTCTCCTTTACCAATAAAACCCTAAAATAAATATAATTAATCTTTTGCTGACTCTGAAAACCACAATTAGGTTTCTGCTGTCCTGTTCTTTGATCTTGGACCAGAAGTAACTAGTTTAATTAAACTCCTGCCTAACCTAGTACTTTGGTCCTATCACACATTGTCAGTTCCCTAGTCGAACCTGCATTGCCACACGAGCATTCTGTGTGAGAACAGTGTGGAAATGCTACATTGCTACTCACATTTGAACTGACATATTGGTACGTAAGATCTACTACCTCCTATATTGTTAAACAAGAAATATTAGAGCAGGACATATAAAACGATATAAAATTAAGAAACACAGTATTACATGTGGGTTTAATATTGGAAGTGGTATATTGTTAGATAAAGCTAATTAGCCTGCTGAATTACTGGAAAAGTTGCTTTAATTTAAAATTGAGGAGAACTTTTAAATTTGAAGATGATGAAAAACCTGCTAGCAGTGTCAAATAATTTTATTTCATGATTCTTTAATATTAGGATGGTTGGTTTCTAATGTAAAAGAGGGTTTTTGATGTTAGTGGAGAGCATAGTTAATTCTTATCTAGTTCTGCAAGTAGATGTGGGAAGCAGCGAATTACTAAAATGCAGGAGATATTGCTATTCTTTTTATTTTTTTATGTATACATATACATACATACAAGTGTGTGTGATCAAGGTTTTAAATTTCACGAGATGAGATTGTCCTAGTTTTTTCACGGTATTGGACACCCCGTTGTCCTACCTTGTTCTGATGTTCATCTCAGTAGTGCATCCTTAGACCTTCATCTTCCTTTGCTTCAATTTTTCTTTGTTTCTTTTATTCTTTCATTTTTTTCCTTCTTTTCCTTTGTTTCTTTCCTTTTTGTTCTTCTTTATTTCTCTTCTTCTGTCTTTCCTTCCTTTCTTTTTCTTCTCTCTTCTCTTCTTCTTTTTCTTCATCTTTCCTTCCTCTCTCTCTCTCTCTCTCTCTCACACACACACACACACACACACACACACACACACTATCCTTCGTTTCTTTCCTCTTTCTTCTCTTTTTCTTGCATGGTTGGGTTTCGGTGTTCCGCTCCAATCTCGATCTTATTTTTCCACAGTGATAAGATGGTGGGATGGAGACACCCTCCATCATCTCAGGACTTAAAGTGAGTATAATGGATATTTGCAATTTTGGTCTCTCTCATACTACTCACCCTTGGATGGTGAGTTTTCGGGCATTCAAAAAGCAAAATCTAGACATCTAAGGTTTGTTCCATAGTTTTATTTCCATGACCGAAGTAACGTAAACCAGCTTGTGTAAACCTTTCAATGACCCAAGGATACATTGAAGGTGCTTAACAAGGATGCATAAAACCTTGAGAAGCAAATGTAGCAGTAAGACATTAAAAGGACTCTCCATAGTTGGTGCCTTGGTTACAAGATTGTTAAACACTATAAATGTTCAAACAGTATGCTGATTTAAATAGACTATAGTGATTTAAAATTAGAATGTCAATCAATAATCTATAAATTGAGTTGCTTTGTATGATCAAATATTAGATATTGGAAAACATTAAACACAATGATGTGACAAGTCAAAGATGTTTTGCAGTCATTATGGAATGTGCAACAAATAAGGAATCCTGTGAGTAAAATGAGAGAGAAAACAAATATAAACAAGTATATATATGTAAAAATAGAGGATGAAAAGGAAGATGAAAAAGAAAGGGTGAAAAGAATTTTACTTGGAATGCGTAAAAGAGCAAGTAAAATTGAACAAGACAACAAGCATATGAAAGTGAAAGAAATAAAGAGAAAAAATGGAGAGATGCAAGTAGAAGGGGCTTATGATTTTGTCTAGCGTTGGAAGGGAGGGTTTTTTTTTTTTTCCTTTTCCCTAAAGGATGGTGTAGGCTATTGGGCAAGGGTATTGGGTCTGCTATTTCTTCACAAATTCACAAGAAAAAAAGGGCTTGTAGAATGGGCTGCTTATTGTGCAAGGAGAACATGTGCAATTGCTTGTTCAAAGTAATATTATGCCTTGAGAAAACAACATTGAATAAATAAAAATGTAATTTAGTCTTTACATCGTGTAGGTAGTATATTAGATGCTGAATTTTGTGAAAAAGGTACTAAAAAAAGGAGGCACCAAGTTTTCAAATAAGAATGGCAATGGGGTGGGTCGGGGTCAATTTTTGCCTACCCCATCCGTCCCTGACTTCCCATACTTCCCCTTGCCTTTGCCTAGTGCCCCACGGAGGCAATAGGTTTCATCATAAATCCTGCAAGAAATAAAAATCCTGACCTTGCTTGTTGCCCCAACCTGTGGATTCAGACTTTCTTGAGGACCTTTGAGTGGGACTACAGAGGCGCCGCCGCTCATAGCAGCGATAAGATCGACACATTCTAGGCGACAAAGAGGAAGTCAAACAGGTGGCCGCCAATCTTGAGGTCCCCAATCTTTGATGGCAGGGGGCATCAGATTCCTCTACCTTGGTGATCTCGTGGAGGATTTCTTGCATCCAAAAATCGACGAGGCATGAGAGCTTCTTGTGGTTTGCATCCGATTCTTGCTCTGGGAGATGTAGCCGGAGAGGGCCTGGATAAGGTGGGTGATAGCAAGGCATGTGTGGTAGAAGGCAAATCCGTGGAAGTCAAAAGGGATGACCATGAGCCCCATTGAAAAGATTATAGTTGTGGTTGCACTGATCATAGGCAGCAAGTGTGACTAGGGGCCAATGAAGATAGTTTGAGAAATCTTGTGATTGAGATTGCAGCACGATGGCAGAGGAGGCAGAGGTAGAGGGGGCTTAGAAAAGGAGGAGATGGCAAGCCAGTGGTAAAAGTGGGAGAGGATGATGTGCTACATGAGGGCAAGGTAGGTGGAGAGTATATATATCAGCCTTGCCTTTATCCCGACTAAAGTTTTTGATTTTTCAAGAAATCTAACCCAAAAATAGTAAAAGCTTGAGACCCCACCCCAATCGAGGCAGGTCCTCATTGGGTTAGGATAAAATTCTCATCCTTATTTTCAAAGTACTTGCTATATCTTGTATTTGACAATTAAATTAATTTTCCCTTACCATTTAAGACATTGCTTAGACAGCAAGGTGGTTAAAATTGCTGCCTAGCACTTGAAAAGTAGTTAGGCACCATGTAGCCTTGAGCATTTATGCACTTAAGCTGTTTTGTTTCACAATAATTCTCATTCCATTGAGTGGTCTTTATGTCACAATAAACCTGATTCCAAGGTATAGATCATGTGATCAAATGAAAGAGGAAAACGGGGCAACTTGGGGCTAATGATGGTTTGGAGTTGCTAAAATCAAAGTACTTTGGAGATTTGCAAATGTGAGTCCTCTAATAGCACAGATTGTATGTGAAGAGGTATTTCAAGGGAGGTAATTTTTCTGATGTTGGTGAAAATCGCGTTGGTTACTCTCTCTGGAAGTTAACTTGTGCAAACTGAGAACTTGATTCTTTGGGAGATCTTAGGAATGATTAGTTTTTATTTTTATTCATGGTCTACAAATGAAAGGATCATTCATGCAAGTGGTTGGCTTGCTTTATCTTTAGAGGTGATAATTGCTGCAACTTTGGTAGCATTTGTGTGGAATGAGATCAGAAGCTGTCATATACCATATTCAGGCATTCCAAATTTCTGGTCAGGACTCCAAATTCAGATGGGTCCTCTTTCAAAAGTGCTTGGAGCTTGTGGTCAGAGTAATGTATCCTGTCATGCTTTTTGAAGCGCTTGTGTATGTTTGCTTCTTGTTTATGAGGTAATGCTTCTAAGAGCTGTTTTTTTTTCTTCTTCAGGCTGCTACTTGATTGCAGATGTATACTATGTCAGTCATATGTTGAGACAGAGATATTCTATGTTTTGGCTAGCCTTGTACTTAATATTTTTTGGAAAGTTTGCAAATTGATGTTGGATCCCATAGTTCTCACATTCTTGCTTAGGACTTTGATAGCATCGAGTCCTTTTCTTCTGACAAAAAGACAAATTTTTCTCCAGGTAGCTCTATCTTAACTGTCGGTGAAATTTGGTGTGAGCATATTTAGGGCATTTTTGAGGCATATTCAGTGCATTTTATAAGTTATAAAATCAACAAAGGATAGCATCATGGCTTTCACACGTCAACAGAAGCAGCTGTACCGTTAATATCCATGCTAAGAAGATGACGTAATGCTGATAACCATTTTGGGTGCCACCAATACCATGATATTTTCTAAAACTAAGCATGAAGAAACATAAAGATACAGATTGTTTGATCATGTTAAATACTCTATATAACTAGTGATGAATATTTATTTAAGTTTTTCATTGCTCCTTAAGACAGGTGGTGTATTTTCATTTATCCAAATCATCATCGTTGAATACCATTCTACTTGAGCTGGCTACAGCAAGAGGGAATATTTAATTTACAAATTGTGATTGTTCTCCACATAGGTTGCTATATTGGACTGTGCTGCCCTGAACTGGGTGTATCAAACTATACAGGTAGCTAAGGAAACTTGGTACATGGCGTACCAAGTGTTGGTACCACAGCGTGGACACTGTACCAGTATAGCACTGATATGGATACTAAAATCGGTGCTGCTAATCATGGTTCTGCATGAAAATTTTCCTAAGGGTGCATCTGTACTAATCCATTTCTCGGCAATCCATGAATTTGTATCTTCCAATGCCAGTATACTGTAGAGCTGCAATGCAAAGATTTTGGCACTCATTCATGAATATTGTCACCATTATGCTTCTTATGGTACTCAGGTTAATTATGTACCTGTGTTGCTATTCGTCTCTGTAGAAATTTAATGCAGTAGCATATTATGCTCTCTAGACAGGTTCAGGCAAAACATTGGCATACCTATTGTTGGTCTTTTCAGCCATTGATTTTCATAGGTCTGCTGTGCAAGCACTGATAGTGGTGCCAACTAGGGAACTTGGTATGCAAGTAAGTACAAACTTGCATTTACTTTAACTTGATATTAAACTATAAATTTTTCGCTCATCTTTCTCTCTTTTTTCAAGGTTACAAAAGTTGCTAGAAAGCTTGCTGCAATGCCAAAAGGATATGAGGTGCAGAGGACATGTACTGTCATGGCCTTGTTAGACGGTGGGATGTTGAAGAGGCACAAAAGCTGGTTAAAGGTTTTTTCCCCTCGCATGAGTAATTTGAATTGCAACATTTGTCTTATGATTGTACTGTCTTGTTCTGTGATAAATACAAAATGGGTCGGATAAGGAAATAAATGTGAAGGCAGAAATTCCAGGAGGAACAAAGCTAGGACCTAGGTTAACCAAAAGCAGTCGTACTCAATCATCTTTCAAAAATCTACTGATATTTTCATACAGTTAGCCTATGATCTTCTGAAATATTTTTCTAATTTATTTCTCATTAGAGGATGTATGGAATAACCAAAAGATTAAATCTTGATAGAAGTTTTTCTTTGTATTGAATGAGGATGAGTTCTTAGAATGTCTATGATGCAGGATTAAAGACTGTATATCCATGGTGAAAAAGAAACTTGATGAATAAAATATATAGGGTTTTATGGCATAAGTTTAGCACCTAAATAGCAACTCATGTAACATAACATAAGATCCATGGGAGTATAGCAATGCAATCAATCACCTCTGTTGGTTGGCCGCATATAGATATCCAATATCCTCTGTCATGAAAATTAGGTTTAGGTGATGGTGAATCCCTGCTGCTAGGCTGCCAATGACCCTTGCTGTGTGATCAGTTAGCCATCTTGATGGACTGGTGTGGACCAGGTACTGCATTTGTTTATATATATATATATATATATATATATATATATAGAAAATACTGTATATGATTTTCTTATGTGATCCAGGTGTTAGTAGTACTGCATCAAATACATGTAGCGTACTAAAACTGCAAAACTGCTAATTGATAAGACTGCAAAAGATTTCCGCAGGCCTTGAGATCTTATGCCATTTATTGACTATAAATAATAATTAACATTTATCATCATATGCAAATTATCCACTGCATTCATGATCTCATAGCATCTAGTTACTATGTACCCACACACACTTTGTAGATCTAAACTAGAATCTGTATCAGGGCTCTATGATCACAATGATGGACCTATAAAGTGTTCAATAGCATGGCACAGTGGCATAGGATCTTTTTCTGCTGCTCCTTGCTACTGAGCAGCCTATATATGTCCATCAACACCACCTTTCTATGGCACCATGTTTCCCATCACCACTCAACGTCTCCATCTTTATCTACCTCTCCATAACAACTTTCCCTTTGGCCCTACCTAAAAGTGTTCTTTTAACAACTTTGGATTACACTGCATCACCAACTCCAAAGAGGCGATGCTGTGTCAGCTTTATTGGCTATGCTGAAGAAGATGGGGAGACCTACTGGCTGGGGAGTGAGTTCAAACAATGAACAAAAGACTGAAGATTAGGCCTTGGTCTTGTGTGGCAGCCCTTACACAAATTGGGGGCATCTGATTCACCCATCTTTAGATGATTTCTCTCCCTGATCTTATAAAGGGATAGGATAAGGAGTTAAGTGGAGGAAAGGGGATGGATGATGGTACTATTAGGTGGTGCACTCATGCCTAGCTAGGCTTGACATTGAGCTTGGGCTTGAGCTTGAGTATTGCTTCCAAAAATTTAGAGGTTTTGGTGTGGCCCAAGTTACAACCAAAAATAATTGGTCTAGGTGACTTGACTAAAATTGGCCCATATCTAGCCTAAAAACCACAATGGTTTTCCAGGCCTTGATCTGCTTGAGCTACCAATTTTGTAGTATTGAGGCTAAATTTGAGACTAGCGTGGATGACAAACAGCTCAGTCATAGGGGGACTTTTGTTAAAAAAACTCACTAGTGGCCTATGCGAGGCTTAGTAAATATCCTTAAGTTTTATGATCCAATTTAAAACACCTTTCTTTAATGCCAAAATTGAAAGTAAGTAAGACCATTGCAACCATCTCTTTAAAGGTGATTTTGTTCCCTAACTTAATAGATTTATTTTTTACGTCTATGAAAAAGTGTTGGTGTCACACTTTGCCAATAGCTTGTTGATTTCTGTGGATAAAGCTTACAGAAATCTTATATAATCTAGTATAACCAAGGATTCTTTAACCATCCCAATCCAAGCAATTCAGCACGTACCTTACCAAACCGGCCCAAAATTAAGATGGTTTGGGTTTTCAAAGTAGTATAGGTAGAGAACAATACCAAACCAAGCTAAACCAACTCGTTCTACCTAGTTCTGGGCATATTGACTTGGTTTAGTTGGCCAAACTTACTCTTTAAATGCACATATCCCTCCTCATACCCTTGATGGCTCGATCCTAAACTCTCCCCCCTCTCTCGCACTTTATTTGATCTCCTTGGTTGCTGTTCTCATTGATTGCCCCCAGCAGATCACCCTTGACAATCTTCTCCATCGTCGATTGGGCATCTTTTCCTCCAAATCCATTATCGCTTGGACATCTTTTCCTCCAAATAGAGCTCATCATTGGAGGGAGGCCACGTATGTGGAGGAACATATCAATCAAAGGCTAGAGGTTCTGGATTGAAGGCCTAAGGTTATGGATTGGAGGCTAGATATCACAGATTGTTCCTCGAGCCTGTCTGCCACCTTTATTATGTAATTTCCTTTCTCCATCCCTCCCCATCTCTTAATCTTCGTGAAGCCTAGAGATACTGACACCTGACTGGCATGGTGATGCCTACTATATATTACTGGCCCAGTTATTGACCACTATGACACTTGAGACTAGTTTTGAGAACCTAGGGCACAACTTGTGCTGCAAGATATCCCACCCCTTTCATTCTTTTTTTTTTAAACTGTTTTTCATGTTATTTGATTAGTCTAAATGATATCTGATTGTGGACAGCCATTTGATAGTCTTTTTCCTTGTGATTATATTTTTTATCTAATTAGTGTATCCTTGTGCTTTTGATCCATGAGAAAGGAGATGGAAGAGGGATGAGTCCCAAAGGGTCTTCCATTCTTTTTTCTTTCTTTTAATTTTCCTGATTTATGGAAATCCTTGTGTTTGAATTACGAGACTTGGAGCTGTCTAGCTTAGGCTGGTATTTGAAATGCAGTGTTGGTAATGTAGTTAGTTCCCTTAGAATTAGATCTTATTTTCCATCTCTATTTTGTTTTCAAAGTGCCATATATTAAAATAATAAGATCAGCAAGTGCCATAGCCTATGTAAAATTGTCATTTGCTCATCTAGAACCTCATGCCAACTTATGTTTTTGAGTTTGCTTTTACAATTTTTTTTATAAATCATAGAAGACATGATATTACTCTTTTGGCATACATGTTGTCAGCAGACCCTTATTGGGTTTTCATTTTGGTGCTCCAAAACTATCCATTGAAGATTATATTCTAGCTAAATATGTATTAAAAACCTGGCGATGCGACTTAGATATTTATGGATGCATTTGTTGATAAGGAATCTCCGACAGCATGGTTTTCTGAGCACTAGAGAACATATATGCCGTTGAGCAATTCTCGGCAGATTCCATTTCAGCTGTTTCACTCCGGCGATCCTTTTCCCGCACATGCTAATCAATGTCTTTGCTTTAGTTGTTCATTATCATTGTAATAATGTGATCTATGATTACTGCATCATTCGTCCATCAAATGATAAATATTCTGTGCTTACCATCTTTAGTCATTCTTCCAGGCTGAGCCCCCTCAAATTATAGTTGCGACCATAGGGAGCTTAAGTCAAATGCTTGAGAAACATGCTCTTAAACTTGAAGCAATGCGAGTTTTGGTTATTGATGAGGTGATTGCAATTACCTTTTTTTTCATGCACATAACTTTGTCACAGTTCCATGATGCGTGTTAGCAGGCTTGGCCTTGATGATATTGCAATTATTCTAACTGTTTGACAGTTTTGAAATTCTCAAGGACTTTTTTGAATGATGAATTTTTCTCTAACTGTCCTAGGCATGCTCCTTAGCTGTAATAAATTACATTTATGTAAAATCACCATAGTCATGCAAACATTACTGCATCTAAATAAGGTTGGCTTAAAACAAATAAAGAATCCACAAAACAGTATGCAGTTTTGCATATAATATAGACAATATGTATATTTTGTGTAGTAGTATGTGTATACACGAAAATATATATGGATATATTTTTAGTTTTTAAATTGAAAATCTACACTGCTAAACATGATCTGCAACATCTACAATGTGCTAAATTAGAACTTTCTCATCTATGAGATGTGTGGTGCTAGAGCTGGTGCACTGAAATGTATGTTGGGCAATATAGTAGATAGTCCATGTCATTGAACATGATCTCCCCATCTTAAACAGTTAAGAAAAAAAATGCATCAAATGCTTGTAAACCATAAATCAAATGAAAATATTGTTACTTGCAGTCAAAGTAGTCCATTGGTGGCTGCCTACATGAGTAAGAAATCTTAGAAATGTTTGTTTTTGGTTTTTAAGCACTTTTTAATCTTGCAGAGAATGTTTTAAAATGTAGGTCTTTCATATTATGTGGTCCATACAGGAGTAGGATTTTAGCTTGACACCTGTTAATCACGCAATTTACACAAATGATGAACACATCATCTGCTTCATTTCATTGAGGAATGAAAGTTAGCCATTACAAAATTGGTGTTACCATTTTCATTCCTTTTCTGCCAATATTGTATTTTCTTGAGTCACTTATATGAAATTATTTCGGTTGAGGACTGGTTTAGATTTTTATTTTTAACCTTTGAAATGTTAATTTCTGCTGCTATGGAGCAGCAAAATAGATTTCATTCGGTTTTGGTTACTTGTTTTTTTGTTATAATTTCTAGTGTTTCATTTAAATTTAGTCTATTAAACCATTGAAATTGGTCAATATTTATTTGAATTAATCGATATACATTCCATAAGCCAATTAATTCACTAACTGTTGAAAGCATAACACATTTAATGTTCGCATAACGTTGTTTCTTAAATCTAAAAGGTAGTTATAGAACAAGTGCCATTCCCTGCCAATCAACCTATAAATCCTAATAGCTTGTCCCATTAGGTCTGTGTATGGATATGCAGGCCCTTTGCAAATGGACCAGCATCACCTTATCCCATTTGTATGATATGGTGTGTGCTATATTGGTTTGGAATTCAAGATATAAGATGTTGATTAAAAATCAACTCTGAAGTCTGAACCTTGTATTAGTCCAGCAAATAGGGTATGGTGTGTGCTATATTGGTTAATAATTTAAGATATAAGCTGTCAAATAAAAATCAACTTTGAACCTTGTATTCCTAGCATATGCATTGCCAAATTCTTTGTTAAGTCTTCTTTTGACCTTGAAATACAATTTTATAGAAATAAATTCTTTCCTCATTGGTGCATGGTTCCAAGTTTGGAAAGGGACCTGGGCAATATGTGCTGTCTGATGTGCACTGTTAGGAAAGGCAGGGGACAACCCTTCAAAAACCCTATACATGGAAAGAGATTAAACACAGATGCCAAAGAGCCAACATTAAAAAAAAAAAATCAAAATATATATCTATCCACATCCATAAATATTTTCTCATAGCTTGTCATTGTTCAGCCCTTTTTTTATGGATGATGCTTGTTTTTTGTTTACATAGACCATAATCATCAAGCCTTGCTCCTATCTGGGATTGGCTTGTAGTTTGTTTACTTGTTGACAGACATGCTCTTTCTTCCATCTTTCCTCCAGTGGAATGTCTATCAAAGTAATATCATTCCATAATACTGGGATATGTACAAGTATGCCACCCCTTGTCTACATTTCTATAGTTACACTAACCATGATCCAAAATAACCCAAGATTCCAAAAACTCAACCCGGTCTCTCATAAGATTGATCGCTTTCAGATAAGTGGCCAATTTATCCATTCGGTGTCTTTCTGAATCTGCTGAAATGTCTATGTTTTACGCATCTTTCTTCTATTTTGTGATAGAACAGTGGACTTATTCAGACGCTGCTGTTGCTGGGATTTTGGGCTAGATTATAAATTTTATTTCTATTGCATGCAGTGCAAGTTCAGTTCAGCAGTTCCTATTGGACACATTTTATTCCGCTAACTAATAATGCATGAACTTTTTTTTTTTTTTCAGGTTGACTTTTTGTTCCATTCACCAAAACAAGTGCATTCACTTCGAAAACTCTTGACATCATATTCAACAATTAGTAATCGGCAAACTGTTCTTGCCAGTGCATCTATTCCCCAGCACAATCGTTTCCTATATGACTGTGTACAACAGAAGTGGACAAAGGTTTCTGATATGATTTCTTATTCTTCAAGCCTACATTATCTGTATTACACCTGGTTATAAGTAACAGACACTTCTCAACATCACTTAATAAATATTAGAATACAAATGCCATCCTAAGTACCTGAACATTATTCTCTTTTTGAATACAGAGTGATGTTGTTCACATCCATGTCAATCCTGTGGAGCCCATGCCTTCAAACCTGTGCCACAAATTTGTGGTGAGATATTTGAAACAGTGATAGTTGTTTGGATTCAATTATTTGTTTGTTTGTGTATCTTGGGCATCAGCTTCTGTCACGAACTTTTGGCTCTGTATTTTCATTGCTGAAGCTGAAACTGCTCTGTAGTTCAAATACTGTCCAAATGAAGTCATTTTGAAGTTAGTGTCCACAAATTTACTCAGTTTCAAAAAAAAATTTGTTATTATTTAAAAAATAATAAAACTTGATACAATTATAGATATATGATTTCGTGTTTTGTTGCAGATTTGTAATAAAAAAGAAAAATTGCAAACCTTGCTGAACTTGCTTGAAAGAGACCCACCTAAATCTGGCATAGTTTTTGTTGGTGAGCAGGTTAGCATCCCATAATTTTGTTAATTTCAAATTTCCTTAGGTTGGAACATCATAATGCATATTTTAACTTCTATGTCATTACAAAGGTGACAATGAAAATTGTATGACAAATTCTTGGATGGCAAAATATACATTATTTATGATGCCATCTGTATTTGTTTCAAGTACCTGGCATAGGATGTGAACCATGTTTCATTTCAGTTTTTTGCAAATATGTTGTCTGATCTTGAAACTTCTGGAAATCCTTCAAGTTTCCTCAATGTGCAGGATGAAATCACTTATCACTAACATAAATTCAGGTTTGGTAGTTAGGTACAAAAAAATATATCATTATTTCCTTCAGAACAATTGAAAGGGTTTCCTTTTGTATGACACCTGCTTCTACCCCTTGATGCTGTTGTCACCTTCTTGCTGTTTGAATTTGATCATTTTTTGGAGCAGTCCCTTTGAGTCCCTTGTTATTTATTTAAAGAGAATCAATGATTGCAAGAATTGAAAATACTGAAATTTCAGTGAATTACCTTTTGAACATAATGAGTTCTTACTGTTCTCAGGATATAATTGAAGTGTTGACAATGAGAGATAATGCATAGGTGACCATATTTATGAGATGGATGCCTGACGCGCATGATAGTGTGAAAGTTCTGATGTCTTTAATGAAAAGAAGGTCACTAAATGCTTGATTTGATTATATAATTAATTTTTTTTGTCGTCTGAATTATTGAAAAATGTGACAAATATATGTATTAAGTTATATATATAAATATAATTGTCAGCTTTTTCTATGTTAGTGTTTGCTTATAAAAAATTGATTAACTCATATAACCATGACTCTATTACCTTTGATATCACAGGTAGAACATCTCCTTAAAGCTATTAAAAAAGGTGTAATGCTATTTTTTTTAGTGATTTATTGACAAAAACTGATTATAGCATAAATCATGAATTTTGAGACTGATTGTTTTCTATCATTATATTCTATTGTTATTAACATACATGTGCCTTATTGGAACTCCAGATCTGGCTCAAGCGCAAAAATTGTGTGCATTTAACAAAGCTTTTAATTTCTTCATCCATTTAGCCATGTCTAATTATCATGAAATTCATGCGAGAGCATCAAACCTGGTTTTGGAAGAATCCAGCACTTCACCAATCTTAAATATCAAGAAGTTTATATGTATCTACAGTATCTGATGCGCATCTGGAACTTGCATATGCGCCAATACTTATTTTCCGAGATGGATGTGATTGTCCAGGTGACAGTGGCTAGAACACAGTTCTTACAACTGAAAGCCTGTCTGTGTAAGAAGTGATTCAGAACGTTAGGGACTTAATCCAACCAATAGCCACTATTTTCTGCAATCTTAGAGAACAATATCCAAGACTTTAATTTGAAAGTTCCAAAAAGCCTTTCAACACAAGCTATTCTCACGTGGAATCCCACCTGTTTATTGTCAAAGATAGGCTTTCTTGAAAAATTGCGTCTCTCTTCTCTGTAACCTGTTAATCCAGTCTTTAACTGAAATTTTCTAATATTTGTGATCACATTTGTAAAGGCTTGCCCCAATTCCTGAGGAATATAAAATTACAGCTCCTAGAAGCCTAAGTAGGCAGCAGAAAAACATTTGCGGATTTAATATTTCAACAATCACATGCCATGTCTGTATTGGATATATACCAGATAACAATACTCATTGGATATTTCTTGGATACATGCACAGTACTTGTGTATAGTATTTTATTTTTTATATTAAAAAAGTTTCTAGATGCTTCCTAGATACACTTGTATTTCTTCTCTAAAAGATTCAAATATGAGTGAAAGGGCGTTTGCTTCTTTTTGATGCTGTGATATATGGCATTAATATTAAAATATGAAGTATGGATTTGGGTTTATGGATTTGATTGATGACTAAATGATGAGCTTGTGATAGGTACTAATATCTGAAGTACGGTTATTTTAATAACCCACTATACTTGCTGGATTTTTTATGTAAACATACATAGATGTGTCCGTATGTATTTATGTAAGTACATATGTATATATGTATGCATGCATATTATATGTATATTGATTGACCTATCATAGAGTTATCTTGTCTTACTTTTTTTTTTTTTGAGGTCTGTAGTATTGTCATCTCCATATAATGTCATATCCATGTCCATGCTTCATAAATTTCAATTCTTTCTCTCAACATGTGTTCTTTTGACCATTCCTATTGCCAGAGCTAATTCGTATGTCTATTTTAAAATGAAGCTGAATAAATGTGCTGTGTATTACTCACCAAAGACATGTTCATGCTTAATACATATCTGAATATGGAAGAAATCCCCCTTTCTAAAGTAGATATTGCTACTTGATAGGAAAATGCTTACCAGTGTATATTTATTTTTGGGAATATGTGCTTGTATAGAGGTCACATCATAGTCTGATGCAGTTATCATTTTACATGCTGATTTGTTTATAAAAAAACTAATAATCAACTACAGTTTGATAATATATATATTTTTTTGACAATTTCAACTTTGCTTATATAATTTTCTTTTCTATCCATTCTTCTCAGTCTGAGAAATCGAAAAAGCTTGGACAGCCGCCTACAACCCTTGTTGCTGAATTTCTAAGAGCATCTTATACTGGATGCCTAGAGGTCCTTCTTTTAGAAGAAGAAATGAATTTCAATGCTCGAGCGACCTCATTCTCTGTAAGTTTACTTGTGTTATGAAATTGACTTCATACAAATCATATATTCCAATATAATATGTAGATCAAACTACAAATAGTTATTTTCTTTAATATGCAGACCTACAAAATTAGATATATGATGTCATCCATTAAATGTATTCCACTAGACTACAACACTGTGATGAGATTTAATTTATGTGATTATTTAAGTATCCTAGTAAGATTATAGTGTAAGCATGTATTTCTTTTATGTTCCTTTCTGCCCTGCTGCTCTTCTGAGCATACTGCTGCTGGTGGTCCATGTGAAGACCACTAATGTTTCAGTAGCAACATTGTCATTTAGTTGCTTGATAGATCCCTACCTGCTTTTATAATCCTGAATGAGGGCAACAAAGCAGAAGTTCAGTGTTTGCAGCAAAAGGAATTACCAGGGAGAAAAGGGGTAAAATAAGATCCTTCTGATCTAGTACCAAATATGATAGAAGTGCTTAAGAGTTTAGAGTTGCATATGATGTTAGTCCAAAGGGGAGATCTGGGTGCTTGCTGTCCTAAACTGGGAAGAGAACAAATCTAAACCTTTTACACATTTAGGGCCTGTTTGGATGATTATGATGGCCATCCTACAGGATAAATAGTTTTCGGGTGTGCATCCCACAGGATGAATACCCATATCCCATGGACAATAATTCTAAGAATGATGATCTTATCTAGTGTTTGGACGTAGGGCGAACACATCAACATTTACATTAAGATCTACTACCATTTTTAGAAAAGATTTTGTATTTGGAATCCTTAATATAGAATTATACGTGGTTGTTTCCATAATAAGGTGTTAGTTAAGGCATGGGGAACTATTTTTTTGGTAGACAGACATTCTATGGTCAGACTTGAAGAACAAAAACAAGAAGCTTAGTATAATATTCCAAAAAAGTCTTATATCGGATGGGAAAGAATAGTTTGAGGAGCTTATAACTCAAGTTCACTTGTTATCAATTAACTCAAGTTTTTAAAGCCGCACGAAATTGGCCTGCAAATGGATTAATTAGACCTGATGTGGCTGATCAAACCCCATCGAAAGCAGACTAACGGAAAGTGAACGTCGCCTTTGATAGAGCTCCAACCTGAGAGCTCCAGTCGGCCTCGGCCCCGGTCGGCCTTGGCTCCGGTCGGCCTCGGCTCCAGTCGGCCTCGCACCTAGTCGGCCTCGGCCTCAGTCGGCCGAGGCCCCAGTCCGCCTCAGCTCCGCCTCGGCCTCAGTCGGCCGAGGCGCCAGTCAGCCTCAGCTTCAGTCGGCAGTCGGCCTTGGTTCCGACCGGCCACGGCTCCAGTCGGCCTCAACTTTGGGTCCGCCTCAGTCTTAGTCCAACCCTTAGGCCTTGCTACGCCTCTACCCAAGCTCGCCCTCGGGGACCCCATGTAGCCCACCAACCGCCTGTGGCGACCACGTGGTCCGCTACCTACTACAGCAGCGCGTGGTCGCAGCCCGTAACGGTACGAGCCTGACACGACTGTCTATCTGCCACCTGTAGCGCCACGCTCCATAGGTGGTCGACGGGGCAAGACACCTTTGACATGCTTAGTGTCGGTTACGATCTGTCGCTGTCAGTTTTGCCCTCTGCCCGCTATCGGATAAGGACACCTTGAAATCAACCGTCTTCCGAAAGCGAAAAAAGGGGGCCCTCGAACAGGTATAAAAGCCTCCACTCACAATGAGGGAGAGCTATCTGAACTCAAGTTCTTCTAGTTTCTGTTCTCACTCTACCTTTAATCTGTTGTCGAGTGACTTACTTGACCATCGGAGGGTCCCCATGGAGCATCCGGTCTTCGGGGACTTCTGTGCAGGGTTCTTGCTTGAGAAGGAGGATTCTCAGACCATCCTCTCAACCCGTCAAACCGTCACCGTCAGCCCGACGTCCAAGGAGAGTTGCTAGGCGACAACAGATTGGCGCGCTAGGAAGGGGCGAAAGAGAAGTATCACGAAGCAAAATACCGTCTAAGAGCTAGTGGCAGATCGCTTTTTTCCCTCTTCTTCAACCAAGAATGGTGGTAACGCGAGCCCAGGAGGTCTCTACCAGCCATGCTGGGGGGCACCGCCGGGAGCCAGAGCAGCCAGAGATCAGTCTTCCTAGCCCCCAGGCTAGCCTCCTGGCTTCTCCTTGCCACCACTCCAGGACGAACGAGTCATGACACTTGCCTTGCAAGTCCAGTCTCTCGTGGCCACAGTTCATCAACTTCAGCAATAGCCCACGACCACATTGCTGTACCCGGTGCAACCCCTGCTGAGCGCGAACGCGGACCAACTCACCCAAGAGTCGAATCGCGGGAGGTCCCCCTTGCGGGAGGTCCCCGGTCTCCGCGCCTCCTGGCGCCGTCACTGGGAGGCCTCTGGTGGGTCTCGCTCCCCTTCCCACCATTTTGGCGGCTCCTGCAGGCGACGGCGCGGGAGGGAGCCAGAGCGGACCCGTCGCCGTCGTCATAGTCCTTCCCCGTCCTAAGGATCTTCCCGGGAGGGATCTTTCGATGGCAGGGTCGCTCGCTGGGCCGAGCGGCGTTGGAGCAGTACCATCAGCGGTTAGAGGAGCTCAGTCGCCGAATTACCAACCAGCCAGAGGTAGACTACGACAGTCGCCCGCCACTGTCTCGTCGCATCATGGAGGAGCCAGTCTTCAGCCGGTTTCGCGTTCCCCAACTGGATCCCTACGACGGTACCGTGAGACCCCATGGACCATCTAGAAAGTTACAAGGTCCTCAGGTCCAGGGAGCGACCAACGCTCTCCTTTGCATTGCTTTTTTGGCCACCCTTCGGAAGGTCGCCCATGCATGGTACTCCCGGCTGCCGCCTCGAAGCATCAACTCTTTCCGACAGCTAGAGCGGGCGTTCCTCGCGCACTTCGACGCATGCCGCAGGATCCCCCGTGTGGCAGACAGCTTGTTCTCCGTCCAGCAGAAGAGCGGCGAGTCACTGAGGGAATACGTGGCTCGGTTCAAGGAGGCTGCCCTAGAAGTCTACAACCTCACGATCCTGTAGCCATGCTGGCCTGAAACGAGGCCTTCGACCGTCTCGGTTCGCCTACTCACTCGACAAGAAGCCTCCAGGCTCCTATGCCGAGTTGCTGGCCGAGCATAGAAGTACATTCGTGCGGACGAGGCAACTCCTCCAGGAGGGAGGCCGATGGGGGATCCGGCAAGAAGCAAGTTCGCTAAGAGCCTGAGAAGCTTCGTCCTAGGAGAGCCGAGCCGCCTCGTTGACCCAAGCCGCCCCGCAGGCCAGACAACCGCTAGCGGGCCCTTGCCCCAAGGGAAGGACCCTTCACCCCTCTCGTCGCCCCTATATCCCATATCCTGATGGAGATCGAGAGCGAGGCATATCTTCAGCGCCCTGCTCCTCTGAAGCCTGGTGCTACCCGCAACAAGAACTTATACTGCCATTTCCACCGAGATCATGGGCATGACACCGAGGAATGCCGCCAGCTGAACAAGGCGATCGAGGATCTCATCCAACGCGACTACCTCGAAAGTTCGTCCAGAGGGGAAACCCAGCTGGTCCGGGACCATCGGGGCCGCCGCCTGCTCGGTCGGCATCGACAATGCACCTACCGAGAAGACGATAGCCATGATCTCCTGGGGGGCAGGCAATGCTTCTAAGAGGCCGCGGGAAGCTGGGGGGTATATTATGTAATTCCCTTCTTCGAGAAGGATTTAGAGGGGTAGATAATCCGAATGATGATAGCGTCATCGTATCGATGACAATCGCAAAACACTCTGTACAAAGGATCCTTATTGATAGTTGAAGTTCGGTTGACGTCCTTGGTTACGATGCTTTTGTCCGAATGAGCTTGTCCTCTGAATCTCTTCGGCTTGTCGCCGCGCCCTTAATGGGCTTCACCGAAGACTTAGTTAGAGTTGAGGGAGAAGTCACCCTACCCGTCACAGTTGGAACGCCGCCATGACAAAGTACTGTCTTCATCAAGTTCCTAGTCGTCAGGGTCCCCTTAGCCTACAATGCAATTCTCGGGCGGCCCGGCTTGAACCTTCTGGATGCCGTCATCTCCACCAAGCGACTGCTAGTCAGGTTCCCCATTGGCTAGGGAGTAGGGGAGATGCGCGGGGAAAGGAGCCGAGTGCCATCTTGTTACCATGCAGCCTCCAGCCCGTAGGCTACGGTCGCGCCACCGGAATCTGAGTCACTGGACCTTAGAGAAGTGGAGAGGGGGGGGAGCCGGCCGAGCGTCTGCTGACATTTCCGCTCGGGGAAGACCCAACGAGGACGGTCCGAGTGGGGGGACTCCTCTCGGACGAGGCGAGAGGTCGATTACTCGCCTTCCTTCGTGCTAACTCAGATGTTTTTGCTTGGTCAGCGGCAGACATGCCCGGTGTACCACTAGAGGTAATTACCCACGAGCTCAACATCAACCCGCAATACCGACCGATCAGGCAGAAGAAGAGGAGCTTTGCTCCTAAGCGGCAAAGGGCTATCGACGAGGTCGGCAAGCTGATCGCCGCCGGTCACATCCGAGAGGCCCGCTATCCGGACTGGCTGGCGAACGTGGTGATGGTTCGCAAGGCCAACGAGAGGACGCTACGTTCGGCCACGAAACCCTGAGCTTCATGGATGCTTTCTCGGGTACAATCAAATCAAGATGCACCCGGCGGACGAAGAAGCTACTTCCTTTGTGACAGAGAAAGGTGTCTGTTGTTACAAGGTGATGCCCTTCGGGTTGAAGAATGCCGGAGCCACATATCAAAGGCTAATGAACAGTCTTCGAGGGACAGATCGGACGCAACATGGAGGTATACGTGGATGACATGTTGACCAAGAGCGTCCGTGTCGAAGACAATGTCAAAGACTTGGCGGAAACCTTCAACAACCTCTGCCACTACCAGATGAGACTTAATCCCTGCAAGTGCGCCTTCGGCGTCGCAGCTGGTAAATTTCTGGGCTTCTTGGTAACCCAGCGAGGGATTGAGGCAAACCCAGACAAGATCCGTGCCATCCTGGACATGAGGCCTCCGGCCAGCAAAAAAGAGGTGCAGCGTCTAACTGGGAGAGTGGCGGCCTTAAGCCGTTTTCTGTCGAGGTCGGCCGAGCGATGTTTGCCTTTCTTCAAGGCGCTATGGAAGGTGAACGGCTTTGAGTGGACGAAGGAGTGTCAGAAAGCATTTGAGGGGTTGAAGGGGTTCTTGTCGACCCCGCCACTACTATCAAAGCCCACGGAAGGAGAAGACCTGTTTGTATATCTTGCCGCCTCCGATGAGGCGGTCAGCTCGGTCCTTGTCCGAGTGGATCCTAACGGAACACATAGGCCGATTTACTACACCAGCAAAGTACTTCACGATGCGGAGACCAGGTACACCCATACCGAAAAGATTATCTTCACACTAATAGTCTCCGCTCAGCGTCTCATGCCATACTTCCAAGCCCATCCGATCGTGGTGCTCTCGGACCAACTGTTAAAGGCAATTCTGTCCCGTCCTGACACCTCCGGTCGGCTAGCTAAATGGGCGCTCAAGCTGGCGGAATTCGACCTGGCGTTCCGACCTAAATCGGCCATGAAGTCACAAGTCTTGGCAGACTTCCTGGTCGAGTGCACGTGGGCCGAGGAGCGGTCGGAAAGCTTTGACGAACAACCCTCTACCCTCGAGGTGGTGGCAGAGGAGTGGATCCTCCACGTGGACGGTGCGTCAAACTCCCAAGGGAGTGGAGCGGGCCTCCTGCTGGCAAGTCCTGAGGGAACGGTAGTGGAGTATGCCCTTCGTTTTCTTTTCCCTGCCACTAACAATCAGATCGAGTACGAAGCCCTACTGGCTGGGATGAGACTCGCCTGCGAGCTCAAGGTGAAAAACCTCAGAGCTTTCACGGACTCTCAACTCATCTCCGAGCATATCGCTGGAGAGTTCGAGGCCAGGGACACCACCATGTCCCGCTATTTGGGTAAGGTCCGAGCGGAAGCCTCGCACTTCGCCCGCTTCAATGTCAGTTACGTTCCAAGGGGCGAGAATGCTAGGGCTGATGCGCTCTCCCGCCTGGCCACATCGGCCGACGGAGCCCTGGGAGGATATATGTGGAGTATCTGGAGGTCCCAAGCATCGAGGCTGCGGAAGTCCTACCAGTTGACTTGAGGCCCGCATGGACTGAAGCTTACATCCGATATCTCACCGATGGTATCCTTCCGGATGACCCTATGGAGGCCAAGCTGCTCAGGCGGCGAGCCCCCAGATTCCTAGTGTTGGAAGGACGGCTGTATCGCAGGTCCTCCCATCTAGTCCTGAAGTGCGTCGGCCCTGCAGATGCTGACTACATACTCCGAGAGATCCACGAAGGCATATGCGGGAACCATCTGGGGGGCAGGGTACTGGCACTAAGGCTCTGCGTCAGGGGTACTACTGGCCGACCATGAAAGGGGACGCAGTCGAGCTGGTCCAAAAGTGCGACAGCTGCCAGCGACACGCCAATGTCCAGTGGCAGCCAACCTCCTAGCTGAGCCCCTTGTCGGTCCCATGGCCTTTCGTCCAGTGGGGAATGGACATCTTGGGGCCATTCTCTTAGCCTCTGGTCAGCGAAAGTTCTTACTTGTCGCCATCGATCACTTCACCAAGTGGGTCGAGGCCGAAGCACTGGCGAAGATCACCGAGAGCAAGGTAAGGTCTTTCTTCTAGAGGTCTGTTATCTGCCAGTTCGGGATACCCTTTACCCTCGTCACCGACAACGGCCGGCAGTTCGACAATACCCCCTTCAGTGAGTTCTGCGTTGAGTTGGGCATCCAACAGCGGTTCACCTTAGTAGCCCATCCACAGACAAACGGAGCGGCCGAGGTAACCAATTGCACCATCCAAGGGCTTAGAGCATGGCTTGATGATTTCAAAGGAAGATGCGCGGACGAGCTCCCTAGCATGCTATGGGCCTAACACACGACACCTCGGATTCCCACGGGAGAGACCCCCTTTTGTCTAGTGTTCGGGTCCGAGGCTGTCATCCCTGTAGAGATCGGCGTGCCAAGCCTTCGGGTGGAGTCATTCAGCGAGGAGGACAACCCGGGCCGATTGAGATCCAACCTCGATCTCGTCGAGGAGGCACGAGATCGGGAACGACTTAAGATGGCAGCCTACCGCCAAAAGGCGGCGATACTACAATGCCCGTGTTCGTCTCAGGACGTTCCTTCCAGGGGATCTGGTCCTTAGGAGAGCCGAAGTTTCAAAACCCACCGAAGGAGGCAAGTTATTTCCTAATTGGGAGGGACCCTATCGGGTCACGGAGACTCTGCACCGAGGAGCGTACCGAATCGAAGGACTCGACGGGACTCCGCTCCCTCAAACTTGGAACTCAGACAACCTCCGTCGATACTACCAATGATGTATGCAGCAAACTGTTTAGGTTTGGATGCCTCACCTTCTTATCTCATTAAAATAAAGACAACCTTGAATATTTCATCTTCTCTCAATTAACAAAGATGTTCGAATGTACCGACCCCAAGCATCGGCACTCTAAGCCCAACCCCAGTCGGCACTCGAAGACCGAGTCCAGCAGGGTCGGCCTCAGTCGACCCCAAGCGTCGGTACTCCAAGCTCGACCTCGGTCGGCACTCAAAGACCGAGTCCAGCAGGGTCGGCCTCAGCCGACCCCAGGCGTCGGCCTCAGCCGACCCCAGGCGTCGGCACTCCAAGCCCGACCCCGGTCGGCACTCGAAGACCGAGTCCAGCAGGGTCGGCCTCAGCCAACCCCAGGCATTGGCACTCCAAGCTCGACCCCGGTCGGCACTCGAAGACCGAGTCCAGCAGGGTCGGCCTCAGCCAACCCCAGGCATTGGCACTCCAAGCTCGACCCCGGTCGGCACTCGAAGACCGAGTCCAGCAGGGTCGGCCTCAGCCGACCCCAGGCGTCGGCACCCAAGCCCGACCCGGTCGGCACTTGAAGACCGATTCCAGCAGGGTCGGCCTCAGCCGACCCCAAGCGTCGGCACTCCAAGCCCGACCCCGGTCGGCACTCGAAGACCGATTCCAGCAGGGTCGGCCTCAGCCGACCCCAAGCGTCGGCACTCCAAGCCCAACCCCAGTCGGCACTCGAAGACCGAGTCCAGCAGGGTCGGCCTCAGCCGACTCCAAGCGTCGGCACTCCAAGCCCGACCCCCGTCGGCACTCGAAGACCGAGTCCAGCAGGGTCGGCCTCAGCCGATCCCGAGCGTCGGCACTCCAAGCCCGACCCCGGTCGGCACTCGAAGACCGAGTCCAGCAGGGTCGGCCTTAGTCGACCCCGAGCATCGACACTCCAAGCCCGACCCCAGTCGGCACTCGAAGACCGAGTCCAGCAGGGTCGGCCTCAGCCGACCCCAAGTGGCACTCGAAGATCGAGTCCAGCAGGGTCGGCCTCAGCCGAACCCGAGCGTCGACACTCCAAGCCCGACTCCGGTCGGCACTCGAAGACCGAGTCCAGCAGGGTTGGCCTCAGCCGACCACAAGCGTCGACACTCCAAGCCCGACCCTGGTCGGCACTCGAAGACCGAGTCCAGCAGGGTCGGCCTCAGCCGACCCCGAGCGTCGGCACTCCAAGCCTGACCCCAGTCGGCACTCGAAGACCGAGTCCAGCAGGGTCGGCCTCAGCCGACCCTGAGCGTCGGCACTCCAAGCCCGACCCCGGTCGGCACTCGATGATCGATCTAGCAGGGTCGGCCTCAGCTGACCTCAAGCGTCGGCACTCCAAGCCCGACTCCGGTCGGCACTCGAAGACCGAGTCTAGCAGGGTCGGCCTCAGTCGATCCCAAGCGTCGGCACTCCAAGCCCGACTCCGGTCGGCACTCGAAGACCGAGTCCAGCAGGATCGGCCTCAGTTGACCCCAAGCGTCGGCACTCCAAGCCCGACTCCGGTCGGCACTCGAAGACCAAGTCCGGCTTGGTCGCCCACGGTCAGCTCTGAGCATCAGCACTTGGGGCCCCTGACCCTAGCAGCCAACGGGCGACGAACATAAAGTGTTGGCACGTAGAGCCTAGTTGTTACTCGGCGCTCGCTCAACCATGCCGGCATGGCAAGTCCGACAACGCGAGGTGCAAAAAATATGGAATAAAATATGCAAGCATCAAAAAAAAAAAAAAAAAACCAAAGATTCGAATGGAAGATCCATTTCATTACTCAAAAAGGTCTTACAAAACGCCGAGGTAAATCGGACTTCAATACAAAAAGAAAAGTTATGGGAGGGTAGGCCCAGCCTCGGCCAACACTGACTCACAATCGGTCGGCTCCCGCTCGGCCGGCATCATCCCATCGCCGGTCGGACTCGCCAATGCGCCGGACTCGGCCACATCGTCTGGTTCAACGTTATCGATTCCGGTGAGGCTGTAGATGCGGCCGACCTTCTCCTTCCCATCACGAAAGCCCAAGAGATAGGAGCCGGTGGTGGCATCAGCCAACTCTTCTCCGAAGGCAGCGGACCTCCGGAAGTCTTCCACTGCTCTGATAATCGCTTCCTCGGCGGCGGTGGCCCTCTCTTCGGTAGCTTCAGCCTTCTTCTCAGCTGCCGCGGCCCTCTCTTTGGCAGCTTCAGCCCTCTTCTCGGCTGCCGCGGCCGTGGCCTCGCTCTCAGCCACCCGGGCCCCCGCCAGTCGAGCGGACTCCTCGGCACCAGCGGCCCGCAGCTCTGCCGACTGCACCTCGAGGCAGAGGGAGTCGATCCGTAAACCCCGGGCGCGAATGGTCGCCCTGGCGGCTTCTAGCATATCGCCGGTGGCTCGGGCACTCTCTTGCTCTGCTGCCGCCCGGCGTCGGAGCTCCTCTACCTCTGCGGCCCTCTCTTCCTGCTCGGCTAGGGCCGCCTCCAGCAGACGCCTGGTCTCCTCCAGTTCAGCTCGGCCAGCATGAGCCGCCTCCAATGCCACCTCGGCCGCCTCGGTGCGGGTCTTCGCCTTGCCAAGCTCCGACTGGGTCTGGCGGAGATGGGTGTCACTATGGCGAAGGACCTCCCTCATGGCGGTGAGTGAGTTAGTGGCTTGCATAGAAGATCCCTATCAGGAGGGCTCAAAGTGTGAACCCAAGGAACAAGGGAGTGCAAACTTACCCACAGCTGGGCCACGAAGGCCTCTCGAAAGAAGGACGCGGCCCCCTGACGATGGAGATGGAGTTCCCCCTGGAACTCAGGCAGGCAGACTTGTGCCATCAACCTCTCCGCCCTCTGACCCTGGTTCATAAGAGAAGGCTGAGAGGGGATCGCCTCGGTTCCGCTGCCCCCGGTCCAAACCTGTGCCGAGGTCGCGATCACTGCATCCAGGTCTGGGGGCGCCTCCTCTGTCGGCGGCTCCTCGAGCCCTGGCCGCCCGTCCTCTCGCTCGCCTGCCGATGGGCCTGCCCGACCCCGGGCCGGCCTGCTCCGTGTTCGGGGGGGTTGATTTTGCCGCAGCCCTTCGCGTCTCGGGGGGGGCGAGTCGGCGGTTAGGTCCACAGCCAGGGCAGTAGGTCGGATCTCCTAAGGCTGGGAGGTCGGAAGAGCTGGCTGCGTGGACCGAGCTGGAGGTCGGGTCGGAGACCGAGACCGAGGCCGCTGCCTCGGCCCCTCGGCTTCGCTTGCAACCCTCCTCTTCCGGGCCACCGCCCTCCTCGCTACGTCGTTTTACGGCCTCATGACTGCACGTTCATCAGGACGGTCAGTCCCGTGCACCAAATAAAAAAAAAGAGAGACTCGATCTTCACCACCGCTAGGGAAGGCGCTTGCTAGTCGGAGATTCTCCTCCGATAGTAGGTCCTTGAAGCTGGGGATCTCGGTCGACAACAATTGGTGGAAGGCCTCATCATCCCTCGGCACCACGGAGTTCTTGTTTGGGCTGTCGTCCGAATCCCCCCAACTCGGCCTCGCTCCCTCGAGGTCGGAAAAGAAGAAGCGGGTCTTCCACCCCTTGACAGAGGAAGGAAGACCCAGTCGAAGAGCTCGGGTGGGACGAGGGTGGAACATCCACCAGCCCGCCTGACGGCAGAGGAGGTAGAGTGCTCGGAAGAGGGTGACTCTGGGTTCTAAGCCCTGAAGGCGACACAGAACGAGGAAGGAGTAGATTGTGCGGATGGAGTTTGGAACTAGCTGAGATGGCGTCAGCTGATACCTATCCAGCAGGCTGACTATAAATGGGTGAAGTGGTAGGCGGAGGCCAGCCCTAAGAAACGCCTCATACAAAGCAACCCTCCCCGGCCGGGAAGAGATTACCCTGTCATCAGGCGTTGGGAGGAACAACCTAAGGCTGGACGGGATGCCATACAAGACCCTAAGTTTGGCCAGTTCTTTCCTGGTGATGGTGGAGATGGATCCCTCGGGGGTGTCTTTCCTAAACTTGGGAGGAGAACCAGCGGCGATCGGGCGGTCCCTGGTGGGGGCCCCTTTGACGGTCTGCCACTGTGACAAGGGAATCCGGTCCATGGTGGATCCGGAGATGGAAGAAAGGGAGAAAGCAGAGGGAGTTGGGGAAGGCCATAGCTGTGAGGATGCAACATCGGCCGAAGCCGGGGCAGAGGACCATGAATCTACCGAGGAAGACATGGGAGAGGCAAAGGCACGGGAAGACTAACCTGGAAAGGACACTGAAGATGGAAGGAGGCAGGTGAAGCTTGGGCAAGGAGCAGACTCGGGAGGGAAGGCTCTGGAAATGAGCCGTTCGCAGAGTGCTCCTCTCTTTTGAACTGCCCCGCCCGACACAGCCTGCCACGTGTTTGTCCCTCAATGGGGAGGTCACCTCGGCGGGAGCCCGGGGAGCGAAGTACGAAGTGCTCGATCAATGACGGGACATTGACCATTTCGGATCAATGATGGCGAGCGCCTTTTTGGGGGCCCAATGGGTTTTCCCCAAATCGAGGAAGATCCTCTCTAAAGCTTAGCAGTGGAGCGGCGTAAGCCACGTGTATCATCCAGCAGCCGATGGCTCATTGGGATCAGCCACAGGATAATAGGGCGCCCCTTTCGCAGTGTGGAGGAGGTGCCCACATCGCCTCAGGGGCGGGGGGGCATCTGATGTGGCTGATCAAACCCCATCGAAAGCAGACTTAACGGAAAGTGAATGTCTTCGATAGAGCTCCAACCCGAGAGCTCCAGTCAGCCTCGGCCCCAGTCGGCCTCTGCTCCAGTCGGCCTCGGCCTCAGTCAGCCTCGGACCCGGTCGGCCTCGGCCCCAGTCGGCCTCGGCTGCAGTCGGCCTCGGCTCCAGTCGGCCTTAGCTCCGATCGGCCGAGGCCCCAGTCAGCCTCGGCACCAGTCGGCCTTGGTCCCGGTCGGCCACGGCTCCAGTCAGCCTAGCTTTGGGTCCGCCTCAGTCTTAGTCCAACCCTTAGGCCTTGCTACGCCTCTACCCAGGATCGCCCTGGGACCCCATGTGGCCCACCAATCGCCTGTGGCGACCACGTGGTCCGCTACCTACTACAGCAGCGCGTGGCCGCAGCCCATAACGGTACGAGCCTGACACGACTGTCCATCTGCCACTGCAGCGCTGCGCTCCACAAGTGGCCGGCAGGCAAGACACCTCTGACATGCTCAGTGTCGGTTACGATCTGTCGCTGTCAGTTTTGCCCTTTGCCCGCTATCGAATAAGGACACCTTGAAATCAACCGCCTTCCGAAAGCGGGAAAAGGGGGCCTTCGAACAGGTATAAAAGCCTCCCCTCACAATGAGAGAGGGATATGAACTCAAGTTCTCTAGTTTCTGTTCTCACACCTTAATCTGTTCCCGAGTGACTTGACCGTTGGAGGGTCCCCACCGGAGCATCCGGTCTTCGGGGACTTCTGTGCAGGGTTCTTGCTTGAGAAGGAGGATTCTCAGACCTCCCTCTCAACCCGTCAAACCGTCACCGTCAGCCTGACGTCCAAGGAGAGTTGCCAGGCGACAACAAGACCAATAGGTAAGCCTGGTGCATTGCAAATGGTATTATAGCTGACCCAGGTATGCAAAAGTTGGTGGATTAAGAGGAAATGATTACCTGTGGGATAGTAGTAGAGATAATCTTGTCATAGTGTGGAGCCGCCTCTACAACACCAATGACCCCACTTAGGATAAATCTAGGCTTTAGTGCTATCTTGTAGCGTGCGACGAGGATGTCGCTTGATAAAAGGAAAAAATCATCTCCAATTTATAACTCAAGTTCACTCTAAAAGGTATGCGAAAGTTGGTGGATTAGGAGGAAATGATTACCTGTGGATAGTGGTAGAGATAATCTCGTCATAGTGTGGAACCGCCTCTATAGCACCAGTGACCCCACTTAGGATAAATCTAGGCTTTAGTGCTATCTTGTAGCGTGCGATGAGGATGTGGCTTGATAAAGGGAAAAAATTGTAATACTCTAAAAGGTCTCCTATCAGATAAGAAAGAATAATTTGAGGAGTTTATAAAGTTCACTTGCTACCAATTAACTTGGACTTGAGTTTTTAAGGATACGTGGATCCGGCTTACTAACAAGTTAATTGGATCAGTAGGTGGCTTGGGACATGACAATTAGTCATGGCTTAAAAATAGAAATATGTATGAGATCCTTACTTTTTTTATAAGGTGTGATTAGACTTGTGTTGTTAAAGGTTAGCATGAGGCATAAGGTGCTAAGGGTTGGACGCTTCTTACCTTAAGGTGCGCCTTAAGGCATAAGGTGTAAGGTGCCAAGGGTTGGGTGCTTCTTGTACCCAAGGTGAGGCATCTTCATCTAAATCCATATGGGACAAAAAAGCATGCATTTTTTATTTGATTTGAGACGCAAGAAAAGCATATCTTTATTCATAAGCTATATTTGTTATTTTTAAAAAATCTATTTTATTTATTAATTGTATTGATTTATGCAGCACCATCCCATATTTTTTGTTAACTTATAATAAAAAAGTAAAAAGTTAGAAGACAATGAAATGGAACATTAAAAATTATGATATCATTTGAGAAAGAGAAGGAAAAACATTATGGGACTACATATTTCACTTAAGAAAGAGAAGGCTTTCATTAAGCTAATAAACTAAATATATTATTATTATTTTTTATAATTTTTTTCTGTTGTATATTATAAATCTTGTTAATATAAATTATTTTATCCTTTATTTGAAAAATATACATCTCACTTCGTTCAGGCGTGTGCTTGCACTTTGCATCTTGTGCTTAGTCTCCAAGAGATCCATGCGCTTAAATACGCCTAGCGTTTTTAACAACACTGGATTAGACTAGTTAGAGCTCTTTTGACTTTTTGACATGAATGGCAAGAAAACCCTATCCTTGTTGTTTGAAAGTTAAGTCACTCGTGCAGAAATTTTCTATTAAATTTCCATGGTTCTCTTGTTACACACATAAATAACAGTCCTTTAGTTCAATTTTTCCTCTTGGAGTGGAGAGACAATGGTATCGATCAACAACAGGTGGAAGTCTAATAGCATATTAAACAAATCACATAATGAAAGGAAAATTATAGAAATATTTGCATCATCACAACCATTGACATTTTCGTATGATGAGTATCATGCATGCATATCTTATTATAGCTGCCAATGCTTTTGAAACTAGTATCGTTTTATTTCAAAAATTTGGAACCAAAAGCGATGAGTCATCATAAAAATTTTGATGCGCCGCGCATGTAATCAACTACATAAAATTTCACGTAGTTTTTTATTGCTTGAATAGCATTTTCAATATAATGGTGAATACTAAGAATTCAACAAGCATATTCCCAGATAAGGTTCAAACTGATGGTCATTGACATATTCATTGTTCATTAGAATAAAATTATATGTTTTGAAATCAAATCTCAATGCAAGCCAGAAAAAATGGTACTTTATTAGATATGCAGTAACTTAACCAAATAATTGCCACTACTCACTGCATTCACATTATTATCTATTATTCTCTGATTATGATATATAGTAACAGAAGTTATGATAGAAAATATTTTTTCCCCCAAATAAAACCATTTCAGGCTGAATTAGGAAAATAATAGTCATTATAGCCGTTATTATTAGTGCTATCCATCATTATCTCTAGGCAATGTATATTCTGAAACTGATGCCTGATGTAATCTTTGTTCAGGAGCTTGGTGAACAGGGTTGCCTTCTCGTGTCGACTGACATAGCAAGCAGAGGATTTGATCTGCCATTAACAACGCACATATACAATTTTGATCTTCCAAGGAGTGCCGTTGTCTATCTGCACCGTGCTGGAAGAACAGGACGAATACCATTCTCCAAGATACATGCACTGTCGCAAGTCTCATCACGAAGGAGGAGCGATTTGTTTTGCAGAGGTTTGAGAATGAGTTGATGTTTCAATGTGAAGAGTTGGTCCGGAGTCTGTTACAAATTGAAATTTGCCAGCACTTACTGGGTTATTTAGCTCTCTAACGCTGATGTAATCAATATCATAAACTGAGGCCTACTCAACTTCAAGTCTTGTCATCCAATTGTGATTTAGAACGGCCGTCTAAACTGGTGCTTGATTGCCATTGTTTCTAGCATACGTGAACGAGTTGGTAAGGAAGATCTCCGAGGCTTTGATGTAACAGCATTCTTCTTCTCGTAATCTTTGCACTCCAATTTTGATCCCTTCAATGTGGTGCCTGTTGTCAGGGTCAACAGTTTTTTTTAAGGAAAGTCTTTGTACACCGCTCTAGTACAGTAAGTTCTATGTGACTGTCCATATGGATCCTACGTGACCTGACGTTGCGGGATGGGATAGCTGATATGATGTTACGTTTGATCGTGATGTCCATTAAAAGCGCTTTGCTTTATTTTAAAAACAGTGTGCAGACGAAAATGTTTTTTCTCAGTCTTTTTTTATCGCCATTTTTTCTTGGATTACATCTGTGCAAGAAAAACTCTTTCTTTCCTCTCGCTCTGGCTTTCGGGTGCAAGGAATCAGTCCAAGGTTTGAGCAAGATCTGAGCCCTCGCTCTGAGAGTTCGGTTGAAAGAAAATATTTAACTTTGAGGCTGGAATACCTAGCTACTGAAGGCTTTTAAAAAATTTTAAAGAAAATGTCATCGGAGCAGAAAGTAAAAAGTCTTGTTTTCACATTTTTTTATAGTTCTTTTATTATACCAACTGTTTTGGTTGTTAGAGGAAGTTAATGCATTAGGAAATCATTTAATGCTCAGGTAACATCCTAAATACCTTAAGTTTAGTGTTTTTATGCACGAATGAGGTACTCTTTTAACTAAGAGGTTATACCTTATGAACTAGGGTGTCGTCAGAGTGTTTCGGCCTATATTCCTCGTTATTCCCTATCATATAGCTATAGTGTCCTAACTTTACAACTCGGGTGTCCTACTCTTTTAACTAGATGTTATACTTATAACTAGGGTGTCGTTCGAGTGTTTCGTTTAATGCTCAGGTAACATCCTTAAATACCTTGAGTTTAGTATTTTTCTGCATGAATGAGGTACTCTTTTAACTAGGAGGTTATACCTTATGAACTAGGGTGTCGTCAGAGTGTTTCGGCCTATATTCCCCATTATTTTATGTCCATATAGCTCTAGTATCCTCACTTTACAACTCGGGTGTCCTACTCTTTTAACTAGGATGTTATACCTTATGAACTAGGGTGTCGTCCTAGTGTTTTGGCCTATAATCCCCGTTATTCCCTGTTCATATAGCTCTAGTGTCCTCATTTTACAACTCGAGTGTCATACGATATTTTCTAGGGTGTCGTTATATAAGAACTAGGGTGTCGAAGGATTCTGTAGTGTCGTAATGTTTTCTTGGGTGTCGTAAGGCTGGGGTGTCGTCAGATTACTTCTGAGGTGTCGTAAGTTCAATATAGTTATCATTTGAGCTAGGGTGTCGTCAGTTGACAGCTTGGGTGTCATAGGATGTTTTCTAGGGTGTCGTCATGTTACAGCATATAGTTTAATTTCGGGTGTCGTAATATGAGAACTGAGGTGTTGTTACAGTCATTCTGGGGTGTCGTAAGTTATTTTCTTGGGTATCGTAGTTTTAATTAGGGGTGTCCTAAGTTGCTTTCTGGGGTATCGTAGCGTTTCATTCTTTTCTTTAACTGTTAAGGGTGTCGTAAGGTTTTATCTGGGGTATCGTAAGTTGTTTCATGGGGTGTCGTTAGTTCCTGCTGAACACTTTTAGCTAGGGTGTCGTAATATGTAAACATTGGTGTCGTTAGGCCCTGCCTCAATGTCTTATGAATGGGTGTTATCAGTGTCGTTTTTTGTAAACTTGGGTGTCGTGACTTCTAAATTTGGCTGTAAGTTCATGTCTTTAACTGTTAAGGCGTGTCGTAGTTTTTGACTAGAAGTCGAATAAGAAGCCATTGTTCAGATCATAGATGTCATGTATTACTGGTATCTGGGATTCGAAATAATTGTGTTGTCGTATTTCTTCAACTGAGGTATCATATTTTCTTTAACCTTGGTGTCCTAATGCTTTGTCAGAATATTTTGATAGCTAAATCTATGGATATCATTGTTTTATGACTATGTGCCTATATTTCCACAGACAATGTTGAAATTATAGATCGAAAGACATCGAGCACACTCCCGCCCGTGCACGTTCAACCATCGCTCCAATGCAGGGGATGATACTGTTATTCCTCAAACTGGAATGGAATTCAATTCAGCAGATGATGTATACACTTTCTATAAGGGATATGCAACAAGATTTGGTTTTGGAATCACAACAGTGTGTAGCAGGGCCAACAACAACAAACAACTTTGCTTCAAGCACCTGGAGTGTTGGAGGCAAGGAAATCTAGAAAAACAGAGAAGAGTATGAATCATAGGGATACTGGCAAAGTTGATTGTATGGCATGCATAAAGCAAGACTGAATGGTACAAGTGGTAAGTGAATATTGGTTGAGGTTTCTTTAGAACATAACCATCGGATGTCCATAACATCAACTGGTTATCTACGGTCCCATAGGAGGATCAGCACACCAGAGAAGGCATAGATCAGCAATTTACATGCCGTGAATGTGCCGACAACTCAGATATACTCTNATGATAATGGTCATCTCAGGTCTGTCTTCTGGATTCATCCAAGGTCAAGATTGGCATGCACATACTTCGGTGATGTTCTAAGCTTTGACTCAACCTACTTGACAAATAGATATCAAATGCCTTTTTGTCCATTCGTCGGGGTCAACCATCATGGACAGTCCACCTTGCTTGGTTGCGCATTGTTGTCTGATGAGAGTACTGAGACATATAAATGGGTTTTTCAGTCATGGCTGGATGCAAATGGTGGTCAAGCACCTATTGCCATAATAACTGACCAAGATAAGGCAATCGAGGCTGCTGTTAAAGAAGTTTTTCCTAACACACGACATCGATTTTGTCTTTGGCATATATTGAAGAAGATACCTGAAAAGATTGGCCACATTTGCACAGCAAATCCCAAATTTATGGTTGATTTCGATGAGGCGATATATGATTCATTGACCATACAGTCATTCGAGGAAAGGTGGGCACATGTTATGGAGAAATATAAAGAATGCAAGGCTATAGATTGGTTCAATGTCCTTTACGAATGTCGGGATAAATGGGTCCCAGTTTACCTAAAGGATACATTCTTCGCAGGTTTGTATGTCATTGTCTTTGGTTCATGTTCATGTTCAACGCTTCTTTTTTTGACAAATTATGTACAGGGATGTCATCTTCACAAAGGAGCGAGGGCATAAATCACTTCTTCGATGGGTTTATAAATTCGAAGACTACACTAACGGAGTTCATAGGTAAGTACGAAGATGCCTTGGAGAAAAGGTACGAGGCCGAAAATGAGGAAGATAATAGGACATTGCAAACGATTGCTTTCCTAAAGACATCATCACCTTTTGAGAGACAAGCTGCAGGAAGGTATACAAGGCGCATTTTCAAAAAATTTCAGAATGAGATCCTTGAAATGGCTGCATCAAATACTAAATTGATCAAGGAAGCTGATAACTGTTGTGTATATTCTGTAAAGTCGTATGAAAGGATTGAAGTCGATGGAATCGGCAAGGAGATGATCAAAGATTATATCGTGTCATACGATAGAAATATTGAGGATGTCCAATGCCAGTGTCGATCCTTTCAGTTTAAGGGTTACCTGTGTAGGCATGCCTTGTTGGTTCTTCATCAAAGCGACGTATTTCGTTTACCAGATAAATACTTCTTGAAGAGATGGTGCAAGGACATGAAATACCAATTCGACGATTTCGACTGCAATACTGAAGGTTGTGATAAAAGCACACAAAATCATGGTACACAGTGATAATTTTTTATTTGAAATGTCTTAATATATGTTTTTGATAACATTATGTTATTGATTGTAGATATTTGCTGAGTCATCGGATGATGAAGCTCGCAGAGATAGCCTCCATGTCTGAAGATGCATTTAATTTAGTGATGGATGGTCTAACACCAATATTCAAAATTGTCGTGGATGCTAACTGCGCAGCTAAGCAAGTACAAGCTTGTAATTCAAGATCCTCAGCAAATTAGGACGAAAGGTCGCCCAAGAGAGAACAGATTAAAGAGTGGAGTCGAGAAGAAGTCAAAAAGATCAAGAAAAATATGGTCAAGGCAACCGTTGACGCTCCACCAATGCAAAATGAAATAAGAGCTGCTTCAAGCAACAGGCAGACTTGTATGCAGTCAATTAACACCGGAGAGGATGGAAAGAATTGTACCACCTTCCGAAACTTTGATGGACGAGTTTGATGCTTATGTATTAAGTCAACTAACATAGCACATATAAAAGACGGGTGTCATAACTTTGTAACTAGGGTGTCTTAGTCTCATCGACAAATGAAGCATGCGTTGCTTTGTAACTAGGGTTTCTTTTTCAGCCAAATGAAGTGCTCATCTCGGCAGCCAAGTAGAGACTATTGCGTTGCTATTTACGAATACGCTTGCACTGTTACGACACCCTAGCTCTGATGTAACGACACCTTAGCTTTTAAGAGACGACACCCGAGCGGGGACTGTTAAGGCGGGGACTGATGACATCCCCGATTTAGGCTGTTACGATACCCCAGCTCTAATATAATGACACCATAGCTTTGAATCGAGGACACCCGAGCGAGGACTATTAAGGCGGGGACCTACGACATCCCCTATTTAGGCTGTTACAACACCCCAGCTCTCATCTGACGACACCCTAGTTTCAATGCGACGATACCCGTTCGGGGATTGCTAAGGCGAGGACCGACGACATCCCGACTTAGGCTGTTACGACACCCCAGCTCTCATCTGATGACACCCTAGCTTCAATGTGACAATACATGTGTGGGGACTGCTAAGGCGGGGACCGACGACATCCCCGACTTAGGCTGTTACGACACCCCAGCTCTCATCTGACAATACCCTAGCTTCAATGCGAAGACACCCGTGTGGGGACTGTTAAGGTAGGGACCGACAACATCCCCGACTTAGGCTATTACGATACCCCAGCCTCATCTGACGGGTGTCGTAGCATTGGTGCTAGGGTGTCATAAGGTTTAAACTGGGGTGTCGGAAGGATTTTCGGCCGAATTCCTCCTGGGGTGTCGTGGGGCTTCTCTCCATGGTCAGTTATAAGCACGGGTGTCGTAGCATTGTCGCTAGGGTGTCGTAAGGTTTAAACTAGGGTGTCGCAAAGGATTTTCGGCGAATTCTTCCTGGGGTGTCCGGGGCTTCTCTCCATGGTCAGTTATAAGCACGGGTATCGTAGCATTGGTGCTAGGGTGTCGTAAGGTTTAAACTAGGGTATCATGAAGAATTTTCGGCCGAATTCCTCCTGGGGTGTCGCGGGGTTTCTCTCCATGGTCAGTTATAAGCACGGGTGTTGTAGCATTGTCACTAGGGTGTCTTAAGGTTTAAACTAGGGTGTCACGAAGGATTTTTGGCCAAATTCCTCCTAGGGTGTCGCGGGGCTTCTCTCCATGGTCAGTTATAAGCACAGGTGTCATAGCATTGTTGCTAGGGCATTGTAGGTTTCAATTGGGATGTCACGAAGGATTTTCGGCTAAATTCCTCCTGGGGTGTCGTGGAGCTCTCTCCATGGTTAGTTATAAGCACGGGTGTCAAGCATTATCACTAGGATATCGTAAGGTTTCAACTGGGGTGTCGCGAAGGATTTTTGGCCGAATTCCTCCTGGGGTGTCGTAGGATTTTTCTCTAGCATCCGTTATAAGTACGGGTGTCGTAGCGTTGTCGCTAGGGTCTTAATGTTTCAACTGCGGCGTTGTAGATCTTTGTTTGGGTGAACATAACTAGGGTATCGTATTTCTTTAACAAGGTGTCGTATTTCTTTAACTTGGGTGTCGTAATACTCCCGACGTGCACCTTCACCATCACTCAAATTGTAGGGGGTGTCATAGATCTTTTTCCGGACGGTTTCCTCTTGAGACGTCATAAAGCTTATCCGTTCAGCGTGCATTTAAACCATGGGCGCGATGTCGCCGATTGAATAATTGGAAAGTGCTCATTCCGTCTTGCGAGGAGAGACAATTCGATTTACTATAACGAAGAAGCTAGCATGGCTGATACTTATTCCGAATCGGGGATTGGAACACTGAGTTGACGAGGTTTGTTTCCCGACACTCTCTTCAGTAATGGTTTTATCCCCCATCCCCCAATTCAATGGCTATAAAAGGGGAAAGGATGAGTATTGCCTGCAACCACACGAAGGGTTCTCTTTGATTGAGAGAGATAGTTTAAGAAAGCTTCGCCCATGAGACATCGGAGGCAGACAAGTTGGTTGTCACCTTTAGCATCAAACTTCGGCTCGATGACTCCGATGAAGATGTTGAAAAGCAGACTACAAAGGGAACGCTGAAGACCGACTCTGGTGGATCTCAGAGAGCCATGGGTAAGGTGCCATCTAAGAATGCTTCGAAATCCCTTTTAAGCATACAAGTGTGAAGAAGAGACAGGGAGGAGGCCATAGAGGTCCATCTGGAAACGCAAAAAGCGTTTCCGTATGACATTGTAAGAAAATTTGCAATGACTAATAATTTTAATTATAGAAGAACTTACGATTGCTTTGTAACTACAGTGTTTTAATAGTAAATCTGGGGTATCATAGCTTTATTACGATTACGATTGATTTTCTCCTTAGATGTCGTAAAGATTTTTCCCTAAGCATGAACGAATGTCTTAGGTTTGTAACTAGGGTGTCGTACTATTTCAGCTTGGATGTCGTCAGTGGTCTTTGGCTGATTTCCTCCTGAGGTGTCGCGAAAGATTTACGAATACGCTTGCACTATTGACACCCCAGCTCTCGGCCAATGACACCCTAGCTTAGCACGACGATACCCGAAAGGCCAAATCCTACAACATCCCATTTCTCACGAAAGGGCACCAAAGCTTTTAGCATGACGACCCCAGCTCTTGGCCAACGACACCCTAGCTTAGCGCGACGACACCCGTAAGGCCAAATCCTACGACATCCCATTTCTCACGAAAGGGTACCAAAGCTTTTAGCGCGACGACACCCCAGCTCTCGGCCAACGACACTCTAGCTTTAGCGCGACACCCAAAAGGCCAAATCCTACGACATCCCATTTCTTACGAAAGGCACCAAAGCTTTTAGCTCGATGACACCCTAGCTCTCGACCAACAACACCCAGCTTTAGCGCGATGACACTCGAAAGGCCAAATCCTATGACATCCTGTTTCTCACGAAAGGGCACCAAAGCTTTTAGCGCGATGACACCCCAGCTCTCGGCCAACGACACCCTAGCTTTAGCGCGACGACACCCGTAAGGCCAAATCCTATGACATCCAATTTCTCACGAAAGGGCACCAAAGCTTTTAGCGCGACGACCCCAGCTCTCGGCTAACGACACCCTAGCTTTAGCGCGATGACACCTGAAAGGCCAAATCCTTCGACACCCCTGTTCTCACAATACCACACTAACGTAGTTTTTAATTTACGAAATCATATATGAAAACTTAAGAAACTGTGAAGTAGAAAAGGCATAAATATGAATAAATCGAGGACACCCCTGTTCTCAATATAAAATTTTTGCATTTACATTAAATCTGAAATAGTATCAATATGAATAAATTACATAAAATTTTCAATCAAAGAAGAATGAAAAAATTAAGAACAGTTTGTGATAAAGTCGCCGGTAATCTCTTACTTCCTCCTCCGTGAAATCCATCTTCATATCAGGATTGTCCCGTCGAGCAAGACATTCCATGTATCTCAGATAGTATAGGCTGCAATCCAGCAATCCGGCCGATTGGCTTGGGCAATCCAAAATCTCTTCCATCGGTCAAGTCATCACCTTCTCCTTATCGCAGTATATATGGAATATGTGGTCAAGAATTGTATGCCATTTCTTTGTATTGGCCTTGTACCTGGTATTGCGTTTTAATGAATTCAGGTGCATGAACACCTTTCTTTCCATGTCGACAGCAACCAGATGCCAGTGCGAGTTATCCGAGTTGATTATGGTAAAAGAAACCGAAATTGGGCCTTATCTTCATCGGATACATTATCAAATATCGAAGCCCCTAATGTTGCAGCGAGTTCATGAGCACTGGATGGAGAAGTCAACACATAGCGACTACGAAAACTGATGCAAAGATACACTTATGGTATTGCTCCAGATGCTCTGTCCAGTTGCTCATCAAAAACTCCTGGCCGGCATCAATTATCTGCCAATGCAATGTAAACCGATTAATATAATTCTAAAATCAACAACTAGAAAGGTTTCTTGAGATATTTACATCATCTATTATCATATCATGTTTAATGAGACCTTGAAGACTTTTCCTTGTTACAATGCCACCTAACTATTGGTGTACACGATCTCGTCGGTTATTCGTTCGCTCAAAAATTTTTTTATAATAATTTGGTCATCTTCGACTGTTGTGTTGGGCTTTGATGTGCCAGCTGTCTTCAACGACTTTCTAGGACAGGTTGTCTCATAAGAATCTCCTATGACCCTGGATGCCTTACGCTTCCTCGGCTCTTTTTTAACCCTCTTAACAAGCGAAGGCATTCCAACAATTTCTATGTCCACATCATCACCCTTTGGCAGGGGTGCCAAGTTTATTATCAGATTTGGACTCCTCTTGGCCCTCCGTAGAGTGCCCCTCCCCCCTCTTTCCTCCTCTTTATTTTCATTCACATGCTCTATTTGATTATCCAAGGAATCCCCCTCCAATCTCTTCTCTCTGTTTTTGCATTCCCCGGCACAGTTGGACACTCGAGGAATGGTCCTCCTCCATCTTCTTCTCCTCAGTATTTCCATTTCCAGGCTCGTGAAGACACTCCAGGGAATGCCCCTCCTCTGTCTTTCCATCTCCCATGTCCTCCTCATTTCTTGCATTGCTTTCCTTTCTGAGCAGTAAACTGAGGAGGCTCTCAGCAATGGACAGCCTGTGCCTGACATCGTTGAGTTGATCCTAACGCACGCCAATTCAATCCTCAACTCGGCACAGCTTGCGCAGCTATCTGTTGGTTCAAGCGATGCTACTGTCTGTTGAGTGAGAAGCCAGCGCTCTTGTGACAGTGGTACAGTAGCTCCTTCATCTACAAAGCAAGATGATAAATAAATTAATATTAAGTGAAAATATTAACACATTAAGTAAAAAAATATGGTCAGAGCAATGGAGCAATGTATTAGCTTACCAAGTCATGAGGCTGCATGTTGGCAACCCAACCGACTGGATCTTCATTTGGTTGTCATACACTTCAACAGCCGGAGCAATTTATCGGGATATGCTGGTGCTCGCATTGATGTATGCTCGAGAACCACGCCTGAACATGATAATTTTTGGATATAAAAAATATAATATTAATAAAGAAATTATACTAAGGACACTATTTCTGCATCTCAATAATCCTTACCACCAGTGCTGCCGAGCATCCGAACAGGGTAGGCTGCCTCCTAACCTTTGCTCTCTTTGAGTGGACCGGCTCCTCGGAACGCAAGCAAGCAGCTACTTCTGGGAGAGCCAGAACAATCAACTCCTTGAATGCCAAAGCCCAGTCGATCCTATCCAGTTGACTTAAGTCATCCAAGTGCTAGATGAGATACCGTGGACATCTATGATTAGACTTTGGAGCCAAAAACATGGCAAACATGTAGGCGATCCAAAGTCTAACTGTGTCCTTGACATCCTCCTGTACCTTAGATGATCGGAGTCAAATATTAACTTCTCCAATCCTTCTTGACGAAGATCTAAACCCTGGTCAAATCGTTTGAACAACCTTCCGTTGAACAACTGGCTGGACGTGTCGATCTTCTTTCCATGAGTTAGAAGACCCAGAATAAGTGCGACTTCATCGGCACTGAATAAAACCGGCTTGCCACAGAAAATGAACTCATCGCCTCCATTGTGACATCTTATAACGTATGCTAGCAGTCACCCATCGAGTGTGAACGTTTGCATGTCGACGAAGGCACCAAATGGGGTCCTTCGAATAAGTTTTGTATGTTGTATAGTAACTCCATCTTTCAAACCTTCTGAACGTATACGATCGGCCTACAACTATCTTAAACAACTGGGAATCGTTCACTTGGGGGACTGGAATAATTTTCATGTCATCTGAAACAGGGGGTAAAACATACTTGTCAGCTGGGTGACATTATATATGAGTTAGGATGTCATGACATTTTAAGAGAGGATGTCATAATATCTTAACAAAGGGATAAACATACTTGAAGGAGGCGCTGATGGTTATCTCAGAACGATTCTGAGATGTTTGCGGAAGCGTGATAAGGATCAAATCACTTATCTTAACGAAACAAGATAAGGATCAAATCACATATCTTAAAAATTGAGTTAGCACGATCTATACCCGTATTAATTTAATAACAAGAATAATAAGGAGATTAAGAAATCGACCTTTTGTTCTTCACGAACACTACCTTGGAATCACCAAATCCTTTGATCACCACGGATCTTTCCAAACGTTCTCCAGATTATGATGAACACGAACGAGTGGGCGTTCCTTTTGATTTGGGTTGAGATTACATAACTGAATTTAATTCACTTTGTATTCTCAACTCATGAGATAAAGTGAAGTTGAAGGAGGAACTCTCTGTGGTTGATCATTCTTGTTCCGATGTTCTTCTCTCTCGTGAATCTTATATTCAAGAGAATAACTATCAACCTCTTTATTAATTAATCAATTAATTAAAATTTAAAGATAACTTCCAACTCTTGGAATTACTTTAACGTATATCAATCCAACAACCAATTGTTGGTTAATATATTTATCATGGAACGTTAAGGCTCTACGATCCCATATTTATTTCTCCAACAACTAAATAATTTCCACATAGACTCTTCTCGTGGAATATGCCTACGATGTGTTCCCTAGCACACCGTATAATAGAAATTAATCCAATTAATTTTATAAAAAATAATTTAGAATTCTCAATTCCAAATTAATAACTCAACCCAACATATCATAAAGTTCACATAATTTAATGGAGCCGTCCAGAGGAACTATGGACATTATAATTCTAAGCTCCAATAATTTTGACATTCAATTAACACCTTAATTAAAATATCAAAATTATTAATTCCAAATTACTCCACTAAAAATTTGGAACTGCACTCTTAAAATTATAAAATTAATTATATTCAAAAGGATTTGAATCGTCCATTGATATAGTCACTACATATAAATCAATCCTCCATAAACGTTCATGATTAAAGCTAGGCATTTTCCGTTAACCTCTTTAATCACATCTTTATCCATAAGTACCATTGATTCTATAATGAATAATATATTTATGATCCAATCATAAATTGAGCGCTCTTATTATTCAAGTCCCAATCAACACTTATGGGAACCGTCCATCTGACTTCTTTACGAAGGAATGGATTTCATCTTGTATATTAATATTTTGGCTACTTATGTTATTATATTTCCAATATACCAAGAATTTGACACTATGTTTCTGTGTCATTACCCGGTAAGTCAAAAAATATAATACAATAAATAGGAGTCTATTAATTACTCAGAATTAAGATCGATTCACATATGACCATCATTGATTAATTTTGAATTCTCTATTTTAACAACGAAATTTATTAGAGATTCATAATTAATCATGTTCCAGTCCTATATAATCAAATTATATAAAGCGCTTTCATTCCGATAATCTCATTATCAACAATCCGGATAAGATCGTTTCATTCAGAATGTAATGAACCGCACTAGTAATTTTAAATTAAAGATCCCTATTGCAACTTTAATTTATAATTACGAACAATTTAGATTATTACTTTAAATATTATCCTCTATATAACACTTATATACAATATTTAAAGTCACATTTAAATAATCCAGGATTTTTGATATTTATAAAGCATCATAACATGCATGCAAGTATAATATTGAAAATTTCTCAAATATTCAGCAAAATAATAAATGTCATTTGTTTATGGGCACATATCCCAACAATCTCCCACTTGCCCTAAAGCAAATGCGACATGTCTCTAAGTCCCATCCCATCAAGATGTAGCTCAAAACCTCGAGCCGGTAATGTCTTAGTAAACGGATTAGCTATATTGATCGCAGATGCGATCTTCTCAACTGAAACGTCTCCTCTACTGACAATCTCTCTCAAGGTAAATTTTCTCTCTATATGCTTTCCTTTACGGTGGTTTCTGGGTTCCTTGGCATTGGCTACTGCTCCACTGTTGTCACAGTAGAGTCTAACTGTTCATGCATATCTGGAACAACTTCTAGATCTTTCAAGAATTTGAAGCCAGACTGCCTCCTTAGCTGCTTCACAAGCCGCTACATATTCAGCCTCCATGGTTGAGTCAGCAATGCAGGTTTGCTTGACGCTTCTCCATATAATGGCTCCTCCTCCCAAAGTGAACACCGCTCCAGAAGTAGACTTCCTAGAGTCTCTATCTGATTGAAAATCAGAATCTGTATATCCAACAGGAATCAAATCCCTACTGGAATATACCAGCATATAGTTTCTCGTACGCCTCAGATATTTCAGAATATGCTTGACTGCAACCCAGTGATCCAATCCTGGGTTTGACTGGTATCGGCTAACCACTCCCACTGCAAAGCAGATGTCGGGTCTTGTACACAACATTGCATACATCAAACTACCAACTGCCGAAGCATAGGGAATCCATCTCATATCTTCCTCCTCTTGCGGTGTTTTAGGACACTGCTCTTTAGAAAGATGAACTCCATGTCGAGTAGGTAAATTACCTTTCTTAGAGTTTTGCATCGCAAATCTGACAAGCACCTTGTCAATATACGATGCCTGAGACAATGCCAAAAGCCTATTCTTGCGATCCCGTATAATTTGGATGCCAAGAATGTAGCTTGCTTCTCCCAAATCCTTCATTTGGAATTGGCTGGCTAGCCAGTTCTTTATTTTGGACAGAGATCCTACATCATTCCCAATGAGTAAAATGTCATCCACATAAAGAACTAAGAAGACCACTTTATTTCCTTCCTTTTGCTTATAGACACAAGGTTCACCTAAATTTTGTTCAAAACCATAACATTTTATGGCTTCATTAAATCTGATGTTCCAAGATCTAGAAGCTTGCTTAAGCCCATAAATGGACCTTTGCAATTTGCAGACTTTCTGCTCTTGGCCTTTAACCACAAAACCCTCTGGTTGGACCATATGAATAGTCTCTTCAAGATGGCCGTTCAAAAATGCCGTCTTGACATCCATTTGCCATATCTCATAATCATAATGAGCAGCAATGGACAAGAGAATCCGAATGGATTTTAGCATGGCTACTGGCGAAAAAGTATCCTCATAGTCTACTCCTTCCTTTTGGGTAAAACCCTTTGCCACTAACCTAGCCTTGAAAGTCTCTACTTTTCCATCGGCTCCTCTTTTTCTCTTATAGATCCATTTGCATCCAATAGGCTTTACGCCTTCTGGTAGATCTACAAGCTTCCAGACTGAATTAGAATACATTGATTCCATTTCGAGTTTCATGGCTTCCTGCCATTTCTCTTGATCAACATCCTCCATTGCCATCTTGTATGTCAATGGATCATCATCACTGCCATCGGTGACTGCAACTTGTGCTTCTCCATCCTGACCATAGCGGATGGGTAATCTTATTTCCCTCCCACTACGTCGTGGTGGCGGTGGTATTTGATCTTGAGTAGTGGTCTCAACTTTTTTCGTTCAACAACTTTTGTTGGTGTGGGGCTGATCTCATCAGCTAGCAACTCTTCCAGAACTACTTTACTTCTAGGTTTGAATTCTGTCATATAATTGTACTCGAGAAACGTTGCATTTGTCGACACAAAAACTTTGTTATCTTGAGCATTATAAATAACCTCCTCTCGTTCCATTAGGGTACCCAACAAACATGCATACTTCTGAACGAGGTTCCAACTTCCCAGTCTTTCCCTTCAGCACATGGGCTGGACATCCCCATATGCGGATGTGTCTCAAACTAGGCTTGCGACCATTCCATAACTCTAAGGGAGTCTTAGGGATTGACTTAGATGGAACTAAGTTTAGAATGTATACAGCTGTTTGTAATGCATATCCCCAAAATGAGTTAGGCAAAGAAGAATAGCTTAACATTGATCTTATCATATCAAGCAAAGTGCGATTCCTTCTTTCAGCTACACCATTTTGCTGTGGTGTCGCAGGTGCCGTGAGCTGTGATAATATTCCATTCTCAATCAAGTGGTCCTGAAAATTCATAATCCAAGTACTCTCCTCCTCGATCAGATCGAAGAGTTTTGATTGATTTACTGAGTTATTTTTCTACTTCAGCATGGAATTCTTTGAACTTTTCAAAGGCCTCGGATTTTCTTTGCATCAGATATGCATATCCATATCTAGAATAATCATCAATGAATGTGATGAAATATTCATAGCCCCCTCTAGCTTTGACATTCAAAGGCCCACATACATCAGTATGTATGATCTCTAAAGGTGCTTTTGCTCTTTCACCTTTTGCTGAAAAAGGTCTTTTGGTCATTTTGCCTTCTAGACAGGATTCACAAACTGGTAGAGTGCCAACCCTTAGCTCTCTTAAAGGACCATCCTTCACTAGTCTTTCTATTCTGTCTATATTAATATGACCAAGCCTCAAATGCCATAAATATGTGTCATTGTCATTATTCGCAACTTTTCTTCTTTTAGGAGTTGGTTCAGCGACTTTAAACATTTCGGTTTGAAGCAAGTTGTTGGAATTTGGTTTAACAAAATATAAACCATTTTCAACATAGCCAGAACAAATATTTATTCCATTCTTATAAATTGAAACAGAGTCAACACTAAAAGAAACAGAAATAAATTGTTCATGCAACTTTGACACCGAAATCAAATTCCGTTTGAAATCCGAATATAATAAACATTGTCCAAAAGCAAATATTTATTATCAGCAAACGATAGTCGAACTATCCCTACTGCTGTCGCTGACACCTTTTCCCACTGCCTACTCTCATTGTAAAATCTCCCACTTGAAGATCCCGGGCAGACTCAAGCATCTGCAAAGAAACACAGACATGGTTAGATGCTCCTGAATCAATAATCCAGCTTGAGAAATCATTCTCAACTAAGCATGTTTCCATGACTAGTAAATCTAATTTACCTTGTTTCTTTTTCTGTTTCAGCTCATCAAGGTACTTTTTATAGTTCCTTTTCCAATGGCCATCTTGATGACAGTGGAAACACTTTCCTTTAGGTTTAGGCTGAGCAGCAGCCTTTCCTTTCTTCTTCTGGATCTTCTTCTTGTTATCCTTTTTCTTTCCCACATAATTCTTCTTCTTTTTCTTTGAAGAAGAAGGCTTTGCCTCAGCTGTGTTGGCTTCAGCAACAATTGCCTTACCACCCTTATCATCTATAAGAGTCTCATATATTTGCAGCTCATTCAGGAGTTCAGTCAGATTACACTTTTTATGATTCATAATGTAATTAGTCCTGAATTGGAGAAAAGCGGGAGATAGTGTCTCCAGAATCATGCCAACCTGAGTCTTTTCATCAATTTTAGCTCCATTGATCTCAGCCTCATTGAAATGATTGACCATTTTGAGGATGTGCTCACGAACAGAAGAACCATTCTCCATTTTGCCATTCATAATGGCTTTTACAGCTTCGTAGCGAGCCTGATCAGATGGGCGTCCAAACATCTGTAGAGATTCCATAATCTCTTTGCAGTTTCAAAGGCCTCGTGCTTAGTTCTAAGCACCTCATTCATTGCTGCTAACAAGTAGCAGCGGGCTTTGTTGTTTGCAACAACCCAATGGTTGTACTCATCAGTAACAACCTTGGAGGCATTGGTTGGAGGCACTGGAGGACAATCCTCCTTAAGGACATAGTGGTAGTTTTCATTAATGAGAAGGATATTCATGTTGCTTTTCACTTAACAAAATTTTCACCAGTTAATACTTGAGAGGCGAGAAGTGAGAAAATCGGGTTTGACATATTTGCTGAAAATAAGAAAAATTAATAAATAATTACATAAATATCATTACACAATTTAAGGCAAAGTAAATAAGATGCATAAATGCACATGTTAAAATACACAAAAACATGTTTACTTTAAAGGCCTAAGGAATTTTAATCTCCACAACTAAGTGCCGCCGTAGGGTAGGTCAAATAGTTGCTAATTAAAATGAGACTTCTCAATTAATAAGTATCTCCCAAATATCTCATATTTCTAATACTCATTAATTTCTTAATTTTGGTCAAGAAAGTAATTAACTAATTTAATTATTCTTCATGAGTGTGACCCATCGTATCAGACCTTTTGAGACTTAACTTAGAAATTGCCGCCGTAGGGTAGGTCAATTCTAAAATACATCTTAAAAGTCCTATCGCATGGAAGACAACCTTGGTATTGCCATTAGTAGACACCCTCCGTAGGGAGGACGAAATCAAAGCGTCACGAGGCGCTACTAATAACTCACGGTGTTGTACTAACGATGGAGACCAAGGTTTATATTGTCATATTACCCCTCCCACTCATTATTTTAAAAGTGTATTTTATTTATAAAACAACTTTTTTTCATAAACTCTTAGTTAATTTAAACAATTTAAATCACTAAGATTTTATAATGTTAAACACTTTAAAATTATAAAATAAGCTAAATGTGATAACTTAAATATAACATTTAAATTTAAAACATCACATTTGGCACATTAATTTTGCAAATCCAATTGCTCAATTAATTTACAAATTTAATCTCATTAAATTTATTGCAAAGTGCATTAATAATGCACATACATGACATATAATAATTAGGTAGACACATTTCTATCTAATATGGCATATAATAGGCATGAAATGTAATTATTATCGTCATAACAAAACATTCATAAAAAAAAATGTAAAAACTTCTAAGAGTAAATGTGATTATTATCAACATAACAAAATACATGACTCTTCACGTCTTTTGAGACAGTGAGACTCATCGAATTCCTTTTTGAATCGTGAGGCTCTCGAATTCCTGGAAAAGATGAGGCTCTTGAATTCCTTGGAAATGATTAGGCTCAGAGCCGAGGGAAGGGATTCCCACTCAAAATCTCTATCGACAGCCTTTAAAAAAAATTCTCAATAAAACAAAATAGGACTCTTTAATAAAATTTTAATTGAGAACTTTTCTCAAAACATGAAGAACCATTCTTCATCAATACAAAATGAATCATATATTCAATTGATCTAATCAAAAGGAAATTGCATAACTTATTCCATGGAAAAAAAATTAATTTAATCCATTCGCACATACATTCATCATCATGAAAATATTAAAAATATATTATGCATGCCTACCCAATTATCATATAATCAATTATTAAATTAATAGGGGTATAACCTGCTCTGATACCAATTGATGGTTATCTCAAACGATTTGAGATGTTTGCGGAAGCGTGATAAGGATCAAATCACTTATCTTAACGGAAATAAGATACGGATCAAATCACATATCTTAAAATTTGAGTTAGCACGATCTATACCCGTATTAATTTAATAACAAGAATAAAAAGGAGATTAAGAAATCGACCTTTTGTTCTTCACGAACGATACCTTGGAATCACCAAATCCTTTGATCACCACGGATCTTTCCAAACGTTCTCCAGATTATGATGAACACGAACGAGTGGGTTCCTTTTGATTTGGGTTGAGATTACACAACTGAATTTAATTCACTTTGTATTCTCAACTCATGAGATAAAGTGAAGTTGAAGGAGGAACTCTTGTGGTTGATCATTCTTGTTCCGATGTTTCTCTGTCTCTCGTGAATCTTATATTCACAGAGAATAACAACTATCAACCCTTTAATTAATTAATCAATTAATTAAAATTAAAGATAAGTTCCAACTCTTGGAATTACTTTAACAACCAATTTTTTTTCGACATATTTATCATGGACGTTACGGGAGAGAGAAAGGCTCTCTCACGACATATTTATTTCTCCAACAACTAAATAATTTCCACTAGACTCTTCTCGGAATATGCCTACGATGTGTTCCCTAACACACGTATAATAGAAATTAATCCAATTAATTTCTATATAAAAAATAATTTAGAATTCTCAATTCTAAATTAATAACTCAACCCAACATATCATAAAGTTCACATAATTTAATGGAGCCATCCAGAGGAACTATGGACATTATAATTCTAAGCTCCAATAATTTTGACATTCAATTAACACCTTAATTAAAATATCAAAATTATTAATTCCAAATTACTCCACTAAAAATTTGGAATTGCACTCTTAAAATTATAAAATTAATTATATTCATAAGGATTTGAATCGTCCATTGATATAGTCACTGCATATAAATCAATCCTCCATAAACGGTTCATGATTAAAGCTAGGCATTTTCCGTTAACCTCTTTAATCACATCTTTATCCATAAGTACCATTGATTCTATAATGAATAATATATTTATGATCCAATCATAAATTGAGCGCTCTTATTATTCAAGTCCCGAATCAACACTTATGGGAACCGTCCATCTGACTTCTTTACGAAGGAATGGATTTCATCTTGTATATTAATATTCCTGGCTACTTATGTTATTATATTTCCAATATACCAAGAATTTGACACTATGTTTCTGTGTCATTACCGGTAAGTCAAAAAATATAATACAATAAATAGGAGTCTATTAATTACTCAGAATTAAGATCGATTCACATATGACCATCATTGATTAATTTTGAATTCTCTATTTTAACAACGAATTTATTAGAGATTCATAATTAATCATGTTCAGTCCTATATAATCAAATTATATAAAGTGCTTTCATTCCAATAATCTCATTATCAACAATCCGGATAAGATCGTTTCATTCAGAATGTAATGAACCGCACTAGTAATTTTAAATTAAAGATCCCTATTGCAACTTTAATTTATAATTACGGACAAGTTTAGATTATTTACTTTAAATATTATCCTCTGTATATAACACTTATATACAATATTTAAAGTCACATTTAAATAATCCAGGGATTTTTGATATTTATAAAGCATCAACATGCATGCAAGTATAATATTAAAAATTTCTCAAATATTCAGCAAAATAATAAATGTCATTTGTTTATGGGCACATATCCCAATAATTTGTTTATGGGCACATATCCCAATAGGCGCATCTCATTAGAATGAAGAACGATGTCCTTGCTTTTTCTGCCATTTTCTCCTTCCGGTTCTTCTTTGTTCGCGGTCTTGTCCACAAACGAAAGCACTCATCTCCATGAATGAAGTAGATGGAAGAAAGAAAGAACTGTCGTCGGAGTGTTTAGGACACCAGTGGCTTCTCGAGCAACAAACGAAGGACCTCTAGGGTTCAGAAATTTTTTTATGCCACCTCAAGAAAGCTGAAAGGATGTGAGGAGCGCCACGATCATATCACTGCTACGCAAACCCGTAGCAACTGGCCACGTTATGCAACTTTTCTCGAAAAGATGGCATAGCTGATTTACTAGGGTGTCGTCGAATTACAACTAGGGTTACGTCAAAATTCCCACCTAGTTCAAATATATCGTATTGGTGTCATAAGTTTATACCAAGGGTGTCGTAGAGTTTCAACTGGGGTATCGTGAACGACACCCATGAAACAACTTACGACCCATCTGAAATAATCCGAAGACACCCCAGCCTTACGACACCCAAGGAAACATTACGACACTGCAATTCGATCGCAAGGTTATAAGCATGGGTGTCGTAGCGTTGTCGCTAGAGTATCGTAACGTTTCAACTAGGATGTCGTGAAGGATTTTCCACCGAATTCCTCCTTGGGTGTCGCGGGGCTTTTCTTCAGCATCCATTGTAAGCATGGATGTCGTAGCGTTGCCACTAGGGTGTCGTGAAGATTTTTGGGCGAATTCCTCTTGGGGTGTCGCGGGCCTTATCTCCAGCTGAAACTGTTCAGGTAGGGCCTAACGACACCAAGGTTCACATATTACGACACCATAGCTGAAACTGTTCAGGCAGAACTAACGGCACCCCATGAAAACTTACAACACCCCATACAAAAAATAATGACACCCCCTTTAGCAGTTAAAGACACCCCAGAGAACAACCTACGACACCCCGAAAAGTAACAAATGAAGATCGGGAAGGTTATAATCACGGGTGTCGTAGCGTTGCCGCTAGGGTATCGTAACGTTTCAACTGCGGTGTCACAAATGATTTTTGGCCAAATTCCTCCTTGGGTGTCGTAACGTTATAAGCACGGGTGTCGTAGCATTGTCGCTAGGATGTCGTATGTTTGAACTGCGGTGTCGTGAAGGATTTTTGGCCGAGCATAACTGGGGTGTCATATTTGTTTAACAGAGGTATTTATTTCTTTAACTTGGGTGTCGCAATACTCCAACTTTTTCCTGGGGTGTCATCATTGATTTTCGGCCGATTTTCTCCTAGGATGTCGTGAGGCTTTTCTCCAGCATTCGGTTGGAGCACAGGTGTCGTAAGCTTGTAACTACGGTGTCTTAACAGAAATCTGGGGTGTCGTAGCTTTTATGACAATTGAAACGCTATGAAACCCTCGGATAGCGATAAACGAACACTCCTGATTAAAACAACCTACGACATCCCAGAAAACAACCTACAACCCAGAAAAAGCTACGACACGGGTGTCGTAGGTTGTTTTCTGATGACACCTGAGTTGTAAAGTGAGGACACTAGAGCTATATGGACAGGGAATAACGGGAATATAGGCCAAAACACTCTGACGACACCCTAGTTCATAAGGTATAACCTCCTAGTTAAAAGAGTTCCTCATTCGTGCAGAAAAACACTAAACTCAAGGTATTTAAGGATGTTACCTGAGCATTAAACGGAAACACTCGGACGATACCCTAGTTCACAAGGTATAACATCCTACACCCGAGTTATAAAGTGAGGACACTAGAGCTATGGACAGGGAATAGGGAATATAGGCCGAAACACTCTGACGATACCCTAGTTCATAAGGTATAACCTCCTAGTTAAAAGAGTACCTCATTCGTGCAGAAAAACACTAAACTCAAGGTATTTAAGGATGTTACCTGAGCATTAAACGGAAACACTCGGACGACACCCTAGTTCATAAGGTATAACATCCTAGTTAAAAGAGTAGGACACCCGAGTTGTAAAGTGAGGACACTAGAGCTATATGGATAGGGAATAACGGGAATATAGGTCGAAACACTCTGACGACACCCTAGTTCATAAGGTATAACCTCTTAGTTAAAAGAGTACTCATTCGTGCAGAAAAACACTAAACTCAAGGTATTTAAGGATGTTACTTAAGCATTAAACGGTTTCCTAATGCATTAACTTCCTCTAACGACCAAAACAGTTGGTGTATAAAGGAACTATAAAAAGATGGGAACAAGGACTTTTTACTTACTTCTGCGGATGACATTTTCTCCAGAAGTTTTTAAAGAAGCCTTCAGTAGCTAGGTATTCCAGCCTCGAAGCTGAAATATTTTTTTCGACTGGACTCTCAAAGCGAGGGCTCAGGATCTTGCTCAAACCTTGGACTGATTCCTTGCACCCGAAAGCCAGAGCGAGAGGGAAGAAAGAGTTTTTCTTGCACAGATGTAATCCAAGAAAAAATAACGGTAGGAAAAGGCTGGAGGGAAGGGTATTTTCATATGCATACTATTTTAAAATAAAGGCGAAGCGCTTTTAATGGACGTCACGATCAGAACGTAACATCGTATCAGAGCTATCTCGTCCCACAACGTCAGGCCACATAAGATCCATATGGACCAATCAGGAAAGACAATGCAGCCCACGTAGGACTTGCTGCACCGAAAGCGGTGTATAAAAACTTTCCCTTTTTTTAATGACCATTTGCTTTGCTTTGTAGATCTCCCTACTATTTCATTTTAATTTGGATCCATGTCTGGATCTGCTCGTGTATGTTGACCATGGTGCCACTGCCTTCATTTTTTATGTTCTCTAGCCTCTTTCAATATGAAATTAAAAAATCCACCCCTCACACGAAATATGGCTTACTTACGAACGCCCCGGTGACATCGTCCTACAAGGGGAATTTAAATTCTATCGAGTTCAAGGGAGGGGCGTCCAAAAGTCGAGTCACGACGTTGCTCGTTTATATATATATATATATCTCCTTTTGATTTTATTTTGATTTACAAGTTTTTATAATTATAAAATAAACTTTATTTTTATTTAAATTTTTAAAAATAAATTTATATATAAATTTATTTTATATTACCGTTAAAATTGAGGTTTTTAACACATATGAGCTATGAAGTTGCCATCCCATCAGCTAAACTTTTTATTAGATTGTGTGGTAATGATGTGTCAGCTCTTTCATTAATTTATTGATGTAATGAAACAATGATAATTTTAATTAACAGGGTACGTCAGGAACGTTGCACTAAACAAAATTTGGGAACCAAATTTACTTTTGAGTGCAAGTTTGAGGACGAAAGCCTAATAATTTTAAATAAATATGTTATATGATCAGTTAAACTTCTCGAAATTTTTTGAGAAAAAAAAAAGAAAGAAGCTTCAAGAGAACCGAGACCCCTGACCCTCTAGTGCACTCCTCAGCCCGCCGATTACCGACCTACCATCGCTTCAGGTAAACCTCCTCCATCGACAGCCCAGTCGCACGCTGCTGTCTCCTCTCCTCTCTGCCATCCATTCATTGCCGTCGTCCAACTAGGTTCTTCTACTTCTGGGCGATTCTCTGCCAGACCTTTAGAATCGACTCCCGTTTGCTTTCCCTTTGATCCCAAAAGGAGGAGCTTGATCCTTGTCCCTCGCCATGCCTCGGTAATGCGATCGCTTCTCCCACTCCCATGCTCTTCGAATCTTTCGCCTAAAAATTTGATATTTCTAACTCTTTCTCTTTCCTTTTTGTTATTCAGATACTATTGCGACACTTATCTCACTCACGATTCTGTAAGATTTTTTTTTTTTCTCCCCTTATCGCTTCTCTTTCCATTTATTGTTTCGCAGTTACTGTTCTTGTTGCTATTTGTAGTTTAATTCGTGGTGTTTGGATTCTCTGTTGGAAGCTCTTAGTGGAAATAACAACTGCCCCATAGTGTTTGATTTGCAGCTGGTTTGAGGAGCTTTGTTTTGGCGTGCATGATTATTATCTTTGGAATATCGCCTTTAGAATGCCCAGCACTAAGTATTCTGTAACTTTTTTTTTTTTTTTGATTTTTTTGCAGCATTTTGTTTATTTATTTATTGTGGTGATGAGATAGAAGATGAATTAATGCGTCACTTTTTTTGTCCTTTTAATTTAGATTTCTTTGATGTTTGATGGTTAGATTTCATATCTTCTATATTCATATATAAATTTGGAAATCATGGAGTCTTTTCTTTCAGATACTTGGAAAATAATAAACTTTGGATTTTGAATGTTTTTCAATGGAAGTTTAAGAGAACAGTTATCGAAAGATTTGCTAGAAAGCAAGAAATAATTGTGGATCTGCCTTTTGGGGTGGTCTGTTGGAGGCAAATTTGGTCTTCCCCCCTTTTAGCTCTTTTCTTTTTCCTTTTGGTTGATAAGTAGATATTGTTGCATTTGGTAGGATATATTAATGAACAATTTCCTTTTTTTCTTTTCTTTGTTCAGAATTTCCTTTGATAAGCCAGTTGTTGAGGAAAATCTGAGTGGTTTGTAGTGATTTGATTTGGATCATGTTTGTTGGCAATTGTTGGCACTATTGTTTATTCGTTACCTTTGCTTAGTATTGTTTGCAAGGACGTGCTTAAGAAACTATGTATCATCAAATAACATTAAAAGTTGTCAGTTGTGGAGAACAAGTTATTGCCAGCAAGTTTATGCATGACTTAAAAACTGAGAATCATCTGTGAGAATAAACGACTAATTTGAATGGCCTCCATCATGAGGTGGTTGGAACTTTGAAGAATTTCTTGAGTCATTGCAATGGCTTCCTCATTGCTGTAATTTTAAAGATTAATGTTTCAGAACTTCAGTTTATGGTCAAGGTTTTGTTTATTGTTTATGAAACTCTTCCTTAAGAATAAAATCAATAAGTATTTTTTTTTTTTAATTTCTAGTTTTAAGAGGAGCTAGATAAGTGCCACACTTGAGGATACTTGAAGATGATTTCAATAAAGCAAGTCAACATAATAAAGATTATAGAAATGAAAGGTTTCAGGTCTTTGTTTCAAGTCTCAGAATCACCATCAATCAGGGTTTTAATCGTTGAAGTTTTGATTGAGCAGCTGTTTGTTGACATTTTCTGCATTGTAAATGGTAAGAAATTTACAGTTCTTGTTGAAGAAGCACTTAAGAATGATAGAAGTTTTAGAGTTCCAGTTGAAGAAGCACTTCAAGATATGATTTGTTTAGAATTTGAGTTGAGATGAACTAGAAGTAAGCTGGGTTTTACATTTATTTCTTAAGTTTGGAAATTCAAGATTTGACATTTCAGCACAAGTAGAGAACTTATTTTAAAAGTTTGACATGTTTGGCTTAGGTAGTGGAACTCATTCTTACGACATACTTGGGGTTGTTGGAATTTTTTTCTTGTTGTTTTCCATTAATGAAGCAAGAAAATCTGACTACTAATCCGTATTTAGTGTGCCAAACCTCACATCACGACTTCTCATGTTAATCATTCAATGTTATAAAAGAAAGTTATGATATAGATTCGGTGAAGAGGTATTTAGCTATCTGATGCACTCAACTACTAGGAGGTTGGAGTGTTGGAAAAAAGAAAACATCATTAATGATGGTGCTCCTATTCCCACCACCATCGACGCTAGAGCGTTGCCCAAAAAACATCTCTTTAATGTGGCTCAAGTTTTCGCTGTGAATGACGGTCATAAAATAAAAAATCATTAATGATATGGCTCCTATTTTTGCCGTCAATGTTGAAGTATTGCCTTAAAGAGATAAATTTTTTTTGGGAGTGAGAGCAGGAGTCATGCAATTAATGAATTTTTTTTTGCAACATTCCACCGTGAACCACGGAATTGGAGCAATCATTAATGATGCATCTTTTTTTTTTCAACACTCCCTGTCGATAGTGGGAGCAGAGCACCATTATTAATGATTTCTTTTTTATAGCAACACTCCAACATCGACGGCAAAAGCCGGAGTCGTGTACTTTTTCCTTCGTTTCTTCCCTTGCCTTTTTTCTTTTCCTCTCACCATTCGCCCGAGTGGATGACTACGAAAGTTACCGCAGCTTACATAATTAATCATAAAGTTTCTACGAATTAAAAAAAAAATTAATCGCAAAGTTTCAGCTTTAAGCTGCAGTAACTTTCGTAGTCATCCACTCGGACGAACGATGAGAGAAAAGAAAAAGGGCAAAGGATGAAATGAAGGAAAGGTACACGACTCCCGTTCTTGTCGTCAATATCGGCTCTCTTTCCCGACAAACATGCTAACGTATAGAAATCAGGTAGAGTTCTACTAGCCTTTATGTTGCGCACCATAAAGCCTAAGTGAACCTTATAATCCAATTGCTATAAGTTGCATGCATTAACATTATAACCTGATTAAAACATCTTAACCTGTCCATTTACTTTATAAAATATCTCAAACATAAATCATATTGCAACTGAATTTACCCTGTTCAGATAAAATAATGCTCTCATTCACCACGCATTTACCAAGATCACATTCATAATTGATTTTACAATATAAACCCCTTTCATTCATCCAGACTTAAGTTTAAAATACATCATCAGGTCATGATTACATATATCCATACATAAATGTCTTCACCCATTTCAAAATACAAATATATTTCTAGATACATATACTTCTAGATCAACTTCTCCAAGCCGATAGCTATCGCAAAATATGCAGCTAAAGATCCAAGTCCAGGCTAACCTCCTAATTTGTCAGCTAGCTTAATGATATGTAAGAAAAATATTCAACAATAGAGGGGTGAGACCGAAGTCCCAGTGACTGGATAACCATCTAACCTTTAAGAAAACTGAGAATATAAATACCATCCCAGAAATGACACCTTACAGCATTTATACGCCAAAGTATATTTTATCATGCTAACTGATAAAGTAAAACATAGCTTATTCTTCAAATAATATACTTCTTTAACAGAAATATCATACTAACATTCATGAATTATGCATTTCTTTATCAAAATCTCATGATGCTGGGCTGTGTGAACTGGTTAGGATCCCCACACTTTGGTGGCACCCCTCACTAATGCGGTTCACCTATAACGTAAACTTTGTCCCTTGATCCTGGGATCTCGGGATTTCTCTGTGGCCCCTCGGGCTATAAATAACTGAGCTACGATTCTTGCCCCTACGGGCTGCTTGCAACCTGCCCCACTGGGCTTGGTCTAGCTTGTACTCACCCCTGGCCTCAGGATCATCGTACGATTGAATCGCAAGGAGGTACCGCTGGATGTGTGTGCAATGCATGCTACGGTACAACCCTCAGGGTGATCAGCCCTTTAGATGACCTATGCTCGGTATAATGCATGTCTAGAAACATGTATTTTCAATTACATATACCTTTGAAGTATAACTATTCTTGTGAAATTAGGTATACATCATAATATAAACTTTATTTGAAACTTATGCTGAAATCTATACTTTCAAAACATGCTATGAGCTTCTGCTCGTCCTTTCAAACGATTACTTTGCCACTTATGCTAAAAAAAAATATACATTTAAAACTTGGTTCTCAGTTCCCACTTTCTATTTATAACTGTCTATTATGCTGGTAAACTGGGTTTTTTATCTATAAAAACTATCATAGCATTTCAAAATAATTGCACAGCTAGATAAGAAACCCACTCGCCTGCTTCACCGCTAGTTTGAACTGGTGCCTACCACAGCTATCCTGGTTCCCTGGAACCCACTTCTTACCCTAAATCATTATGCATGTATAGATTAGGGTATAGGCATACCAAAATTCCTACGGCATGCACTTGAGTTTATCATGACATAATTCAATGCATAACATTATTTTCTTCCATCCTTTCATATATATTCAAATCTACACATGCTATTAACACTAAATCATGAAAACCTAACATCATGCTTAGCTTAGGGAATTAGGGCTTACCTTAGTAAATAGCTAACCCACCAAACTTTCTTCCCTTCCTCTATTCTTCTTCTTCTTCTTTCTTCTTCTTCTCTTCTTTTTCCTTGGCTTCCAGCTGAAACTAAAACCCACATCCTTTGCCAAGCTCTCCTCTCTTCTCTCTTTCTTTCTTGCCTTAGCTTCTCATGGCTGAAATCCCCCTCTTTCTCCCCTTTGATTCGATGACTTAGGCATGAAGGAAGGCTTAGGGTAGTGGGCTTTAAAGACCCTTAGGAAATCCCCTAATTGCCCTCTCCTCTTTTCTCTCTAGTGGCCGAACTCCCCTCCCTTAATATTTTCATTCGGTGGAGTTATGAGAGAAGGGAGGTAGTGGGTTTTAAATGGCCTTAGAAATTCTCTCTTTTGCCCCTCTCCTCCCTTAAGCACCACTTTTAAAGTCCACATGGCTAGCTTCATTGCCAAGCCTTTTTGCCCTTGGCTTTTCTTTCCCTTCTTGCCCTTTATCAAATCCTGACTTAATCCAAATTTCATTCATGCCCTTGGTAAATTTTGCGAATGACATCCGGTGTCGTTTTTCCTTTATGCCCTTAATGAAATCTCCAAATGACTTGCGGATCCCTTTCCACTTATACCCTTAACCATTTTGCTAAATGGTCTTTGAGTACCTTCCAACCATACCCCTCCTCATTAATTAAATTACATGTTTAGGGATAGGATTAATGCATCAAGATTTGGGCTAGGATAATAAAATGTGGGCTGTTACAATCTTCCCCCCCTTAAAGAAATTTCGTTCTCGAAATTTGGCTGCCTTAGTTCTGAAATAGGTGGGGATACTTCAACTCATTTCATCTTCCCTCTCCCAAATGGCTTCTTCCTTTCGATGATTCTGCCACTGCACTTTTATTAAGGGAATCTCTTTACTGCGAAGTTGCTTAACCTCTCTGTTTAATATCTGCACTGGCTCCACTACATAAGTCAGATCCTTCTGTAATTCCACTGGTTCGGTTTGAAGTACATGAGAGGAGTCTGGCACATACTTCCTAAGCATCGATACATGAAATACATTATGGATATGTGCTAATTCTGGAGGTAAGGCTAGTCTATAAGCAAGCATTCCAACCTTATCAATCACCTCATATGGCTCAATATATCTAGGACTTAGCTTGCCTTTCTTTCTGAACCTCATAATGCCCTTCCAGGGAGATACTTTCAAAAATACCTTATCTCCCACATTAAAATTTACATCCCTATGCTTTTTATCCGCATAACTTTTCTGTCTATCCTGAGCTATCTTTAACTTAGCTCTGATGATTTTCACTTGGTCTGCTGTGAGCTGAACTAATTCTGGTCCTAGCAGCTTTCTCTCTCCTTCCTCATCCCAGCATACTGGTATTCTACATTTTCTTCCATATAATGCTTCAAATGGAGCCATATCAATGCTGGAATGATAACTGTTGTTATATGCAAATTCTATTAAGGGCAAATGATCATTCCAATTGCCCGAGAATTCCATAACACATGCTCTTAACATATCTTCTAAGGTATGTATTGTTCTCTCAAACTGCCCATCTGTCTGTGGGTGAAAAGCTGTACTAAATCTCAATTTGGTGCTCAAAGCTCTTTGTAATTCTTTCCAAAAATGAGATGTAAACCTTGGATCTCTATCTAATACTATCGACACTGGCAGCCCATGTCTGCTGATAATTTCATTCACATATATATTGGCTAATCTATCCCAGGTATATGATATCTTAATTGGCACAAAATGGGCAGATTTAGTTAGTCTGTCTACTATCATCCAAATAGAATCATTACCTTTTCTTGTTTTTGGGAACCCAACTATAAAGTCCATAGTAATATGCTCCCATTTCCATTCTGATATAAATAGAGGCTGCATCTTGCCGGCTGGGCACTGATGTTCTGCCTTAATCTGCTGGCACACTAGGCATCGAGATACATACTCAGCTATCTCCTTTTTCATCCCAATCCACCAATAATTTTGTCTAATGGTTCTATACATCTTGGTGCTCCCTGGGTGCATTGAATAAGCTGAGCTATGTGCCTCTTTCAAAATTTGTTCTTTTAGTGATTCTATTGCCGGCACACAGATTTTGCCTCTAAACAGTAATAATCCATCACCTCTTACAATATATTCTAATTGAGATTCACTCTGGGCTAGCTTTCTAACTTTTTGTAACTTTGGATTTTGCAACTGAGCCTTTCTTATTTCTTTTAGTATCATAGGTCTAATTCTGAAGTTTGCTAGCAGAGCTCCTGAAGTATCAACAGCTAAATCAGCATCCAACCCTCTCAGTTCTAGCATCAAAGGTAGATGTATAGCTCTAATAGAAGCTAACGTGGCTGTGGATTTTCTACTCAAGGCATCAGCCACCACATTAGCCTTTCCTAGATGGTACTCAATTGTACAATCATAATCTTTCAATAATTCTATCCATCTTCTCTGTCTAAGATTCAACTCTTTTTGGGTTAGGATGTACTTCAAACTCTTGTGGTCTGTAAATATCTGACACTTCTTCCCATATAAGTAATGTCTCCACACTTTTAATGCAAAAATGACTGTTGCTAGTTCTAGATCATGGGTGGGATAATTCTTTTCACGGGTTCTCAATTGTCTAGAAACATAGGCCACTACTTTTCCATTTTGCATTAATACACACCCCAAACCTTTGTGTGAAGCATCACTATAGATCACATAATCACTGTCACCATCGGAAAGTGTCAACACTGGGGCTGAGGTCAATCTATTCTTCAATTCATCCATACTGTCCTGACAATCATCAGACCATTGGAATCTAACATTCTTCCTCAGCAATTTTGTCATAGAAGCTATCATAGAAAAATTTTCTATAAATCTTCTGTAATATCCTGCCAAGCCTAGTAAGCTCCTCACCTCTGTTTGATTTGTAGGAGGTTCCCAATTCATTATAGCTTCTACTTTCTGGGGATCTACCATAATGCCTTATGCTGAAATCACATGTCCCAGAAAGTTAACTTCATTTAGCCAGAACTGACTCTTACTTAGCTTGGCATATAGCTGTTTCTCCCTCAAAACTTGCAGTACCATTCTTAAATGCTGCTCATGCTCTTCTTTGCTTTTAGAATGAACCAAGATATCATCAATAAATACAATTACAAATTTATCTAGAAACTTCTGGAACACTTAGTTCATTAATCCCATGAAAGCAGCTGGGGCATTAGTTAAGCCAAAAGACATCACTAAGAATTCATAGTGTCCATATCTGGTTCTGAATGTAGTCTTTGATATATCTTCTTTCTTTATCTTTAATTGATGATAACCAGATCTTAGATCAATCTTGGAAAATACTACTGCCCCTTGAAGCTGATCAAACAGATCATCTATTCTTGGCAGAGGGTAATTGTTTCTAATGATCACCTTGTTAAGTTGTCTATAGTCGATGCATAATCTCAAGGTGCCATCCTTCTTCTTTACAAATAACACAGGTGCACCCCATGGAGATACACTGGGTCTAATAAACCCTTTGTCTAGCAATTCTTGCAATTGGCTTTTTAATTCTTTTAACTCTGCTGGTGCCATCCTATAGGGTGCCTAGCTATAGGTTTAACATCTGGAGCCAATTCTATAATAAACTCTACCTCCCTATTTGGAGGTAGTCCAGGTAGTTCCTCTGGGAAAACATCAGCAAACTCACGTATTACTGGGATACTAGTCAATACTGAACCTCTATCCTCAAGATTCATTACACATGCTAGATATGCTTCATATCCCTTTCTTAACATCTTGTTTGCTGATAAGGCTGAGATTATACAAGAGGGTATCATTTTTCTTTCACCTGCAAACCCAACCTTAACATCATCTGAAATATGAAATATCACTCTTTTCTTTAAACAGTCTACTATGGCTCCATGCTTTGATAGCCAATCCATCCCTAAAATAGCATCAAACTCTTTCAATTGTAATGGGATTAGATCCACTGCTAGTATCTGACCTTCTACTGTAATGTCACAGTTTCTATATACTTTGCTTGCAATAAAAGACTTGCCCATTGGTGTAGAAACTATTAACTGGCTACCCAACATATTCATTTCTTTATTTAGATGCTTGGCAAAATCAACTGCTATAAATGAATGTGTAGATCCAAAATCTATCAAAACATAAGCATCAAGATTATTGATGGGTAGCATACCTGTCACCACATCTGGGTCGGCCTGAGCCTCCTGTCTGGTCATAGTATACACTCTAGCTTCAGCCCTTGGGACATTTGGATTCACTGCTGGCTGACTAGCACTAGGCCTGATCTGACTGACTGAAGCTGTAGCACTATCGCCTCCTCTAGTAGGCTGGCTCCTGGGTGTAGCTGACCCCTGAGGGTACTCACTGATCTGTTGTTCTCTCCTTGGGCAATCCCTTTTAAAGTGATCAGACTGTCCACAAATGTAGCACCCCCGAATGCCTTTCTTGCATTCCCGTTGATGATTTCTACCACAAATAGGATATGGGTTTACTACATTCCCACTAGCCAAGGGATGGCTCCGGTCCCTCCTATCACCAGACACCCTGCTACTATCAGCCTGAGGTACTTCCCCATACTGTCTCCCCTGAGGTGGAGGACTAGATACTGACACTGATACTGACCCCCTTCCTGAGTTAATTAGGGTGTCAGCACCAGAATTATACTGCTCTGTCCTCTGGGGTTTCTTATATGACTGGGCTCCTGTAGGAGAAGGAAAACTAGAGATGCTTCTCTTTCCCCTCTCCTGCCTCCTACTCTGGAATTCCTTGTCTATCCCCTCAGCTCTGAGTGCCCCTTGTACTAATTCAGAGTAGTTACTGTAACTTTGCATCTGAGTCTTAGGCCTAATAAATAGATTTAGGCCATCTTGAAATAGTCTACTTTTTTTCTTTTTCATCTACTACCAAACCCTCTGCAAAATGGGACAACTCAAGAAATACAGTTTCATACTCTGCTACTAATATCCTGCCTTGGGTCAAATTTAAAAATTCTCTTCTCTTCTGATCTTTGTATATATCAGAATAATATTGCATATAGAATTCTCTCTTAAAATCTTTCCAGGTCAATTCTATCCCCTGAGACTATCTGCTACTAATAGATCTCCACCAATTCTTAGCTTTGCCCTTTAATAGGAAGGTAGCTATGTTGTACCTCTGCTCCTTCGAGCATCTCATAAGATTCAATACTCTTTCAATCCGTCGAAGCCATGCCTCAACCTGGGTAGGGTTTGTGGTACCTTGAAACTCTTGGGCTCCTAAATTTTTGGCCCTTTCTACATTTCTTTTTGCTTCTAGATTTTTGATTTGCACACTAGAACTGGCCCCTATAGCAGCTACCACTACATGGGTAATCATCCCTACTAGATCTGACATGCTCGACCCCTGAGTCTGGGTTTGAGGTGGGTCTATTGATGCTGGGGTAGTTGACTAGGAGGAAAACTCAAGCATCTGCTCTGATGATGCTTCCACCCTATCCTCATCTGAGGGTGGCTCACTGGATACTTGTCTGCTGGGTTGGCTTACTCTGCCTGCCCTTCTAGGCCTGCCTCGATCCCAAGCTCTACCTCTACTTGAGGTATGTTCCGTCTCTCTACTTGTTCTTGAATCACCCATCCTACAAAAGCAAGTCATTGGTCAGTACCATTATCTAGGACTTTATCATATCATATCATCTCATTGTTAACTTATATTGTTCTATACCTCTATCCCTAGGACTCTCAGGTTCAACCTATCTAAACATGGCTAAACCTGATGAACCTAGGCTCTGATACCAAACCTTTGTCGGCTCCCTTTCCCGACAAACATGCTAACGTATAGAAATCAGGTAAAGTTCTACTAGCCTTTATGTTGCGCACCATAAAGCCTTAGTAAACCTTATCCAATTGCTATAAGTTGCATGCATTAACATTATAACCTGATTAAAACATCTTAACCTGTCCATTTACTTTATAAAATATCTCAAACATAATTATATTGCAACTGAATTTACCCTGTTCAGATAAAATAATGCTCTTATTCACCATGCATTTACCAAGATCACATTCACAATCGATTTTACAATATAAACCCCTTTCGTTCATCCAAACTTAAGTTTAAAATACATCACCAGGTCATGATTACATATACCCATACATAAATGTCTTCACCCATTTCAAAATACAAATATATTTCTAGATACATGTACTTCTAGATCAACTTCTCCAAGCCGATAGCTATCGCAAAATATGCAGCTAAAGATCCAAGTCCAGGCCAACCTCCTAATTTGTCAGCTAGCGTAATGATCTGTAAGAAAAATATTCAACAATAGAGGGGTGAGACCGAAGTCCCAGTGACTGGATAACCATCTAACCTTTAAGAAAACTGCGAATATGAAATACCATCCCAGAAATGACACCTTACAACATTTATACGCCAAAGTATATATTTTATCATGCTAACTGATAAAGTAAAACATAGCTTATTCTTCAAATAATATACTTCTTTAACAGAAATATCATACTAACATTCATGAATTATGCATTTCTTTATCAAAATCTCATGATGCTGGGCTGTGTGAACTGGTTAGGATCCCCGCACTTTGGTGGCACCCCTCACTACTCATGCGGTTCACCTATAATGTAAACTGTCCCTTGACCCTGGGACCTCGGGATTTCTCTGTGGCCCCTCAGGCTATAAATAACTGAGCTCTCAACTGAGCTATGATTCTTGCCCCTACGGGCTGCTTGCAACCTGCCCCACTGGGCTTGGTCTAGCTTGTACTCATCCTTGGCCTCAGGATTATCGTACGATTGAATCGCAAGGAGGTGCCGTTGGATGTGTGTGCAATGCATGCTACGGTACAACCCTCAGGGTGATCAGCCCTTTAGGTGACCTATACATGTCTAGAAACATGTCTAGAAATTAGGCATACATCATAATATAAACTTTATTTGAAACTTATGCTGAAATCTATACTTTCAAAACATGCTATGAGCTTCTGCTCATCCTTTGAAACTTTGCCACTTATGCTTTGAACTTATGCTAAAAAAATATATACATTTAAAACTTGGTTCTCAGTTCCCACTTTCTATCTATAACTGTCTATTATGCTGGTAAACTGGGTTTTTTTTATCTATAAAAACTATCATAGCATTTCAAAATAATTGCACAGCTAGATAAGAAACCCACTCACCTGCTTCACCGCTAGTTTGAACTGGTGCCTACCACAACTATCCTGGTTCCCTGGAACCCACTTCTTATCCTAAATCATTATGCATGTACAGATTAGGGTACAAGCATACCAAAATTCCTACGGCATGCACTTGAGTTTATCATGACATAATTCAACGCATAACATTATTTCTTCCATCCTTTTATATATATTCAAATCTACACATGTTATTACCACTAAATCATGAAAACCTAACATCATGCTTAGCTTAGGGAATTAGGGCTTACCTTAGTAAATAGCTAACCCACCAAACTTTCTTCCCTTCCTCTATTCTTTTTCTTCTTCTCTTCTTCTTCTTCTCTTCTTTTCCTTGGCTTCCAGCTGAAACCAAAACCCACGGCCTTTGCGAAGCTCTCCTCTCTTCTCTCTTTCTTTCTTGCCTTAGCTTCTTACGGCTGAAATCCCCCTCTTTCTCCCCTTTGATTCGGTGACTTAGGCATGAGGGAAGGCTTAGGGTAGTGGGCTTTAAAGACCCTTAGGAAATCCCCTAATTGCCCTCTCCTCTTTTCTTCTCTAGTGGCTAAACTCCCCTCCCTTAATATTTTCATTCGGTGGAGTAATGAGAGAAGGGAGGCAGTGGGTTTTAAATGGCCTTAGGAATTCTCTTTTTTGCCCCTCTCCTCCCTTAAGCAGCACTTTTAAAGTCCACGTGGCTAGCATCATTGCCAAGCCTTTTTGCCCTTGGCTTTTCTTTCCCTTCTTGCCCTTTATCAAATCCTCAAATGACTTAATCAAAATTTCATTCATGCCCTTGGTAAATTTTGCGAATGACATCCGGTGTCATTTTTCCTTTATGCCCTTAATGAAATCTCCAAATGACTTGCGGATCCCTTTCCACTTATACCCTTAACCATTTTGCTAAATGGCCTGAGTACCTTCCAACCATACCCCTCCTCATTAATTAAATTACATGTTTAGGGACTAGGATTAATGCATCAAGATTTGGGCTAGGATAATAAAATGTGGGCTGTTACGGTCAATGTTTGAGTGTTGCTATAAAAAAGAAATCATTAATAATGGCACTCCTGCTCCCACAATTGATAGGGGAGCGTTGAAAAAGAAAAAGCATCATTAATGATTCCTTCAGCCCCGTGTTTCACGATGGAATGTTGCAAAAAAAAATTCATTATTTGCATGACTCCTGCTCCCACTCCTAAAAAAAATTCATCTCTAAGGCAGCACTTCAACATGAGCAGCAAAAATAGGAACCCTGCCATTAATGATTTTTTTTTTTGCAATCGCCATTGATAGCGGAAATAGGAGCAACATTAAAGAGATGTTTTTTTGGGCAACACTTGGTAGGACTAGGAGCGCCATCATTAATGATGTTTTTTTTTTCAAACACTCCAACATCAATCGCTGGAGCGCTGCCAAAAGAAATCATTAATAGACTTCTCGTTGTCGATGTTGGAGTGTTGGAAAAAAACATCATTAATGATGGCACTCCTGTTCCCACCACCATCAGAGTGTTGCCCAAAAAAGCATCTATTTAATGATGGCTCATGTTTCCACTGTCGATGACGATCATAAAAAAAAATCATTAATGACGTGGTTCCTGTTTCTGTCGTCGTCGATGTTAAAGTATTGCCTTAAAGAGAATTTTTTTTTGGGAGTGGGGGCAGGAGTCATGCAATTAATAAATTTTTCTGCAACATTCCACCGTGAACCGTGGAACTGGAGCAATCATTAATGATACATTTTTTTTTCAGCAGTCCCCTTGTAGTGGGAGCAGGAGCACCATAATTAATTATTTCTTTTTTCTTTTTTATAGCAACACTCCAACATCGACAGCAAAAGCCGGAGTCGTGTACCTTTTCCTTCGTTTCTCCTCTTGCCTTTTTTTCTTTTTCTCTATCGTTCGCGCAAGTGCATGACTACGAAAGTTACCGTAGCTTAAATAATTAATCCCAAAGTTTCTACAAAATTTTTTAAAAAAATTAATCACAAAGTTTCTAGCTTTAGGCTGCGGTAACTTTCGTAGTCATCCACTCGAACGGCAAGAGAAAAAGAAAAAAGGCAAAGGATGAAATGAAGGAAAAGGTACACAACTCCGGCTCTTGCTGTCGATGTTGGAGTGTTGCTATAAAAAAGGAATCATTAATGATGGAGCTCTTGCTCCCACTATCGACAGGGGAGTGTTGAAGAAAAAAAGTATCATTAATGATTGCTCTAGCCCCACGGTCCACGTTGGAATGTTGCAAAAAAATATTCATTATTTTCGTGACTCCTGCTCCCACTCCTAAAAAAATCATCTCTTTAAGGCAGTTCTTCAACATCGGCAGCCATTAATGATTTTTTTTTTTGCAATCGCCGTCGACAACGGAAATAGGAGCAATCATTAAAGAGATGTTTTTTTGGGCAACACTCTAGCGTCGAGGGTGGTGGGACTAGGAGCCCCATCATTAATGATGTTTTTTTTTTTCCAACACTCCAACATCGATCGCTGGAGCGCTGCCAAAAAAAAATTTCATTAAAAGCATGGCTTCTCATTGTCAATGTTTTTTTTGGAAAAAAAACATCATTAATGATGGCGCTCCTATTCCCACCATCATCGATGCTAGAGTGTTGCTAAAAAAGCACTCTTTAATGATGGCTCATGTTTCCGTTGTCGATGACAATCATAAAAAAAAAAATCATTAATGACATGGCTCCTATTTCTGCCATCGATGTTGAAGTACTGCCTTAAAGGGATAAATTTTTTTTTTTTGGAGTGGGAGCAGGAGTTATACAATTAATGAATTTTTTTCTACAACATTCCACTGTGAACCACGGAACTGGAACAATCATTAATGATGCACTTTTTTCTTTCAACACTCCTTTGTTGATAGTGGGAGCAGGAGCGCTATCATTAATGATTTCTTTTTTATAGCAACACTCCAACATCGACGAACAAGAGCCGGAGTTGTGTACCTTTTCCTTCGTTTCTCCCCTTGCCTTTTTTTCTTTTCCTCACTGTTCGCTCGAGTGGATGACTACGAAAGTTACCGCAGCTTAAATAATTAATCACAAAGTTTCTATGAAATTTTAAAAAAATAATTAATCGCAAATTTTCTAGCTTTAAGCTGCGGTAACTTTCGTAGTCATCCACTTGGACGAACGGCAAGAGAAAAAGAAAAAAGGCAAAGGATGAAACGAAGAAAAAGGTACACGACTCCCGATCTTGCCATCGATGTTGGAGTGTTGCTATAAAAAAGAAATCATTAATGATGGCACTCATGCTCCCACTATCGACAGGGGATTATTGAAGAAAAAAAAGTATCATTAATGATTGCTCCAGCCTCTCGGTCCACGGTGGAATGTTGCAAAAAAAAATTCATTATTTGCATGACTCCTGCTCCCACTCCTAAAAAAATTCATCTCTTTAAGGCAGTACTTCAACATCGGCAGCAAAAACAGGAACCCTGCCATTAATGGGTTTTTTTTTTTTTTTTTTGCAATCGCCGTCGACAGCCGAAACAGGAGCAATCATTAAAGAGAATTTTTTTGGGCAACACTTCAGCATCGATTGTGGTGGGACTAGGAGCGCTATCATTAATTATGTTTTTTTTTCCAACCCTACAACATTGATCGCTGGAGGGCTGCCAAAAAAAAAATCATTAATAGCATGGCTTCCTGTTGTTGATGTTGAAGTGTTAGAAAAAAAAAACATCATTAATGATGGCGTTCCTTTTCCAACCACCATCGACGCTAGAGTGTTCCCCAAAAAACATCTCTTTAATGATGGCTCATGTTTCCGCTGTCGATGACGATCATATAAAAAAAAATCATTAATGACATGGCTCTTGTTTCTGCCGTCAATGTTGAAGTACTACCTTAAAGAGAAATTTTTTTTGGGAGTGGGAGCAGGAGTCATGCAATTAATGAATTTTTTTTCTGCAACATTCCACCGTGAACTGCGGAACTGGAGCAATCATTAATGATGCATCTTTAGATTTTATAAATATTTGAATGATTCAATTATCATAACCTTTAGCATGTTGATGTTATTTTTTATTTATTTTTAATTATCTTGGATCTTTTCATAAGAAGCATATAATTGAATGAATTGGGCATCAGGTGTGATGTTATTATCTCTGTGACCTACATGTTGACAGTTGACTAAATGGGAAGGCTTCTTTTAACATTTGTCTTGAAAATTCCTCTGTCCAATGGAGCCTTATTCTAAACTGTGAAAGGACACATGGGCACTTCAAATTGCTCATTTTTCTAGATTTGTGGATATGGTTTTCACAGCTCACGAATTCCTTGGTTCTCCTTTGTCTCTCTCTATCATTGATTCCTTTTTAGTCTTTTGGACTTCAGTATTATTTACTCTTGGATGGGAATCTGTACTGGTTAATATTTTTTGGTAAAGAAACTTTGATGGGACTAAATTTCTATGAAGGTGCTAGCTCCATTTACTGTAGGGGCCAACTGTTTTATCTTCATCTCTGTAGGGGTAGGATCCTCTATTAGATATTGATGAACCTTGATTTGGAATCAATGACATTGAAGGTATTAGAGCATGATGTAACTGTATTGTGCATTTAATATTTTATCCTACTTCCTGCTTTTGAATACTGTTGGCTTTTGGTCCAGACACCACTTTGAAGCCATTAGTTGTATGTCACAAAATGTTTTGTTTGGCAATCCTACAAGAAGGCGGGATATGATCACTGAACTAGAGTAATATGGTTTGCGAAGTAGCATTAAAAAAGATAAAAAGGATAATAAGTTCACAGATGGACTGGTATTCTTGTTTAGAAGAATTTACTGTGTTCAACCATCATTTGGTTCATTTCCTTGAAATGTCCTAGAAATGCTTTATATTTTTGCTGAAATTAATTGGTTGTGTGGTCTAAAATATTAAAGGCTTCTTAATCCATCTTTTGTTCTGACACAGTTATATGCTTGCATTAGTTGTGTTCACAATGTTATCAGTTGTTTAAGATTTTTCTATAGATGTGCAAATTAAACTAAAACATGATGCAAAATATGAAGCATTATGCACCAGAACTTAGTAGCTGCTGGAGAGAGATGGATTCATTTCATTACTCAATCTCTCATTACATGTTAATTAAATGATTATTAGCAACCGTTTAAACTTTTCCTTGCTAAGTTTGTATACTTATTGTTAGCTCATTTTATAATATTCTCTAGTATTGTAGAATTTTTGCTTACGTTAGATAGTAGCTAATTCACCTCTTAGAGATTATTTGTTAAGTTTGCTATTATTAGCAATTTTTAAACTTTTTTAGCAACTTTTAGACTTTGTCTTGGCTTGGTTTATGTGCTTGTTTCATTATATAATTATATTCGTTATTCTGGAATTTTACTTATTAGATTGTAGCTAATTCACTTGTTAAGGATTACTTGTTAAGTTTGCTATCATGGCATGTGAATAGGAGACGATGCCTGCATATATGAGAGGATAAGAATACCTCTTACCTTGTTTTCTTAGAGCTATATAATTATTTCATTTGGAGGCTTTCTTGAACTCTTGTAGCATGATGACTGTCTATAAAATCAAAAGATCTTGAAGTAACATGATATAATTAATAGTTCCTTGCATGTAAAATTTGTGTTCATGTGAGTGCATACACATACTTGGACACGGTGAAGTAAAATGAGTCTAGGAAAAGAAAAAGGGTCCCCTTGAGTAGGTGGTTTTTAATGGGTTTTATGTGAAACAAGATGGCTCTGTGTAGTCTTTGATGTGTATAGGAAGCACTGACATCTTAGAAAATAAAGAAAATCACGAGAGCGAAAAAAAGCAATATAACTAAAGCACTTATATAACACAACCCCAACAACTCTAGAACTTCTGTACTTGACTAAATATCAGTTAACCTTCTTTAGTTTACGTAGTTTTAGTTCAACAATGGTTGTGATGTTACTTTTTACTAATGTTGAGAAATAAACTAAACCATTTGCTTTTGTATGGAAAGTTCATGACCTGGTCACTTGAAGTACCTTGAATGCTAGATTTAGAGTAAGATGATCAAGAAAGTTCTTTATTTCAATTAAAATAATTTTATATTGGCTACATATGGTCCTTCTCCCAGATAGGCAATATGATACGGTGTTGGTCAATTATGAAGAGTCACTTAACTGGCTAGTAGGAGCATTATGCAAACTGAAGAGGACAACTTCTGAATAGGAAATAGAAGAGGTGAGCCCCTACTTACCTTTATTAAAAAAAAAAAAAGAGATTAGAACCAACCAATTGAACAATTTTGTTGGAATACTTTGAGATGGATGGAAACCTACTAAGTCTAAAGGGGCAGTCAAGGAGAGCTGAACAAGAGTCCTTGCTGAACCTTCATGATTATTGATTGAAATTTTGGAATGAGAAAAGCTAGGAATCAGGAACAAAACAGATTTGAAACTTCAGACCCCAATCTGTTTTTGATCCATTGTTTTCAGAACAGAACGCCAAGGGTTTATTACTCCAGCTAGGACATAACATTCCTAGAGAGCAGATATCACAATTCCATTTTGTGAGCGAAGCTGCTTCAGGTTTTGGAAGCCCACTGGAAGCCTAGATATCACCTGTAGAAGGCATAGGCTTTTGATTGCTCATCATCAGAATTGGGGGTAAGCTATAGCATCTGGGTACCAGTTGAAGAGCCCTTCAAAGCACGGACTATCAGTCTAGAACTAATTGACTTCTCATCACAAATTGAATCAGATGCTGTTGAAGATCTAATGTCAAACCTTCTCTGTGGAAGCAGAACTCGGATAACATATCCCTTTCTTTGTTTCATTCAAGTATAAAGAGCAATAATCTCCAAGAAATCACAACCTTTTATTCTTTCCAGGTGCATTGCATGCGTGCAATTCTAGTGTGTTTAACAAATTTTTTGGGTTCTTTGACAGATGTCTGCCCGCCTAATGATTTGATTGCATGATATTGTTTGTAATATTCATTATTTTGAGATATAATCCATGTTCGTTTGGAGATTTTAGTTGTATCATAGAGATATGATATTTTTTTTGTTTTAAAATTGTATATGTTGCTTCTTCTCATCCATTGTTTGACTGAGAATGTTGAATAATATGGTCAGTACTTCTAATCAACCATCTCAATAGCTTGGCCTACTTTTTCACGGAGCATCTGCTTGGACACTGCCATGGAAGATCTAGTGATGAAACGTGCGGTAGGAGTTTGTTGCTATGGAAACATATAAATGAAGTTCGATTTAGATATGGTTTTAGAGTGTTGTTTTCTTCAGTGAAATTTGGATAGAACAAGATTTTTATCCAAAACTAGAAAGGATAATACATTTAGGTGGATGACTATTTCATGCTTTCATGGTTGACAGCTTGAGATATGATAAAGTAGAAATTGGTTGCTATGATGGTTAGAGCAGTATTGTCAAAATCGGATGTAGAGGTAGGCACTGGGCCATGCCACCCATGGCACGGCACGGCCCAGGCCACATGGGCCGTGCCAGGCATGGCCTCGTACTGCTACAGTACCGGACCGTGCCGGCATGGCCCAGTGAACCGTGCCGTGCCGGACGCGAAAAAATTTTTCTGTTGGCCTAGCACGGCACGGCCCAGGTGGCCTGGGCCGTGCACGACTCAAATAAAAAAATTTAAAAAAATTTTTTTTTGATAAATTAAAAAATTATTAGAAATAAAAAAAATTATTAATATAAAGCCACCTTACAGGTGGGGGGTTTGGCATAGACCCCTACCAGTTTATTAATTTAAAATCAAAATGGTACAGAAGGGAGGGGCTAGGCCTGACCTCCAGAACATAATACAATAAGCAAGGAGAAAAAAATAGAAAGAAAAAAAATAAAGATGATTTACTTTAAGTTTTTAACAATTTAAAAAATAAAAATATACAATTATAAAAGTAGAAATGACTCACTCATCAGTCATCAGTAGTATTTGTGTCATCGTCATCTTCGCTGGTTAAGTCATGTCTACCTTTATCTTGAAGCCTCGTCTCAGCATCCAACCAGTCTTTGAAGCAGATAAGCATCTCAACTGTCTCGCCAGTCATCCTACTACTCTTTTCGTCCAAAATACGTCGACCTGCACTGAAAGCGGATTCCGATGCTACTGTGGACATCGGCACAGCTAAAATATCTCGTGCAATGGCAGACATAACAGGATATTGATTTTTAACACTCTTCCACCAAGCTAATACATCTAGACTTTCTATTTGATCTTCATCATATGCAGAATGAAGATCGTTTCGTAAATAAAATCCAATTCATTACTTAAAAATGAAGAAGATGAAGAAGATGATGAAGCATGTGCGTGTCTTCTAATGAATGAAAAAATAGATGACAACGAGATCTAGAAGAAGAAGCAGAGCTTTGAGCAGGTATTCTAGATCCACAAATTTTATCATTATATAAATAATAAATATCATTAAGAAGTCATGTTACCTCATCTTTAGCAGGTTCAGGATTTTGATTCATGTTTTCACAATATTGATCAATTAAAAAAATTACACCATTTAATTTAACTCTAGGATCAAAAACAGCAGCTAAGTTATGCAATGGACATATTCTATTCCAATATTCATTCCATTTAGTTTCCATATTATGTATAATAGGCATTAAAACTTCATGATATCTATATTCTTTAAATTTTTCACTAATTACATTGCTTTTTGTAAAAATGAATAAGAAGTTGGATAATAAATACCTGAAAGAACATTTGTAGCATCATAAAAAGTAACCAAAAAATCTTCTAAAATTTTACCTTGATTCCAATCAGCTTCAGTCAATGTAAATCCTAATCCACGCTCATTAATATAAGCACTTAATAAGTTCTTATATGGATATGCATCATGTATCATGGCATAGGTACTATTCCAACGAGTTATTACATTAAATTTAAATTTTTTAAAACGTTTACCATGATCTACACATAATTGTTTAAATTCTTGAAGTCTTGACCTTGAAGCATGAATAAAAGAAACTGCATTTCTAATTTTTGAAATAACCTCTTGAATTATGTTCATGCCAGATTGAGCAGAAAGATTTAATATATGACATGCACATCTAATATGAAATAATTGTTCATCTAAAATGGGATGCAAAGAGTCGTTTAATAATGCAACAGCAGAATTATTATTAGATGCATTATCAAAAGTAATTGATATTATTTTATTATTAATATTATATGAGCATGCGGTTTGATAAATAATATTTGAAATTTGTTGTTCTGAATACGGAAAATCAAAAGCACGAAAAGTAATAATTCGTTTATTTAATTACCAATCATTATCAATATAATGAGCAGTAACAGTAATAAAAATTACTATCTACAGATGCCGACCAAATATCAGAAGTTAAAGAAATTCTAGCATTTAAATTTGAGAGGCTTTCCGTTAAACTTTGTTTCATTGCTAAAAAGTTTGTCATAACCACTCTTCTAAAGGTACGACTACTAGTTCTTTTATAAGCATGTTGTAGGCCTAATTGAACATATCTTTCAAAATTATAAGATTCAGATAAACTAAAAGGTAATTCATCTTGAACTATCCATCTTACCAGTAATTTTTTTTGATTTTCGTGGTTATATGCAAAATTGCCTACAAGTGATCCCTCTTGTATATTAAGGAGTCCTTGCTGACTGGAATCATGCATCCTATGACTCTCTTGATGTCTTCTTAGATGCCCTGTTCCCCAGTACTAGAACAACTGTAAAGTTTTACACATTTTTTACATTTTGCTTTATAGACTCCATCAACCATAATTCTATCGAAATCAATCCAAACATTACTAGTCCTCTTACGAGAAGAGGTTTGACATTCACTGACACTAGCTCTAGATGGAACTTGGAGTTGGGATTGGGGTTGGGGTCCTTGGGGATTAGTTTCCTCATCCTCAGAAAAAGCATATATGTTAAAATTACTTTCGTTAAAAGATGCCATATCTAAAATTTTTAATTAATAAATGCAAAAAAATAAAAACTAACCCACAAAAAGGAATTGAGAAAAGATCAGAGGTGGAGGCGTGGAGCCGAGATTTGTGAGCTTCCTCTTGCGCTCTCGCCTCTCAACAAGAATTGACCTTGTAGCACTTGACTACTTGCTTGAGCACTTGCCACTTGTAAGAACACTTGCAAACTAAAAATTAAATTGCTAATCTACTAGAGTACACTGGAAGAGAGAAAAGAGAGAAATAGTAGTAATAGAGGAGTTGGTTTGGTGTGGTAAGAATGAGAGAGAGTTCATCTATTTATAGAATTTCTAATTTTTTTTTTCAAAACTACCCTTTGATATAGCCGTTATATGACTGTTGGGAGGGGTAAAATGGTCTAAACCCCTCCAACAGCCTTTAACGGCTATATAGCCATTAAAAACAGATATAGCCATTTTTAACGGCTATATAGCCGTTAAAAACGGCTGGGATAGTAGGATTGGCTCAGCTGGTGCCTAGGCACCACCAGGCACGTCACGACAATTCTTGCCAAGGCAGGCGGTGGGCCTGGGTGCCGTGTCAGGCATGGCTCAGTGCCCACCTCTAATCGGATGTCAAAGTCATAGTCATAGATGGTGTTAGATCAAGTTAGATCATGGATTGAATGTAAGGATTTGTCTGTATTCTTCAACAAAATTAAAAAAAATAAAATAAAAGAGGTGAAAGTTGGAAAATTGAGTCAATTATAAGATAGATTAATGTAGAATAAAAGACCATAGGTTTATGAAGTTTATTTCACCATCACAAAACCATATGGAGTATGCCAAATGAAACAAAAAATAATGTTGAGTTATTCAAGGCTTTTATATACAACCTATCAATCCAATTATCTATTTAGGTAGAATATTTTTAGGGAAAATAGATTTGGATTTTAACTAATGGTTGTGAAAACATGAAAATTCTGCCCACTGACCTCTTTTCATTGACTACAAATTTTCTTTCTGTTTACTTTTTAGAATTCAGAAGTACTAAAAGCATGCTGAATTTATGTGCATAAGCCTACTATAGATAAATAAATATTTTATAATTTAACAGGTAAACAACGTGATCCAGTTGGATCTCCTGATCCATGGGATTCTGTAATGTATAATATATATTCAGGTCTTTCCTAATTGATCCAGATCTAGGATGAGATGCATATCATTTGGGACCATTCTGATCTGGATTATAATATTTGGATTGTGGATCATAAGATGTTGGAGTGTTGGAAAAAAAAAACATCATTAAGGATGGTGCTCCTGTTCCCACCACCATCGACGCTAGAGCGTTGCCCAAAAAAAGCATCTCTTTAATGATGGCTCATGTTTCCGCTGTCGATGACGATCATAAAAAAATATCATTAATGACATGGCTCTTGTTTTTGCCGTCGATGTTAAAGTACTGTCTTAAAGAGAGAATTTTTTTTTTGGGAGTGGGAGCAGGAGTCATGCAATTAATGAATTTTTTTTGCAACATTCCACCGTGAACCGTGGAACTGGAGCAATCATTAATGATCCATCTTTTTTTTCAACACTCCTCTATCGATAGTGGGAGCAGGAGTGCCATCATTAATGATTTCTTTTTTATAGCAACACTCTAACATTGACGACGACAAGAGCTGGAGTCGTGTACCTTTTCGTTCATTTCTCCCCTTGCCTTTTTTCTTTTCCTCTCACCGCTCGCCCGAGTGGATGATTACGAAAGTTACCGCAGCTTAAATAATTAATCGCAAAGTTTCTATGAAATTTTAAAAAAATTAATCGCAAAGTTTCTAGCTTTAAGCTGCAGTAACTTTCGTAGTCATCCACTTGGATGAACGGCGAGAGAAAAAGAAAAACGGTAAAGGATGAAACGAAGGAAAAGGTACACGACTCCGGCTCTTGCCGTTGATGTTGGAGTGTTGCTATAAAAAAGAAATCATTAATGATGGTGCTCCTGCTCCCACTATCGATAGGGGAGTGTTGAAAAAAAATGGCATCATTAATGATTCCTCCAGCCCTGCGGTCCACGGTGGAATGTTGCAAAAAAAAATTCATTATTTGCATGACTCCTGCTCCCACTCCTAAAAACAAAATCATCTCTTTAAGGCAGTACTTCAACATCGGCAGCAAAAATAGGAACCCTGCTATTAATGTTTTTTTTTTTTTGGCAATCGTTGTCGACAGTGGAAATAGGAGTAATCATTAAAGAGATGTTTTTTTGGGCAACACTCCAGCGTCGATGGTGGTAGGGCTAGGAGCGCCATCATTAATGATGTTTTTTTTGTCAAATACTCCAACATCGATCGCTGGAGTGCTGCCAAAAAAAAAATCATGAATAGCATGACTTCTTGTTGTCGATGTTGGAGTGTTGGAAAAAAAAACATCAGCGCTCCTGTTCCCACTACCATCGACGCTAGAGTGTTGCCCAAAAAGCATCTCTTTAATGATGGCTCATGTTTCCGCTGTCGATGACGATCATAAAAAAAAAAAAAATCATTAATGACATGGCTCCTGTTTCTTCCATCGATGTTGAAGTACAGCCTTAAAGAGAAAAAAAAATTTGGGAGTGGGAGCAGGAGTCATGCAATTAATAAATTTTTTCTGCAACATTCCACCGTGAACCGTGGAACTGGAGCAATCATTAATATGCATCTTTTTTTCCAACACTCCCCTGTCGATAGTGGGAGCAGGAGCGCCATCATTAATGATTTCTTTTTTATAGCAACACTCCAACATCGATGACAAGAGCCGGAGTCGTGTACCTTTTCCTTCGTTTCTCCCTTGCCTCTTTTCTTTTCCTCTCACCGTTCGCCCGAGTGGATGACTACGAAAGTTACCGCAGCTTAAATAATTAATCCCAAAGTTTCTACAAATTTTTTAAAAAATATAATTAATCGCAAAGTTTCTAGCTTTAAGCTGCGGTAGTGTTAGACATGGGTTTCCTAATGGACAAAGATAGGCATGGCATATGCTTTAGAAAAAGTAGTTTTAGACATGGTTTTCTTGCGTATAAAGACAAACATTCATGACATGTAGTAACTGTTCGGAGGTGCAGTGGGAGTCAATCCATTTGAATGTGATGCTTGTCTATGGAAGTGGTGTGGAGCATTAGAAACTTAGCTTGAGGAGCAAGATATACAGTGGCATAGAGGAGCCTAGTCATGAAGGTACTCTGGCAGAACTACCCTGAAGCTTAGAGTTGTGCATGGACATTGTGGCCTTAGTTGGTGCTTTTATTATGAGAATCCAAAAATAATATAGCCACTGAGAGCAAGAATATTATTATGCATGTTGATAATCTCTAGGACTGTGTTTGATGTGGTTTTGGTTAAGCACTAGTAAAAGTTGGCTATGATTGTGGTATATTGGGGTGCCTCTTTGGTGCAGCAAAATCACCCATAGATGCCAAATAACAATCAAATATAGCTTTTAATTTTCCAAATTGATCCAAAGCGTAAATAAATACATACAAGTTGAATGCATATGATAGGAATATTTTTCCTAAGGGAAGTGATGATATAAAAAATATTAGACCTTAAAAATATTATAAGGATTTGGATAGAATGTCACACGTGGATTACTATAAGGATTTAGATAGAATGTCACTACATGGGTTATCAATTATCAGAACAATAAGAAGGCCTTTAAGACTTTTTATCTTTTACTAATGGGGTCTCATCGGTTAGATGAATACCTCCATATTTGGAGACATGAGTGTTATACTTAATAATGAAGAGAGAGTTTGTAAACATTTAGGAGGAAGCAATCATTGTTCTCTTAAGGAATTAAATCAGTTTTTGGTAACTGGTTGAGATTCTATATGACCTATCTTGACTAGGAAGACTGTCTAATTATGGTGAGTCCATTTTGGAAGCTAGGGGAACTTTTCTTTTTGGGAAGCAGGATGGTGTATAAATTTATTTATTTTCTCAATCCTTTCATGGTATTTGTTTAATGTGTCAGCTGTTCTGATTATTGCAGATTCAGGGATAAGAGATTATCTCAGACTGATTGTTTTCGATGAAACTGAATGTGAGTGAGTGTAAGTAGGCAGAGGACATCCTTTTTGCTATTTGAACCAAGAAAAGACTCGAGCACACACTTTGCAGGTTGAAGGAGTTGGGTAGCAATGAAAATGTCAGTTCAGTTTATATGCAAAATTCCTTTACAATTTTGTCATAGACACAAGTTTCTAGGACATTCAGAAATTCATTCGGACTGCTAATGTTCACACTAAGATCCAAGCCCTTTCTAAGATATTGGTGTACAGTTCTTTTTAGCAATAAATTATGTATAATTGTGTTTCCGCTGTAGTAATAAAGGGGGAAAAAAAGAATGAACCTCCACCCCCCTTCTCCCACCCCATTGCACTCAAAACCTTTTTTCTCATTTAGCTTTTGTGAGAGATGTCCACTTAGTCCAGGATACAAGCAAGAGGTGCAGCCCTAGGTTATTGATCCTCTTTGTCCGACCTTTAATGACAGGAAGTTTTCAAATAACTTGTTACAAAATGACATTCACATGCCATGTACTGGTCCTTTTGGACTAAAGGGACTAATTGAATATAGAATGTGGACCACAGAGTTGCCGAGTGGTTTTGACAGTAGGTGAATGATTTTGACGCTAGCTGGGCCATAGAGTTTGGCTGCAGTTTCCATGACCAAAATGAATTAGTTTTGAGATCATGAATATCCTGTTGCCTTTTGGGGCCAGATTTATCTAGGATGTGGGTCTTGTGGTTGCTTTGCTATTTAATCGTCTTGTAGCCTGCATTTTTCTTTCCATGTGGCTTTATTTGGAGCAATTTTGGTAGAGTTCTATCTTCTCTAGTTGTTTATTATTTCTAATTCAAAATCAATCATATATTTTGACTGTTTGTCTGAAAAATAACTGGCAGGGAGAATCTGTGAACATAAGACAACTAGATGAGTTGTTACTTGTTGATGAAGATCTGGGAAGAAGTTATCCTGTGTAGAATGCAGTTAAGCAAACAGATACTATCACTTCAATTGATCAATTTTATAAGTAATGAATTGATCCTTCATTTATTCTATGTAGTTATTCTTATTAATCTACACTAAATCCTTGTAGTAAGTTATTCATTAGTTTTATGAGGGGATCTTGCAGTTTGAACTATCAGTAATGTATGTTTAGCGAACCTGACTTTGTTTTTGCTCTTTATCATTAGTTTTTATCATTCATCATCTTATTTACAACAATCATCACTTTTTGGATTGTGGAGCTAGCTATGTTGATTCATATGGTAAGGCACAAGCTATATGCTCTTTATAATATTATCTGGTTTTAGTTGTCTCTTCTCTATTGCTTTTATGATTTTAGTTGTCTATTCTCTATTGCTTTTATGATAAGATTAATGGTTCTTCTATAACTTATGCAGTGCACTCTGCTCAATAAGCATCACAGCAATTATATATATTTTTCCTGCATTCAAAATGGAAAATGTCACTCCATTTTATAGCCAGCTTGCTATTATTAATCATTCATCCACTTGTATTAGTTTTCTGCCTAGTAGATAAATGAGACTCCAATTGAAATGTTGAATCTTTCATTTTCTAATTGTCTTAATGGTGCAGCCATCTGTCAGAAAACAACACAATGCTGGCTACAAACACAAGGTCCTAGTGCTTCCTTATTTATTTTGAAGTGTTTCCTCCCACTTTCTACTGTTCTTCTCATGTTTGTATCTTCTGAATTTGTGTATCGCTTCAGGCAAATGTTCGTTCATATTATCAACAATTTGAGGAACAACAAACTCAGAGCTTAATTGATCAAAGAATTAAAGAACATCTTGGGCAGGCTGCAGCATTCCAACATCAAGTGGGTGCAACTTTTAACCAAAACCTGATGTCTCTTCCAGGAAACCATCAGAGGCCCCGTCTTCCAGTATTAGCTCCACCCATCTTGACTGCTGGAGCATCTTCTCAGGCAACCATGACTGCACCATTGTTACCAGGAGTTCGGCCTCCTCTTTTGCCACGCCCAGCAGTCGGTGTGTAGATTAGAACATTTGGTTTCATTTGTAGCTTAATTGTGCTGATATCACTTATTTGATTCAAGAGATATGAATGTTCATTTGTTTCATGATTCGAATACTCCAGATCATCTGGCTTCCCCCATTTTGTGATTTGGCTAGGCTTTGCTTTCCAAATTTGCCTTTGACATGCAAATACATGCATGCGGAAGAAAAGCATTTTGTATGCATCTTTCAAAAATTTGGACAATTGGTTTGAACATAACAACATAGGCTGAGGGATGTATCGAAACAAGGGAGTGTTTTGATACATGTAGAACCAAAGAGGATAGAAGTTGACCAAAAATTTCATAAGAGGAAATGATGGAAAAGAACTTAATATCTCTACATCTTCGAGGAAGGATGATCTAAACCAAGTAAAGTGAAGAAAAAGGATTGATGTAGCCAATTCCAACTGATTCGGGATTAAGACTTAGTTGTTGTTACAAAAATCTAACTTGGGCAATTGTAGCATGGTTCTCTCTCTCTCTCTCTCTCTCTCTCTCTCTCTGAGAGAGGAATGGTTATAACAACCATTACTTCGCCATCCTTGAGGTTTGAAGTCATTTAATATTAAAATAGTAAATATCATTAAGGTACCTATACTAGTGTTATAGTGGAAAATAACGAATAAAAAAAAAACAATATTATTGTCTCTATTATTGCTTGATAAAAAAAATTATGTCTTCAGATGATACAAATCTTTTTGGAAAAAATGAATTAAAAAAAAAAAATAGTGTAAGTGACAAATAATGGGAGTCAAAATACTAGAGATGTTATTAAATAACTTCTTATAACAATCCTCATCTTTTATCTCAATATTATGTATGATATAAGTATAATAAAGGGGAGCCAAAATCATTATAACAAGCTTTATTTTGGAGCATGACATGGAAGGTTGTAGTGCGGAAGTGTCACATGAGAGATGGGGATAGAGTATGAGATGGGGCAGTTAACAAAAATTAGAGGCCTGACAAAAAGCAGGAGGGGAGGATGATAAAAGATTCCTGTTATATATATATGGATGTGCATATTATACATATGTGTGCCTGCATGTGCGCATAGAGATACATATATAATTGTATATTTTTATGTGCATATTATATAAATATAAGACCGTGATTTTTATTGTTGTGCTATAGTGAAAAGCTTCTCTCTTGATTACCAGTTATTAAACCTGGTACACAATGAAATCTGTATTATCAAAGCTAAACTTAAACCTCTTGAATTTGGCACATCTAAACCATGAGGAGATACAACTTGATTGTTTTAAAGGAAGACCAACAATGTTCCATTCTTCATTTTGTTGATTTTAATTCCTATGGTTGAAATCAATAATTGTGTTTGGAAAAAAATTCTGCTCAAACTTGCAATCTTATTTCCACAATGAGGTTGTTGACAGAGTAATTCCTTTTTATTTTGCATATAAAGCGGGGTCCCTTATACCTAATATTTTTAAAAAGTAGTGGTTTCTCTTTGTATAAGTAAATCACAGAGCTAGAGATTGTGACTTGGTAAAGTTGTTAACTCTTGAGATATCATCCTACTACCTGGATAATTTCAGAGTAATTGTCCTCAAACTTTTGTGTGTTTCAGGAATGAAAAATGATCTGCCTAGAATGATATTCTTAAATAGTCAGTCATGACAAGTATGCTTATAATGTCAATGAGATAGCGAATTTGACTATAATTTGCATTATTTGGTGTACTATGGAGAAAGTCATGTATATTGTTCTTCCTATGACATAGTGAGTTTATGTAACCTATGCACTGTATTGGCAACTAATTGATTATCAATAAAGTACAAATATTTCAAATCACATGCCTTTCCTGTGTTGGGTACCTATTGAATATCGATGCTTCTGGGATACTTCTCGATTAAGGGTCTAATACTTTTTGTTAAGTATTGTATATTTCAAAATAAGCTTGAAAAAAAGTACTCTGAATACTTCCCGGATACTTCCAAAAACGAAGGGAAGGGTCAATTTTGTACTCTAAGATATTAATTTTGAAATGTGAAATATGGGTTACAATTTGTGGAGTTGAATGATATCTAATTTGTGAAAATTGCTATAGTATACAGTGTGGAGTGTGTTATTTTGATAACCTACTATGCTTTACAACATTTTTTTTTTTACATATATACATACATATGCTTTAGGATATGGATGTATGCATGTATGGACATGCATACATGCATTCTCTCTCTCTCTCTCTCTCTCTCTCTCTCACGCACACATGCATGCACGCATGCACACACACACATCATTTACTTATCCTAACCACAAAATATCGTACCTTATTTAGATTTGTTGTTTTGGCTTATCCATATATATCATAGTTGTGTCTTGACTTCATCTTTGTTTTTAATAGTTGACCACCAACTTAACAAAGCTATAACCCACCATTGTAGGTATCTTTGTTATATCAACAGTAGAACTTGTTCTAAACAAGTCTTTAAGCAAAAGTTTAGATTGGATAATGTAATTTTCCTTTACTTGTTCATAGCATTTTGTAGGAGAACCCAATATCCTGTCTACATTATGTTGAGACTTGTAGAGGGGTTGGCAAAACTATCATACATGGGAGCACCATAGGATCTGAGTTATGACCTTTCATGTCATGGTAATAATGAAACATGATTTTGCGAAGCAGCACACCATTTTGATATTTGAGGAGGTAGGTAGTCAGGATTCAGTAAGAAGAGAACTTTTTCTCATTTTCTCCAAATCTTCTGGTTTTTGTTTCGGTCCAGGGTGAAGACCTGGGTGTGACCTCACCTTCTGATTTTCTACCTTGGCTGCATTTTTTTAGTTCAAGTCAAGGCCTGATTTTGTAGAGAGTAATATGATAACAAAATAATTTCATTCTAATTTACTTGGTTCACTAACAAATACGATCCAATGGAATCTTATTTTTGGTTTGTGCGAATCATCTCCAAAAGACAGAAGAGAGGAGCTCAGGAAATACCTGTTATTCTAATTTTCAATCCTTCTTCCTTAGGGAAGGACCACAATATAAACAATATCTTGGCCAATTGTGCTAGAATCCCCTTTGACTGGATAGGCCTCCTAGTGTTGCCTGTTTTATGATGATTCCACATCCTTTTCTGGACATTAACATGCTTGAAGACTTGTAAGTTCATCATGAGTACCAACTGAGTTCTGGAGACTGAAATGCCTATGTTATTTTTAACTCTAGGTATTCATATTGTTTTCCTTGTTGGGATGGTTACATCTCAAATAATAACCTTTTGATGAAATGGTTGAGTCTTCAAGTCTACCATAAGGCTTGTTTGGAATCAGAAGGAAGTCTATCCCAATGTTTCCATAATTATTGCACAATCTTTTGGAATTAGAGCTCTGAAGATTATTGTAGGGCAATGGAATTCAATTTACAGATTTGAGAAGATTTAAACAGGTTGCTTTTCTCAGAATATTTAATATAACATTAGCAATTAAGGTTGAGTAGGATAGGCTGATGCTATTTGAAGGATGCAGCCTTTTTAAATGAATTATATGCTCTTTTTTTTTTTTTTTTTTCTGGAGGGTTGCATGGGGGGAGGGTTGAGAATGTGTAGTGGAAATGTGTGGTTGAGTTGGGGTGAGAGGTGGAGGGGTTGCTTTGAGGTGAGGAGAAGCCTAAAATACGAGTAAGTAGGGCTGAAAATAGCCCGATTTGGTTTGGTGGTCAATTTGCAAATATCAAGGTGTGATTTGTTTGACCCAAGTCCAACCCAACTTTTAGTAGGCCAGACCTTTTGCTTGAACCTACCAGTGAGTCAACCAGGCCAACCCATTTCTGACCTGCCAACTGGGTAACTGCTTTCTTCCTCATTCACTCATCCTCCCAATTTCCAATGATGTATTGACTTTGCCCTGCTAAACCTGTTAAAATGCTGACCTTACGCTGTTGTTGACCCAACGTTGACTTGATCCAGCATAGTCTTTGCCTCTTGTTAGTTTTGATTCATGGCACCGAGTGACCAAGTGGTCATGCAGTCCCTACCACCATAGTTTGTGGCATGGATCTGATGGACTTGGCTGGAGGAGATGGTAGGTAGAGAGGATCTGGAAGTTGAGGAGAGTAGGGGTGGAAAAGGGAAGAGGAAAGGGAAGAGATAAGAAGGAAAAGAAAAATTAGGAAGATGGAAAGGAGGAACTATGGAGGAGATTAAGGCATTGTGCTGGACTTGGGATATGGACTTGGCTGGAGGAGATGGTTGGTAGAGAGAATATGGAAGTTGAGGAGAGGGAGGTGTGGAAAGGGAAGAGGAAACAGGGAGAGAGCAGCAGCAAAAGAAGAGGCAGGAAGACGCAAAGGAGGAATTAGGGATTTGTGTATCCAACAATTGTTTTGGATTAAATATATATTTAATAATATATCATAAGGTGATCTGACATATCCAGCATGTTGACTTAAACATGACCCAACTCACCAGCAGGTCTCTCCTGCCTAACCTGAACTGGACAAGTGGCAGGATATGCAGGTCAGATCTAGATTGTATTAGACTTGTAGTCGGGGGGTCTGGTAGATAGTTTTGGGTTCAAGTTCACGGCAGCCCTATGGTTAAGCCTACCTAGTGGTGCAATCTTTGATGTCGAAATTGGAAGGGCTAGATGTGGCATTATGTTTGATTCCAATTGTGATATGCTTTATTGGGGCCTTTATTATTTAATATCTAAGTTCCTTTTAGAAATGAGTCAGCAGTGTACTAATCTTTTTCTTTTGTTGGTAATATTGGAATGTATGATATGCTCTGACATATCTTGATATTATTTAAAGATTAACTGGTGTTTGTTGGAGCTTTTAGCATACTTTCTATTGACGTCCTTGTTTATGCCTTTGGTAAGTTATGTTTAATATATTTTTTTGAATATTTTAGATATATTAGCATTAGGGAATATATTTTTTTCGAAAAAGAACATAAAAAATTATGCATCTGTAAGAAAATTTTAATGTTCTTTCTTTTTCTTCAACTCTGCTGTTCTTTACTCCTTGAATATGCCTTCAGACACTTCTCACCATTTTTTTTCATTATTTTTTTATGCATGAGCTTCACCCATATAATTTATGGTGGTATATATCTGTCCACTGCATATGATCGGAATATATGTCAATTGGCATAACTCTATTCATACGGCATTGGCAGGTTATGGTATTGCCCCCAATCTTCCAACTGTCCCGCCAACTGCTCTACCACCTGATGCAACTCCTATGCCAATGCAGATGAAAAACCTTCCTAGGCCTCCTACATTGGCACCTCCAGCTTCAGGGGCTACAATGACGCCCAACTCAAACGATGCTCCTCCTCTGATCAGTCCTGTTATGTATCAAGCCAATCCATCATCAGCTACAACTGCAAGCTTCATGCCTACTGTCCCACCTCCTGCCCCTGCTCCTGCTGCTGCTGATGCTTTTTCATACGCTCCAGCCTCTGAGACCAACCGCTGTTCTCCATAACTTTCGATATTACTGCTCCATGCCCTTAGGTAGTGTTTGAAATAGGGGATAAAAGGGGATATTCAGGGGATATCCCCTCTTATTCCCAAAAGCCATAACTATAAGGGATAGCTAGGAATAAAGTTAACCAAAGGGATAATCCATGGTTAACCATGGTTAAACATGGGATATCCCCTCAATTTATTTCCTAGAAAATGCAGGAATAGCTGGTTATCCCTTCAAATAAGAGTAAAAAAAAGTTATCCCATGGATTTACCTTTTTGCATTTGATATGATCAATGGAATAGCCAAGGGATATCCCTAGGGATAGCCAGGGGACAAACTCTATCCTGTACACTTATACATGGATAATATTTTTTCTATCAAGCACTACCTTAGATTTATATCCCAAGGTGGTTGGAGGAGTCCAATACCGTCTGCTATCCTAATGGAAGTTGAATGTGGAGATGCTATGCAAGAGCTCTTTCAATTAGTAATAGGCATGCTTTTGTCTTGTGACTTTAAGTTTTAAAGATTAATGAAAAAACTTCTATTAGTTCTACTACAAAAGATTCTCAAAGGACCAATTGCAGTGAAGGCAAAATTTTGCATGCTCGATGGAGAAATTTATTTCCCACTGCAGGATTGTTACTCTCTCCTCTGATACAGTCTATCTGTGGAGCGATTGCTTTTGCTTGATGAAGAACATATGATTTAATCCATGAGGGTGTTCGCATTGCATTCTTGCAGCCAATAGAAATTTTGAGTTACTTGAGCATCCTCTCACCCTGAAGTTTTATGCATAAATGCTCCCTTCTTCCGGGCAAGTGAAGAAGTTCCAGGGAAGTAGCAAGCGGCCTCTGGGGCCAAAGACGTTTTATTATTTATTACGGTAGATATTCCCAGCTCTATTTTTTATGTGGTTTAGTCTGATTTATCGTTAGGTGTTGGATAATTCAAGCAAGTCATTCGTCTGCTCTGGTCGCAGCTCACGCTCGACTCCAAACCACGAGAAAAGAGGTAGAAGGCCTGTTCGGCTGCAAATTTGTTCGTCAATAAATTCACATCGGGCCAAACCTAGCGAGTAGAGAAGAGGGGATGATCATTGATTTTTTTTTTTAAACAAAGAAAAGAAATAACAATTATGGTTATTCTTTAAAAATTAAGATTAATTGAATGTTAAATTAATGAAGTATTTTGTGTAAGGGTTTATTATATGTACGTGTTTCGTGATATTTGGAAACATAGAAATTTATTTTTTATTGGAAACACTTGTTTTTAGTGAAATCTTATTGGTTGGGCAGCCGTTTTTTCCCCAAAAATAGAGAAAAAGAAAAAGAAAACCTGATAAGCCTATAATCCTGATTATTCCAGTTTATCTTCGGCTATACCAGAGCCTATTTCTGGCTATTCCAGGATTATTCCCAATTTATCCCATAATCTTTACTGGTGAGCAATCATCCATCAAGTTATTAATGGCTGATGTGTATATATATATTTGAACGTACATCAAGTTATTAATGGCTGATGTGTGTGTGTATATATATATATATTCTGATTTTGCTTGTGCAATAAGGTAGTGTTTGAAATAGGAGATAAGAGGGGATATACAAGGGATATCCCCTCTTATTTTCAAAAGCCATAACTATAAGGGATAGCAGAGAATAAAGTTAATCAAAGGGATAATCCATGGTTAATCATGGTTAACCATGGGATATCCCCTCAATTTATTTCCTAGAGAATGCAGGAATAGCTGGTTATCCCTTCAAATAAGAGTAAAAAAAGGTTATCCTATGGATTTACCTTTTTGCATTTGATATGATCAATGGGATAGCCAGGGATATCCCTAGGGATAGCCAGGGGATAAATTCTATCCCGTACACTTATCCATGGATAATATTTTTCTTATCAAACACTGCCTAAGCGACTTTGGATTGAATCATTGGAAGGTTTGTAGAGCACTAAAGGCTACAGCTCATCAAAAGACAATCCGATCATCTTGAAGTAGTTAGATATTATGATGCTGCAAGCTATTTAAATGATAAGTAATCTATTTCTCATTATATATTTGTGATGGTAGGAGGTGCCATTTTGTGGAAGAATGTTAGACAAATACTTACAAGTTACAACAACCTCAATTATGAAGATAGAGTATGTAGCATGTTGTGAGGCAACATGTCAGACTCTTTAGTTATGCAATTTTATTTTAGAGCTCTAATTTATTGAGTTTATCTCGAAGCTGTTGAATTATATAGTTGTTGATCTACTAACTAAAGGCTTTAATTCCAATTTTTTTTTTGGAACATATAATTGCATGAAAATGATTAAGACTTTTGATATTTTGTATTAGTAAGAGTTTATGATATTGTAATGGTTGCAACTATAATATTTATGCCACCCACCAAGGCTGCCAACTAATTTGAAGAACCTTCCGTCAAGTCTAGAAGGAATTATGCAATCTTATTCGAAAAAGACTTCGCCAACAATGCCGCCCTATCTAAGAATCTGAGCTCGTTAGAGCCCTTTACTAATAAATAAACCAATCTAAAAAGAATTCTTCCAAACACCTATAAGAATAAACTCAAACCTCCCAAGTAAATTGGATATAAGATTAAGCTCTAAAGTTTAGAGTGTCCATCTAAGAAACTTTAGTTCTTTCTCTTCTTACCTAAGCTGACTTGAGTGGTGAAGAATCTCTTAGGTAGTATTTGAAATAGGGGATAAGATGGGATATCCCCTTGATATTCCCTCTTATTTCCAAAGCCATAACTATAAGGGATAGCTGGAATAAAGTTAACCAAAGGGATAATCCATGATTAACCATGGTTAACTATGGGATATCCCCTCAATTTATTTCCTAGAGAATGCAGGAATAGCTGGTTATCCCTTCAAACAAGAGTAAAAAAAAGTTATCCTATTAATTTACCTTTTTGCATTTGATATGATCATGGGATAGCCAAGGGATATCCTTAGGGATAGCCAGGGGACAAATTCTATCTCGTACACTTATCCATAGATAATTTTTTTTCTATCAAACACTACCTTAGAAACAATATTCAGACCTCTTCAGCTCTCTCTCTCTTGTAGGCACCGAAAAAGGTGCTTTATATTCTAAGCTACAACTTTCTTTCTTAGTTGGCATGCGAAAATCAATTTCAAACGCCAACAATTTCATTACCAATTTTAGACCACCGGCCTTGGGTATGGTAACAACCCTGTAGCTTACGAGGCTTACATAATCAAATTTCATTGCCGGACTCCATGAGTTGTACTATTCTTTTTATGAAATATGATAAGCAGCTGCTCGCATGTAAACAAGAGGAAAGGCTCAGCCAGGTTGCTTTTTATATTTTTTATTAAAAATCAGGCTTCAATCCCGTTTGTTCAAAAGCTTAATTCAATGCTTTCAACTCTTATACTACCCCCTATGCCTCCACCCACATATAGCCCAAAGCATTGTAGAAAAAACATTACTTATTTTATATCTTACTTTATAAACTAGTATTTAATATCTGGATTTGGCAATCCTAACTCTTTTCTTAGAAGGAAAAAAGTAGGAGAAAACATTACATAGAACAGTAGACTTGCAGCCTGTCACTAAGAGCAATAGCACCATAGAAGAATAAGAAATCGCATTTTTAAAACTACGTTCACTTCAAAGAGGGATTTTACAGACAAATCTTTTAAAAAAATCGCCTAATTATACTCCATGAATAACGGGGATTGTCACTGTCATAATCTTCCAGACATTGTGAAAGTAGTAAATGGATAAAATGAAACAAACAGGAGCCTCAAGGCAATAATCTCTTCATTTGTTTAAGGTAACAAGAGTTACAAAAGAAGCATATGACTTGAACATCATACCTTTTACTTGCTGACTGAAAGATAAATAACACAACAGAGTCCTGACTAAAGGTCAGACATGAATTCAATTTGATTGTTTTGTATAATATAGCTACTAAGAATACCAGTTCATCCCCAATGAAATTCCTAAATGGAGGGGAAAAAAATCTTCAAATCTATCTACGAATCATACATAAAAGAAAGGGGAGAAAGAATGAAAATCTAGTAGATAATGCCTCCTTTGGTACAGTTGGGCATTACAGTTCACCCCAGCCAAGCAAAGAATCCATTCTGATCCAATAGTTACTTGAGAAGAACTTAATGATACAACACCATGAACTGGTAAATCAATGGCTGAAAGCAATCTATCTGATAACTCAATCCCCTTTTGGGTCAATATGACCTTCCATCAGAGGTCATGGAAGCAGCCACCGATTAATTTTTGAAAACGAAGCAGTTGGATGGAGTGCAGAGAGGATTCTTAAAGCCCTTTGCCACAGCTTGAACAATAATACTGTGGTCAGCTCACCTGCTCTCCAATCAGATCAAGCCCGACAACAAGGAAAGTGACTCCTTGAAACAATAAGAAGTAGAAATGAATCCCTTGGGCAGACAACAGGCTTCTGGCAGAGGCAGTTAATAGTATAAAAGCAAGGGCAAGTTCCTTTCGGTACAAACGGTTTCTCTTAATCTTCCCAGTTTTCTTAGTTGTCTCCAATTTGTTCAACCCTGAAAGGCCAGAATCCGAAGATGCTCTGTGAAGGCCCCTACTTTCTGCTTGGGGCTCAGGATCCTTTACAGCAAAAGAAATTAAGTCCGCCTCTGATGATCTCCCCAGCTTCTTAGTGACTACCCATTCATATGAACTCCCAAATTTAAAAAGTCCTGATATCATAGCATTGAATTTGGTGACTGACATTGTGTTCTCAAAGAGCAGGTAGGGAACTATGAATGGGAATGACCTTGGAGCAGGAAGGATGTTCACAAAAGACATAATACCAGGCACATAACAAACAACCCAAGCAGGCAATTGAGCTTCAGGCAGGAACATGGTTAGTGGGAGGATAATGCAGAAGAGAGTGAATGAGTAGAATGGCAGGATCAGCTTCCGCAAGAGGAAGAACAGAAAATCAAATTGGCCTTCTTCCACAAGCATACCTATTTAGGAAAGAAAAGGGGAGAGAATGTGAGAACTAAAATATTGGCATATGCTAAAATAGGAAAAGCATAACCCAGCTTTGATTCACATCCTTGGTAACATAAGTTCTGGATGGAAACCTCACCTTTGAGCGAAGGATGTCCATGAAGCACAAACGGAATAGTTGCATTGGACCCGAATGCCATCGGTGTTGTTGTTTCTTGTAAGCCTCATAGGATTCTGGGAGTTCACAAAGGCACTGCATAATACAAAAATATGATTCTGTAATGATTTTTAAAGGAGCTGTCTCAGAACTTCAAAGTTGCAGCTCATGATCAGACCTTTACGTCATTTAGAAAGATAAATTTCCATCCACAAAGATGAGCACGAACAGCAATATCCATGTCCTCCACAGTGGTTCTCTCCAACCAGCCACCAGATTCTTCAAGAGCTTTTATTCTCCATACGCCAGCAGTGCCATTGAAGCCAAAGAAATTGATGAAATAGCCATTTACGTGCTGTTCAACCTCAAAATGGAATGACAAATTTATGTTCTGCAGCCTTGTGAGCAGGTTTTCATCTCTGTTGACAAAAGCCCATCTAGTTTGGACCAATGCCAGATCATCATTCACCTGTAGAAGAAAATTTAACAGAAACAGAACTTCAAATTGGATAAGATTATTAAGCTGCAAACACAAGATAATTTGGAATCCATAATATAGCACGTTATTTGAAAATACTAACAAATTGTATCTATAATTCTAGCAGCCTCCTTTTTCCCATGAAACATGTTCGCAAACTCCAATTTATCCATGATTAATTTTACACTTTAACAGGTTATTGCAGCCCTTGTTATTACATGCTTTACATAACTGTGCTTTGATTACTTTATTCTTGATGTGATTGTCTGTCTATTTTAATTTTTAGAATTGATGTCTTAATAGCACTTTCTACCCTTTTGTTTTGTATGTTTACCAGTGCTGGGTTAGTAGGGCTACCTTAAAATGTGGGATTGTCTTCTTCAAGAAATCAGGTGGGGGCTGAAAATCTGCATCGAATATTGCAACAAACTCATAGTCCTTCACATAGTCACAACTCATAGCAGAATTCAAGTTCCCTGCCTTGAAGCCTGTACGGATAAGCCGGTGCCTATACAAGATGTGGACTCCCTTTTGTTGCCATTTCTGGACTTCCGCCTTTATGAGGAGCTGCACATCCATATCATCAGAGTCATCCAAAACTTGGATCAGCATTCTCTCCCTTGGCCAGTCCAGAATGCATACTGCTGCAATTGACTGCTGGTAAACCTGTGCAGTTCAGAATAAAGAAGAATTCAGTAGGAAAAGAAGGAAGAAAAGGAAAGACTTAGAATCAAGAAAGATCTAGAATCAAGAATAATAGCTTTGTGCAACTATACCGTTTGAAACCTATTTGCAGAAACAAGTTTTGTAAAACTTGTCCACTTAAGCTACACTAGCTAAAGAATAAGTCAACATTAGACCTTCGTGACATATCTTATCCTTGGGTCTTTACTGGCAGAAAAGTCTCAATACTGTAGCATAAAGATCTCCACATTTCAAGTGAAAAATCAGAAATGCACTAAATTATAGGCTTCCATATGTGTTTCAATGATATCTTATGTTAAAAGAGTAGTGATTATATCATGAATTGTTGCAACAACTGAAAAATGCAACATCTAGCAATATGTTCAGTTGACAGTCATCTTATTACTTATTTAAAAGGTGTTAAAAAAAGTTGCTTATGATCAGTTCAACTGATTTTCTTGTCATTTATATCAACCAAAATTATCAAGTGAGCTTCTTAATGTGGCTGTCTTATAACTGACTAAACCTCTAACGATAAATAAAGCCAAAGCAAGAAGACAAGTCCAGAATATAAAAGACCTTTAGAATAAAATAAAAACAATCGATGAAGCAAAAGTTGATCATGTCTCAGATTCACAGTTTTCTAGTTAAATAACAATATTTGCCCTGAAGAGACTCCAAAAAAGTTTACTTTTATTGTATTAAAGAGCTAATCTAAAATAAATTTACAAGTGCACAAGCTGACAGAGAATGAGAAATGGCAAAGTAAACAAGAAGCGGGGCGAGGGGCAGGGTGTGAAGGACAATCATTGGTTATCCGATTATGGACTAAGATTTTACACAACTAAATAGATTCTAGACAAAAAAGCTAATAATGTTAGCCACAGTAACAATTTTTGTTCTTGTTATTTGAGATTGAATCCATTTTCTATTCATTCTTGACAAGGGCTACACTTTCTATTACCAACAACAAATAATAAGGCCTTAATCCCAAACTAGTTGGAGTCAGCTATTACACCTTCTATTACCAAGTTTCTATATATTTATTGCCTCCATCAATGTTACAATAGATCCTCCAATCCCCTTGGATGTCAGCATAAAATTTAATTGCTTCTTATCTTGGTCTCCTTAAAACCTAAGCCATGCATGCCTAATAATGTTACCCAGACAATTTTCACACTATTTGGGAGACTTATATACAATTGGACTTGGCATGATACAGCAAAATATGGTTAGATACTCTACTTTGAAGTAAGGTTGGATGAACCACGAACTGGTACTGGATTGCATTGGTTCAGTTCATTTTTTTTGCAATTTTTTAATTTTCATTGGTTTTCTTTTTTTTTTTAGTATATAGGGCTGAGAGCCTCTCGTGAGCTCTCATCCTCTCCTTATTCTAAAAAATATATTTAACCTTAGGATTTTATAGCAAATTTAATTTTATTGTTTTAATGAGTTATGAATCAAGTCGATATATATCAACATGAGGTTCACTATTACTGTAACCTTGTCTATGTCTAAAAATTCTACAAGCTTGAACAAGTGTTGAGCAAAGACTTACAAATTATAATTTAAGATTATTTTTCTCATTTTTTATTTTCTTATTATTTTTAAGTTAAATTAATTTTTAAGATTTTTGTTAGAGTGAAAACATCCTAATTTGATATTTGCTAAACCACAATTTCTTGAGATTCTCTAAATTTGTCTTTAAGAGAGAGAGAGAGAGAGAGAGAGAGAGTTGACTTTTTATTTTTAAGAAATTTAATTTTTCTGATATTTTTATTAAATTCAAATGGAGGTTAAATGGTATGTATTTACTTAAATGATTTTAAATAAAATATAAAAAAAAAGAAAAAGAGAGGATGTAAGCCCACATGACACCCAACATAGCCCACCATCCAAAATCAGATTGAAGCAACCTGAACCTAACTGAGTCGAGAGATTCAACATGGTTTGGATCAGCTTGCAGCCCATACCAACTGATAAGCCAAAAACATATAAATTTTCGGTCAGTTCGGTTTTTGGGTCAAACTGACCGATTGGTATAGTACATCTTACTCTACTTTGAAGACATCCTACTAATGCTAGAAGAAAGCATCCAACAATACTTCTTTTTGATTGCCATGTAGGAGACTCTTAGTTTTAAGTACCAGACAATGAAGTATCCTTATTTTTCCGGGCATTTCAAGCAAGTGTCATGTTTTAAATTGAAATATAGAATTATCTGCAATTTTAAGACACAAACATGTAAGTATATACATATGCAGCATGTATTAATACATACTACATTTGTATACTTATGTACACAAACACATATATACATTTATATATGTATGTGCCATATATATGTGTGTGCATGCGTGTGTGTTTGTATGTAGCTAGCATTATGTCCATATGCATTCATTTTTGAAGGTTGTCATGTCCAACGTTAAGGACACTTCGACACTAGGCACCTACCCACCATGATATCCTTAACTAGACAAACTACCGTGCTTCTTCTAATGTAACTATTTCCATCCCTATCCTTCATTCTTCATGACAGATGCTCAGGTTGTCTTTACTACCTATAATCTTGACCAAAGGACATTTTTGGATTTATATTATATTATACTATACTTATTTTTCCTGAAGATTTGGGTACATGTCTACCAAACACAACTTCACCCAGCTATAATGAAAATGTTAACATCTCATAATTCTCATACTATCAAGATCTCTTACCATGTAAGTCCGTAAAAGGGAAGAAAATCAACACTGGTACATGCATTCCAACAACAACAAGCTTTCCGCAAGCGCTCTGAACTATATCCTTTGTTGCTTGTGCTAAACAACAAGATTAAAATTTCATATTCTTGAATGTTAGGGCATCTTTTCTTTTATGTGACTAGCCAAACTTAACTGATTGAAAAGAGAAGTGGGCAAGGGTTGGCTATGTTGTCATCCCTGAGCGACGCACCAAAAGTGGACCTGGTTGAAGTAAAAAGAAGCTTTGCTAGGTCATCTCCCATAAGTGACCATTAAATGTAACCTAATTGTGGAGGCAAATGGATAAGGGTTATTTAGGTTTTGGTGTTTCTTAAAATAATAAAGCATAATGTTGCCTAATTGAACTTCTAACAAGATAGGAGTTGCAAAAGCAAATAAAGCACAAGCATGTAAAAAAGCTGATAACACAAAGAAGATGATTAGATTTGCTACTTGGGATTTTGATGTTATGAAGGAGGATCACGATTTACTCATTTACAAGAAACCAAATGGAAAGAGGAAATTTCTTTGTTGTGTAGGGAAGAATAACAAGACTTAAAATCAAAGTTCACCTTACAAATACATACCATGCATGCCACACTGTACCAATACTGAAATGAGGCTTGATATGGATGCCAAACCAGTCCCTTACTAGGCATGCCAATACCATACTAGCATGATCTCAATACAAGGTCATATATCAAGATAATGAACCTAGCTTAAATTATTATTAGTTAAAGAAATGAAAGGTAATCTTGTGGATTAAAAGGATATGTGATAAATTAATTGTTATTAAGTTAGCTTTTGTAAGGAAATTACTAATGTAGTTAAGTCAATGCACTAGAAGAACAATTTATGATGAAACCATCGATAATGGTATATCTTTTTGGCAAGAAAATCATGGTAAGGTCAGTATGTGCATATGCATGATATCTGCTTGTGTGGTTAGTGCATGCTGATCATGTAAAGGGCATTCTCTCCCTCACAGCACCTTTGTAAAGAGTTAAGGAGAGATCCCTTAGTAAACTTGGTAAGCTTAAAATATTATCACATTAAAATATTCAAAGAAAAAGAAATGAAATTAATTGCTCTTCACTAAAGCATCCCTGCGCGCCTTAAAGACATTAATTCCTCGCCTTAAAGAAAAAAGATTTTTTTTTTTTTTTTGTTTTTGAATTGCCTCATTAGGAAAAGCTGCATTTTAGCTTGGGGAAATTCACTCGATACAGTCATAATCATGAAACATTAATTCATCGCAATCAATCATCTGCTTTCTGGTAGGGTTAAGTATTGGATTGTCTAAGACATCCAAATGCCCTTCCAATTAATAGAGGGTAAAGATAAATGCAAAGATTCTATTTCTAGTCCCTAAATTAGCCAGCAACAGGAGGAAATTCCTAAAGATAAATCATATAAGAGGATTCGCCGGGACCTACATCTCCTTACCTCCCGCTCGTTGCACATGGGGATCTGGATGAGCACCATGGGGTAGTTCTCGGCCGGCCGCCCGCCTTCCACATCCCCATCCTTGTACTCTGTCGCCGCCACGGGCTTCAGCCCCCGGAAACGGATATAGATGCAGCCGAGCATGAGGACGGCCCGATCCACGGACTGGATCAAGAAGAGGACGATGCACGCATTGGCCATGGTCTGGACCGGGGGGGCCAGGTAGTGAGCCCGGATGTGGAGCCAATTGGCGTAGAGGCGCTCGAAGGCCTCGGCGGAGGCGGCGTAGGAGGGGGGGCTAAAGTGCCAGCCTTTGAAGTAAGCGAGGAGCTCGAGGAGGAGGAGAAGGACGGCGAGGACGAGGAAGGCGCGGATGGCGCGGTAGAGGCGGGACTCGGGTGATGAGGAGGCGGGGGCGGAGGAGATCCGGCGAGCGGCGGTGAGGAGGAGGGAGAGGAAGCGGGCGGGGAGCGAAGCGAGGAGGGCGGCGGAGTGGTGGAGGCGGAGGAAGAGGAGCCAGGAGAGCTGGCGGGGGCTGCGGCCGTGGGACTTTCCGGCGGCGCCGGGGGTCGTGGGGGCGTGGACCTCGACGGCTGTCCAGGCGGCGGCTGCGGCGGAGGAGGAGGAGGAGGTCGTGGAGGGGTCGTCGGGCGGCGGGGCGAGGAGGCCGTGGGCCTTCTCGCGCTCTTTGTTCCACCATTCCTGGAACTCGTAGTTTGGCGGAGGCGGAGACATCCAGATCTCTCTCTCTCTCTCTTTCTTTCTCTCTCGTTATTAGATGGGAGAGAAGGACGGGTGGATTTTCTCTCTCTAGAAAGGAGTTGGGGGGTCCAAATGAGGAGAGGGGAGCGAGCGAGGAGAGGGGCGGCCAAATTTAGCGGGAGTGGGTGCGGGGAGGATGCTGAACATTTTTTACCTTATTTAATTGAAATATTATTAATTTCAATGCCTCACCTTAGTTTTTATTGTTCGCTTTTTCGGTAAGGTTTGACGTCTCTCTAAATACTACTAAATAGCATGATAATTATGATATTAAAATCAGAAAAATTTAAAGTTATTATTATATGATATAAGAATTAAAGACTGTTCCTATTCTAGTGCTGCGATAATAATGAAATAATAACTATTATTTAAATATCTATCATCAATACTCATAACTTATTAGTGATCTTGTCCAATATAAATTTTTAGAAACAAGAATTATTACTACAGTAGAAACGAGATTATTGTCCGTTGTGATGCATCATATTTGAAGATTAATGTGAAATTAAGCCGGTTTAAAAATTAGGCTCCATCTAATTCTCGATTAGATATGAGTCTTTTAATTTTTTTTTAACCGAAAGATGTCCTTGTTTTGGATTTTATCCAAATCTGGCTTACATCAATAACACAAAAAAAAAAAAAATCTAACCCAAAAATCTAAATTATATCGATCTTCGTTGTTATGCTCTAATTATTTTTCAATTCATTGAACTATTTTTGTCCAATCTTAACAACTGCATCTCAACTATTTTTACTTACGCATAAATATTTATATTATTTGTCTTATACATTCTTTTTTTTAATTCATTCAAATATCCATATGTATTTTAAAAATTATTGTTTATTAAGAATGATTGATTACTTGGATGGAAATTGTTGGGGGTAAAATCGTCATTGCATCAATATTCGTGCGAGGAGGCTAAGGCCGACCCATCCCTCCGCCCGCCATGATGCTCCGAGCTTCCCACAGCTCATCTCCCCCGAGCTTCCCATAGCTCGGCTCTCCCGAGCTCCCATAGCTCGTCTCTCTTGAGCTCCCCGTAGCTCGGCTCCGAGCTTCCCGCAGCTCATCTCCCCCGAGCTTCCCGTAGCTCGGCTCCCCCGAGCTCCCATAGCTCGTCTCTCTTGAGCTCCCCGTAGCTCGGCTCCCGAGCTTCCCGCAGCTCATCTCTCCCGAGCTCCCATAGCTCGGCTTTCCCGAGCTTCCCATAGCTCGTCTCTCCCGAGCTCCCCATAGCTCGGCTCCCCCCGAGCTCCCATAGCTCGGCTTTCCCGAGCTTCCCATAGCTAAACTTTCCCGAGCTTTCCGAGTTTCCGTAGCTCGACTTCTCCGAGCTTCCATAGCTCGATTCTCTCCGAGTCTCCATAGCTCGGTCTTCTCCATAGCTCGTCTTTCTCAACGATCCATGATCCGATACTCACCCCCGCGGAACCTGGCGCAGGAGAGCCTAGGCCTATCGTAACAGCGTCTCAGACAAAGAATCATGTTGAGAAGTGGTCTAGAACCTAATACGGCTACCTGGGACCTATGCGCCTACCAGATCTCAAGCCATCAAGGAGCTCTCCTAGCCGTCGATCCCTTAACAAACAAGATACGAATCCCAACGGCCCACAATGGCCTGATTCGATCCGTCTCCGTATCCTAACAACCTTCGAATCTTCCAGAAGGCGCTCAAGATATAGGTAACAACCTATGCGCTCACTCTCACACTCACTCTCCCACTCTCCCCTGCTGCTCATCGGCGCTCCTCCCTTTGTGAGCTCCCGATCGGTCGCCCCTGGAGAGACTCCCCGAAGAGATTCACCTCCCCATTTTCTGATTGATCGCCGATTTTTCCCTACTGACTTGAGCGTCGAAGGGTCTTCCGCGGAGGGCCATCCCCAACGCCTCACGTATGAGGACTTCTGTGCAGGTTCGTCCCAGGAGATTGACCGCGCCTGAGTTGGAGGACGGATCCGGCGGCAACAGAAATAAGATTTTTTAGATGAAAATTTAAATTTAAACCCATAACTTTACATAAATTATTAATTAATAAAAATTAATTATAAATAATAGTTATTTGACTCAAATGCAAATGAAAAATGGACTCAATTCGAATATAAACCATAATATCTCGAATTCAATTTGCATCATATTTAATCTAATGGAATCTAAATTTTATTAAGCATAATATTTTTTTCATGAACTTAATATATTCTAATTTGATCCATCAACGACAACGAGTTGCATTCGAATATAAAATAGGATGAGATCAAAACCAAGTATGATTCAATTTAATTCAATCTTATTTGCTTGCAATCTTGCACTGTATCTTTTTATGATTAACCTATCAGCGTCAGGCGGAAAGGTTGGTATGCGGTCTTAGCCTTAAAAATAAAAATAAAAAAAAAGATAAATCAAAATATCAATTCTTTTTAAAATATGTCGCAGAGAACTACGCTCACCAACTCGAAGCATTTTCACCGGAGCACGTGGGTGTCAGCCCGAAGCCTCCACGTATGGTGACGACGCACCGGGGATTCGTGCAATTGGAACTGTGGGGCCCGCCCTTGGATCCAATTAAACATCAACCTCTCGGCTTTAAATACGATGCCCGTGGGGCCGAGAGACGTAACGATAAACAAACGGCCGAACAGCCGAAACGTCAATGCGAGTTTCGAATCGATCCGCGGTCGGAATTATTGCCATCGTCTTGGATTCATCCGTAGTTTGAATAGTTGTCGTCCAACTTTGCCTTGGGCCATTATAGGAAGGAGTTTGTGAACATCCATTTGAATTTGGTAAAAAGTCTTTGCACATGCTTTGATGTAGCATGACCTGCATTTATACAAGCCTATGCATCAATAACACGAAAACCATGGGCAAACCTCCCAATGTGGTCCTCTATGCATGAATAATCATCGCACTCGATATAGGTCCTATGCATCAATGATATGAAAACCTATGCATCAAGCATGTACATGCTTTGATGTAGCATGATCTGCATTTATACAAGCCTATGCATCAATGATACGAAAATCATGGGCAAACCTCCCAATGCAGTCTTATGCATGAACAATCATCGCGCTCCATGTAAGTCATATTGCACTGAAGGCAATGTACAAAGTCTTTTCCTTGAATTTGATTTTTTACAATATATTTCTTTTCATATAGAAAAAAAATCTTTGTACACCGGATGCGATGCAGAATGCATGCACCATGCCCAGCGATTAGCGCTCAGCATGTGCGTGTGCATGCCAAGGATAGAATTATCCTTTTTGCCTTTGATGTGCTTGTACACATGCACCATATGCCAATCATTAGACATGGTGTAGCTAGTGCGATGCAACAAGATTTTTCCTTGATGTAAATGAAATGGATCCATATCAATCTCCTACCCATGGGCCACCATAAAGAGCTCGGCATATGTATCTCACTCTCCTAATTTTGATACCTTTAGATCCTCCGTTGTCCTAATGTGAATTAGATGAATCTCAAACTTTGTCTGATTTAAATCCAAAATATGGAGGATCTTGACTCAAATTAGATTTTCTAATTCATTGCTTTAGATCCTTTGTAGTCCTAATGTTCAGCAACTTTACACTTATAGGAGAAGTAATTAAGAGTTGGCATATGTCTACAAGCTGCCTACCGAGCTACCTATCGAGCTGTCCTAAATTCAATGAAAAAAAATATTTTTGGCCAGATATATACCAACATTTTAACTAATAAAATGCCTCCTCTCCTCTACTTGCTGAAAGCTTGCCTCTAAACATTTTAAGATTCGGTGTTTCGACTGTGTCTTCTTCCGATCTCTATTGTACTTTGACTGTGTTTTCGATTACTCTGTATAAACTATGGTTTACCCTCCTGCACCTACTCCGGCAGAGTTCGATGGGACGAGGAATGCTGATGGATCTTGGCGTCGAGCTCTGGATGGCCGCTTTGTTTGGGTTGCCCCATCGTCATCCCCGACTGACGTTTCGGAGCTTGTTCAACTATTCCCTGACATCATCCAGGTTCCGGTACAATCGCTGAAGAATGAGGTTAGTGTTTGGAGGCATCAGGCTATACTAGCCCGGAGTCTTTCTCGATGGGTTTCGTCGGAGGAGATCGTCAGGGAATTCCACTATGCTGGAGTTCCTGGTGATGTTGAAGTGATTACTCTGGCTCACCAGTACTATATCTTCCGCTTCTCTGCCCCCCAAGCTAAAGACCTAGTCCTGGGGAGGCCTTAGGTGGGCTAATGGTCAAGTGATTGCTATTGCGGAGTGGCAATCTGAATTCGTTTCGGAGGCCGATTCCCTCCTTCAGGCCTTGCTTTGGATCAGTCTTCCTCAACTTCCATTGGAGTTTTGGATTGAGGAGGTCTTATCCTCCATCCTTTCGGTGGCAGGGGACTTCTTGTATTCGAATGATTCCACCAAAGCGAAGAAACAAGGGGGCTTTACCCGAGCTTGTATCCATGTTGATTTGGGAAGTCCCCTTCGGCCAAGGGCGACGATTCGAGGGATCAGAGATCCCTTCTGGCAGCAGTTCTCATACGAGAATATTGAAGGGATTTGTGCTCACTGTGGATCCCTGCATTTCACCGATTCTTGCAAGTTGTCGGTGGATCAGGCGTCTTTCTCAGCTAGCCCCATGTTTGGTCCCTAGATGGCTGCTCTCCGGCGATGACGGCCCACCCAGGACCAGAGTCCGGCTCTCAGGAAGGAGGCTCAGCCGGACCCTGTGCCCTCCTCTATTTCTATGGATGGTTGGCAATTTCCAAAGAAACTTGCCCGACGATAGACTGGCCGGACCCCTGCTTCGCCGGTGGAATTATTGGACCAGGGAGTAGGGAGGGGAGGTCGGACCTCCTCCTTCTCGGTTGTGCTGACGAACTAGGGGACCATGGATCATTCTCAGCTTGTGTGCCGGGCTTTTGATAGCGTGCCGGCTGATACTAATGGTGGAAACCAGTCTGATACTTTGAAGCCTGATACCCTAAGGCCTGAAAGCAGTAATGACAATCCTTTCTAATTTTGGTTTTGGAAAAGGGTCCGAGTGCTCGAAGACCCATAAGGAATCCAAGTCGGGCCCTTCTAAGAGGGCCCATCCTGTGGAGCCATTGACACAGAGAGTGGTCTCCAGATCCTCCAAAGCAAAAGGGAAGGCCCCTCTCGCCGTTAAAGGCAGTGTTCATGAATCTTTACTTTTTTGGCTTCCTTCGACTCTGCCTAGGGGCCTGATGCCCTATCTGGTTTGGGGACCAAGAAGTCCCGATGCAAGGTTGGGCCCGACTTGGGGAATGGTTCAGTCACCACTCATTCGGACCAGCTGGTGGGACACACCCATGAGTCTGTTGTACTACAGCTTAAGTAGGTCATTCAACAGGATGATTCTGTTGAGGTGATGGACTCATCCCAGTCTGATGACTGCTGTGCTAAGGAACCTGTTGTGGGCATCCCTCCTACTAGCGATCATTCTGATGAGGAGATGATAGGGGTTAAGATTGAGGTTCTCCCCAATCAAGCCTCAAGATAAAGATACTTACCTAAAACGTGAGAGGAGCCTTGAAACCATTGTTTTGCTCCTCTTTTGGGAGGCTTCTGTAGCTTTATAGTTTTGATATTTGTATTCTGTTGAAGACTCGATTGTCTAGGGCTAGTTTGGCCAGCTTTCGCAGACAGATTTTTAGATCTTGGGTGACTTATGCAGTTGAGTCTATCGGTCTCTTTGGTGATATTTTGGTTTTATGGAGGAATGACAATATTAGAGTGGATGCATTTCATTATTGCGGTCAGCAAGTTTCTTTGGTCATATCCAAGGGGAGCTCTATCCCTTAGCTCCTCTCGAGTATTTATGCCAGTACTGACTATCGAGAGCGTCGAGTGCTTTGGGATGAGCTTCAGTCTCTTATTGCTCAGGGTTTCCCTCTCTTATTGCAGGTGATTTCAACTACATTGTAGGGGCCTCGGAGAAGAAAGGGGGTAGGCAATCTGCTGGATCTGCAGGTCGAGCTGAGTTCAGAACCTTTATATCTTCTGCTGGCCTATTGGATTTGGGATTCTAGGGGTTCCAATTCACTTGGTGTAACAATCGGCAGGGATCTGCTAGAGTCTGGAAAATACTGGATAGGGCCTTGGCCATTTCTAATTGGCTTCAGTTTTATCCTACTGCCACTGTCACTCACTTGTCTAGAATTGCTTCTGATCACTATCCTGTTCTTGTATCTACAGATGTTACTATTTAGCGGAGCCAACAGTTCAGATTTGAGAAGTTTTGGACATCTTATTCTGCTGCTCGGACCATCATTTCTCAGGTCTGGAGATTACCTGTCAGAGGGAATGCCATCTATCGGTTATCGAGGCATCTAGTTCTTGCTAGACGTAGGCTCTCCCGATGGAATAAATGGGAGGTGGGAAACATTGTGAGGTAAGTTGAGCAGGTTGAAGCTATTATTACTACTCTCCAGGCTAAAGAGGATCAGGAAGGCTTTCTTACTGATAATGATCTTTCGTCCCTCCAATCTAATTTGGCGCTCCACCACTCCCTTCTAATGCAGTAGGAAACTTTTTAGAGGCAAAGGTCCCGAATTTAGTGGATTCAAGAAGGGGACTATAATACTAGATTCTTTCACCAGGCCACTCTTAAATGTCATGCGATTAATCGCATCAGGCATTTAGCTGATGATGAGGGACAGTTCCAGGAGGATATCCAGGTGATTACGGATCATCTTTTTCATTTCTTTCAGTCTAGATAGACTGAACATACAGGTGATGGGTTCCCTGTCTACCCTATTTTGACTCCTAATAGAGTCACTGCTACAAAAAATGACCTTCTCATCAGGTCAATTATTATGGAGGATATTCAGATGGCTTTATGGGATCTTGGTGCTGATAAGGCTCCTGGGCCTGATGGATTTTCTTCATTATTCTTTCATCACTATTAGGGTATTTTGGGTCAGAAAGTTGTGCATGCGATCCAGCTTGTCTTTCAGTTGAAAGCTATTCCCTCTGAGTAGAATCAGACCTTTATAACCCTGGTGCCTAAATGGCCCGATGCTTCCATTCCTCAGCACTTTCGGCAGATCAGTCTTTGCACTACCTTATATAAGGTATGCGTTTGACTCATGGTCTCTCGGATGCATATGGTTATCCCTCATCTCATTTCTTCAAAGCAAAGGGCTTTCCTTAGAGGGTGGAGTATCACTGATAATGCCCTATTAGCTCAGGAGTTCATGCATGACCTTCAGAGAGCCTCTGATTGTCAGTGTCTTATGGCCGTTAAGCTGGATATGGAGAAAGCCTATGACAGATTGAGCTGCAATTTCTTGAACCGTACTCTTCATGAGTTTGGGTTTGAGGAGCTATTTATTGATTGGATCATGGCCTGTGTTCACCGATCGTCTTTCTCTATCCTCATTAATGGCGGCCAGACTGATTTCTTCCATTCTGAGGTTGGGTTGAGGCAGGGATGCCCTCTTTCTCTATTTCTATTTGTACTCTCAGTTGATGCTTTATCTTGGGCTCTACATCAGGCACAGCAGGGCTCTTATTTACTCCCCTACAGTGTTGGCCCTCAGGGGCCCTCAATTTCTCACATACTGTTTGCTGATGACTGCATATTCCTGGGCAGGGCTACTATTCGCAATGCTACCACCTTTGCTATTATTCTTCAATCTTATTGTCTGGCCTTTGGACAGAAAGTTAATCTGACTAAATCCTTGATATGTTTTAGTTTGAGGTTGACTCCCACTTCAAGGGGGCCTATCATGCAAATCATGAGAATCTTTCTGCAAGCTGATTGGCTATCCTATCTGAGGATACCTATAACTAGGAGACGGCTAAGAATATATGACTTTAGTGACCTCAAGAGGCATATCCGTGATGAGCTGGATGGGTGGCAGGTTACTAGGCTATCTATGATGGTAAGGATTACTCTGTTACGCTCGGTGCTCTCTACTTTTCTTCTCTATCTTTTATCTAATGCTGTCGTCCCATTGACTTGCTTGAGGAAGATTGAGAGATATTTCAAGGACTTCCTCTGGGCCTCGATGCAGGATGGATATGGTGTTCTCCTATTAGCCTGGGGCATTGTCTACTTGCTGATCATTGAGGGGGGGCTTGGGATCCAATCCCTTACTGTTAGGAGGGAGGCGTTGATTACTAGGCATGCCACTCAATTCTTGCTTGATCCAGTCCCTCATTCATTCGTGCCAAATACGGAGACTGAAATTCTTCCACTGATCCATAGCCATCTCGGGGGCACTCTTTCTTTTGGAAAGAGGTTTGCCGGCACGCTCCAGCTTTCCTGAACAATATAGCGTGGATGATTGGTGATGGAGCCTTAGTGGACATTGTTTGGGATATATGGATTGCTGACCTCCCCCTATCTCGATGGCCTACCTTTGTCAGTACTACCATTCCTAGTGGGATGAGAGTCATTGATCTTACTGCCCAAGATCAGTCTACTTGGGCTACCCCTTTGCTGTCCAGCTTCTTTGGGGATGAGCTTTATCATCGCATTCTTTCTATTCCTCTCATCCTAGATCACACCCCCGATATCAGGGTTTGGAGGAGATCCTGCTTGGCTCGTGCTCCTATCTGGGACCTTTTCAGGATTTACAGACCACAACCCCAGTAGTTGTTGGATGTGGTTTGGATTTGGCAACTTTTCATCCACCCTAGGGTCCGGCTATTTGTTTGGAAGCTTATCCGGAATTATCTTCCTACATGCTCCATGCTCTCTGGGCGTGGATGGGGTATCTAACCTACGTGCTCATTATATGGCAGTGACGAGGAGATGGTTGACCATGCTATCTTCACCTGTTTCAGAGCTAGACAGATCTGATAGATTTCTGGTGACCGACCTTGGGACGAAGGTGCTGACTCTTATTGCATCTCCTTTCTGGGGTTGATCAGGCAGGATTTGGGGAGAGGTATCCTTCAGAGGGGTACGGCAAGGGCTTACATAGCTTATCAAGTCTGGTTATCCCAAAACCAACTTGTGTTTACTAATGAGTCTGCTCCTCCACATAGGATTGTCAGGACAACCTTCTCCTTATCAGCGGAATACACTTTCCATCGGATAGTTCTTAATTCTGATAGCCCTGACCCCTGGGGTTCCCATGCTGCCTTGGCAGCGCACCGGCGAACGACCTTTATATCTTGGGAGCCCCCACCTTTAGGATCTATCAAAATCAACTTTGATAGGATTGTTGGAGGTAGATCTGCTGGATCGGCTTTTGTGATTCGATGGTCGGATGGTGCGATGTTGGCAGATGATGGATTCGGCCTTCTTGACTCCTCGGTGCCTATAGCAGAGCTGTATGCCATTTGGGCTGGTATTTCCTGTGCCATTCCTAGCCTGGGCGCCCGTAGTTTTATTATTGAGGGGATGTTATTACTGTGATTCGTTGGCTCCGTATGGGCCACTGCGATCATCTGCCTGCCAACACCTTGATTTATGATATTCGATCTCTCTTTCAGGAAGCTCACTGTGTCCAGATTTGACACATCTATAGGAAAGCTAACTTAGCGGCAGACTGGATAGCCACCGGAATGGCCTATCACTCTAATTTTTAGGGTTGAAAGCTGAGAGACCATGTCCTTTTGTTCTAATCCAAATTTTATACTTTGATATATCGGGTTTGACTCACTCTAAATTGGTGTGATCACTCATCTGTACAAAAAAAAAAGCTTATCTTTTCCATAAAATAATATGTAGCAGAACCCTTAAAAGCTAGAAAGAAAGCATTAGCTCTTGTGTAGCAAGGAGAGAATATATAAAAGATAAAGAACACCATGGGATCCAAGGCTGTATTGGCCTTATAATAGCCTTGACAAATCAATGGTATTAAAGTCTATTAATATGATAAGAGACATTAACACCCACTAACACTACGCCAACAATCATAGTTAAATAACTACAAGACTTTCCTTTCCAAAAAAGAAAATCAATATAGCCATAAACAATATCAAAAATCATTTTTTTGGTACAAACGGGCGATCACATCCTTCTGGGGTGAGTCAAATCCGATATATCAGAGTACAAAATTTGAGAGAGAACCAGAGGGCACGGGTCACCCGGTGACCAAGTTCAAGGGCCAGAGTGATGGGCCACCCGGGCAGCTACCCAGTCGGCCGCTGAGTTAGCTTCCCGATAGATATGTCAGACCCGGGTGGTCTCAGCCTGATAAAGCATAGCCCGAATATCACGGATCAGAAGAGTGGAAGAGCACTGATCACCAGAGTCCTGACAGAGCCAACTAATAATAGAGGTGGAGTCCCCCTCAATGATCATCCTGCGGCTCTCCAGCATGGAAATAGCAAAAGAGATACCGACCCAAGCCACATACAGCTCCACTAAAGGGACTGATAGATCAAGAAGGCTGAAGCCACCCGCGCTATCATCAACCCATCCGCCCCACGGATCACAAAGCCCGAACCAGCAACTCTACTATGGACGCTCCCATCAAAGTTGATTTTGACAAACCCTAGGGGTGGGGGCTCCCAAGAGATAAAGACCGTCCGTCGTGCGCTGCCAAGGCAGCAGAGGAGCCCCAGCTTCCAGGGTTGTCAGAACCAAGAACAGTTTGATGATGTACTCCGCAGAGAGGGACAAAGCAGTCTGAATAAGCCTAAGAGGGGGAACAACCTCATTAGAGAAAATGATCTGGTTCCGAGATAACCAGACCTGGTAAGCTATATAAGCAGCCGAAGTACCCACCTTTCAGTTACCCTTCCAATTGTCAATCCTGATCAATCGCAGAAAAGAGTTGCAACTAGGGCCACTCCCATCACCCCAGAGACTGAACCCTAAAATTTGCCAAATTAATCTCGCTCTACCACACAAGAAAATAGCATGATCAATGGTCTCATCGCCTAGCCCACAAAGAGGACACGTAGGCTGGATCGACAGACCCCTCGTAGAGAGCAGAGAACACGTAAGGAGGCAATCCTAAGCAATTTTTCAGATGAAGAGGCAAACTCTGGGATGAATGGGAAGCTTCCATATCCAAGAAACATCCAAAGTAAGCCTAGGCTGAGGTCTGTAAGCTTCACAAGATCTCTGATAGGGGCACGAGATGAAAAGGATCGCCTCCATAAAGTGGAGTCAGGCATATGACCCGATATCAGAGGAATAGAGAGAATACACTGACAGAGCTTGTCACCAAACAGAGAAGACACTAAAGAAGGGTGCCAAGCATGACGATCATGATCAATCAAATTAGTAACTCTCATACCACTTGGAATATCAGAGCTCACAAAAGTAGGCCACCGGCTAAGTGGAAGATCTGCAATCCAAGTGTCACGAACAGCATCAACAGAGGCACCGTCACCAATCATCCATGAATGTGAGACAGGATGGCGGGGCCATGACGACAGACCTCTTTCCAAAAGAAAGAGTATCCCCGAATAGACTGAGGAGAAGTAGAAGGGGTCCAATCTCCATATTTGGCACGCATAAACGAACTCTACAAGCAGTGTGGATCAAGCAGGAACCGCGAAGCATGTCTAGCAATCAAAGCCTTCCTCCTAACTATGAGAGAGTGGATCCCCAGCCCCCCTTCTAAAAACGGTAGACAAACAGTGTCCCAAGCCATAAGATGGATACCATGCCCAGCCTGCGTAGAGCCCCAGAGGAAATCTCGGAAATATCTCTCCAACCGCCTCAGACAAGAAATCGGAACAACAACATTAGATAAGATATAGATTGGGAGAGAAGTAAGCACAGACCGGATAAGGGTGAGCCTGGCCATCATAGATAGCCAGTGACCTGCCAACCATCCAACCGGACCCGGATACGACGCTCAAGGTCACTGAAGTTAGAAGTACACAGCCGCCTACCAGTGATGGTAATCCCCAGATAGGAAAGACGGTCAGCCTGCATAGAGATATCCAAAATTTGCATAATAGATCCCCTGATAGGAAGAGTAGTTTTCAGACTTAAGCAAATCACATATTTACTAAGGTTTACTTTCTGACCAGAAGCTCAACAATAAGACTGAATGACAGTAGCAAAGATAGAAGCATTGAAGGTAGTGGCACTGCCCAAGAGGATACAGTCATCAGCAATAGAAGATGGGAGAGAAAGGGCCCATAGGCCCACCCCTATAAGGAACAAAGGAGAGATCCTGCTGAGCCAGAGAAAGAGCCCGAGATAACGCATCAGCAGATAAAATGAACAGGAACGAAGATAAAGGGCATCCCTACCTCAAACCAATAGCAGAATGAAAGAACTCTGTCTGGCCACCATTAATAATATAGAGAAGGACGGCCGATGAACACAAGCCCTAATCCATGCAATAAAGAGATCAGCAAAACCAAACTCCTGAAGAGTGCGATAGAAAAAATCCCAGCTCAGTCTATCATAAGCTCTCTCATATCCAACTTCACAGCCATAAGACACCGACGGGCAGGGGCACGGTGAAGGTCATGCATAAACTCTTGAGCAAGCAACACATTATCAGAGATGTAGCGACCTCTAAGAAAAGCCCTTGCTCAGGAAAAATAAGGCGAGGAATCACCCTCCTCAGCCGTGAAACCAATAGACGAGCGAAAACCTTGTATAAAGTAGTACATAAACTAATCGACCAATAGTACTGAGGAATAGAAGCATCTGGACGTTTAGGTACCAAAGTAACAAAGGTCCGGTTCCAGTCAGAGGGAATAGATTTAGACAAAAAAACCACCTGGATAGCCTCCACAACATCCTGGCTCACAATCTCCCAATAATGACGAAAGAAAAGGAGGGGGAATCCATCAGGCCTAGGGGCCTTATCAGGTCCAAGGTCCCATAAAGCCATCCTAATCTCCTCCGAGGTAACAGGCCTAGTGAGAAGGTCGTTCTCAGAACTAGAGACCTTAAAGGGGGATGGAACAGGAGTAATATGGAAGCCATCCCCTGTTAGCTCAGTCCATCTAACTAGAAGAAATGATGAAACTGATCTCTGATAACCTGGATATCCTCATGGACAGTCCCATCCTCATCACAACACGCCGGATCCGGTTCACCGAACGGCGATTTAAAGTGGCCTGGTGAAAAAATCTAGTGTTTTGATCACCTTCTTGACCCACTGAATCCGGGACCTTTGCCTCCAAAAAATCTCCTGCTGCCGAAGGAGGGAGTGATGGAGAGCTAGGTTAGAACGGAGAGAAATAAGGTCAGAATCAAGAAGACAACCACACTGATCTTCCTTAGCCTGGAGAGAGGCAATAGTAGACTCAACCTGCTCAACTTGTCGCACAATGTCACCAACCTCCACCCTATTCCATCTAGAAAGTCTCCGTCTCGCAAGCTCCAGATGTTTGGATAATCTATAAGTAGGACTCCCTCTAACAGGAATGCGCCACACCTGAGCGATTAATGTCCTGGCACCAGAGTAAAGGTCCAGAATTTCTCAAACTTGAAGGGTCTCCTTTGCTAGCAGCCATATCAGTGGAGATGAGGATGGGACAGTGATCCGAGGTAATCCTGGATAAGTGAGTAACTGTGGTGGACGGATGATACCGAAGCCAGTTAGGGGTGGCCAAAGCTCTATCTAGGCATTCCTAAACTCTAGCAGATCCCAACCGGTTATTACACCAAGTAAATTGGGACCCATGGAAACCCAGGTCCAATAAATCAGTAGAGGCGATGAAGGTCCTGAGCTCTGAAACCCCAGGGGACACAACAAACCACTTTCCACCCTTCTTCTCATTAGCCCCAATTATACAGTTGAAATCACCAGCAAGCAAAGAGGGAACACCTTGGGCAATCAAAGATCGAATCTCATCCCAGAGCACATGACGCTCCCGAAAGTCTGTGCTGGCATACACACCTAAAAGGAGCCAAGGGACTGACATCCCTCAGTAATGACAAGCGCAACCTGCTGGGAACAACTGTGAAAGGCGTCCACTCTAATATCAGCTCTCCTCCATAATGCCAAGATACTACCAGATAAACCAACAGAGTCTGTAGCATAAGAAAACCAAGCTTTAGAAATCTGCCTCCTAAAACTAGCAGACTAATTCCTGACAGACGAGTTTCTAACAAGATACAGATGTCAAAACTGTAGAGCTGCATAAACCTCCCAAAAGAGGAGCAAAACGACGGTTTCTGAGCTCCTCTCACATTCCAAATCATAATCTTCATTTAGAAGGGAGCTCCCCTGGTCCCCTGACATCACCAAGTCAGCGGATCCCTGGTCAATACTGTCCATCAGCTCACCCGTCACCTCCGGCTGAATGGCCTTCTTAAGGAGAGTGACAGCAAAATCATGGTCAAGCCTGTCCTCCGCAGCCAACTGAGTGACCTTAGAGCAAACAATAGGGGCATTAACTGCCTTATCACAGGAGTACACAACCCCCTCTATCGACTGAAAATCCTTTTCCATAGAGACATCCACTAGTGTAGAGATCACATTCAAGGAGTGAACTCTGTCAAAATCAGAGGCAGTGCTTTTCCCCTTCCCTTTGGAAGACCTGGAGACCACCCTCGGAACCGGAGTTGTAACAGGCCGGGCCCGCTTAAGTGGACCCGGGTAGGCATCCGACCGAACCTTCGGACGACCAGCCCATTTGTCGAAACCCAAAAGGGCAAAAGGATTAGGTGCAATGTTCAGATTGAGCTGATTCAAAGTAGATTCAGGCAATCCTGGGCCTACTGCCTCCACTGGCACGCCAGCCACAAACCGGCACACCCCCATCCCCGGCACAGGTTCCTTCAAGGGAGCTGCAGACCCTTGACCACCGCACGAGCTTCCAGTCTGGGGAACCGTCCTCTGCTTCTCCGGCACGGAAGCAACACCAGGGCACTCAGACCCCTCCGGCTCAGCAACAGCACCAGGGCACTCAAACCCCCTTGACGCAGAACAGAAGACAGCCGGCACAGGAGCAACAGACCCCCTCCCAGGCTTCCTCCGAGCAACCTTTCTGGAGGTCTGCCAACCCCCAACTGAAGCAGAGGAAGGCCCTGGACCCCCCCTCTCCACCTCGCCCGAAGCAGCAGAAGGGCCAAAGGGAACCCACCGTCGCCGGAGCACCGCCATCCACGGGCCGAAGACAGGGACAGCCGGAGGAGAATCACCAGCCGATGCAGAAACACACGCACCAGAGGGATGGAGCGACCCACAGGTCCCACATATTCCGTCAAGATGGTCATATACAAACTGCTGCCAGAAAGCATCTCCACAGCTACGGATCCTCGCCCCCGGTCGGAGAGGTCTGCTTAAATCCACCCGGACACATGCCCTACATACCCTCCACGCTGCCTCTCCTTCGTGGAAGAATCGAGAAATTGGAACTCCCCTGTGACTGAAACAATTGAGCTAACAACCGCCTCTATCCAAAACTCAATAGGGAGAACCGGAAGCCTGATCCATAACAGAGCCGAGAGTAACGAATAATCCGAAGGAACAAATTCAAGGCGCCAGTCAGACACAGCTATAATCTGACCATTGAAGACCCACAGCTTCTCCAGAACCTGAGCCTTCGCTAAGGGGTCGGCGAACCGGAAGATAGGTTTCTTAGGCCTGGACCAGCCAAAAGCTAAACTCAAATATATTCATACGCACTCAAACCTGTGCCAATAGCTATTAAAAAAAAAAAAAAAAAACCTCTCGCTCACCCAACCTAGGTTTTTAAAAATACCTCTATTTAACTTGCGACTAAACTTATGAGAGGAAATGAGTACGCTACTTGCTCCAAGTAAAGCCCCCCACACAAAAAAAACAAAACTCAAAAAAAGAAAAATCAATCTCCGTTTTAAGTAAAACTGACTTGATTGAGGAGCATGAAGTAACTCCTCTAACCCACTCAACTCAGATTTAAAAAGTTTTTTTTTTTAATAAAAAGAAGGGTGAAAGTGGGTGTCCAAGTCTAGCCAATAACTATAAAAATTGGTTATAAAAGGACTACTTATACTAAATTCATTATCTACTTAAAAGAGTTTACAATATTTTCAACATAGACATGACTACTAAAAATAATAATGGAAACCTAAGGATTCAATCAGTATTAGAGAATATTTTTTCATTTTTTTTATTTTAAAAGTAATTTTTATTTTTTTACTTTCTAATCTTTAAAAATACACTTAATAAGAAAAACAAAAATTATTGTTCACTGTTATATTTTCACATATTTTTTAGTACTCTTCTTGCTTTAATGAAATATAGTGAAAACATGTTTCAATTATTTTAATTTTTTATTATTATGAAGTCATGATTTTAAAAAAAATTACTTTTATTTCAATCTTAAATGCATTTTTTACAAGTATTTTTTATTTTTTATAAAATAAAAATAAAATAAAAATAGGTATCGTTCTCAAAAACCAACACACAATAAAATTTTACAAGTTAGATCATGATTTTATCTTTAAATATTTTGCTTATTTCTTTTGAATTGAGAGGCATGCTCAATCAATTTTTTTTCAAAAAATAAATCATGGATTGGTCAACCCACTTTAGGATTCAAATGATATAATTTGATCTTGATAACTCTGACATTTCATACCTTTGAAGAACCATGCCATGTCATAGAACTTTAAAAAAATTACTTGTCACATCCCAGACCCTATATTGGATCTAGGGGTGGCAACCCGCCGCATGCCGGGCATGCAAGGCGTCCCATTTAATACAAGAAGGGGTAATAATTATATTTCGTCCAATTTAAATGGTTCTTAATACAAACCATAATCATATTTTTAGGCTACATGCCAAAATACATAATTCAATGGGTTACAACAAAGTACTGGAACTAAGTCACTTTGATAGCTGCTCCAACTACCCCATAAATATTGTGAGATTTAAATGAGCTCACACTCAATAAGTAAGCCAACTATATAATGTAATTACTTTATGCTTTTAAAATTTTTCCATAATAAACATCTGCCAAGCTTCCATATTTCAATACATTTTCCCATGTTACCAAAACATGCATCATATGCTCAAAATAAATTTTGGAAGCAATTGCCATATATAGTATATAAAAAATATACAATTTCAGGATAAAACCACTGTCACTGTAAATAGCATGTAAAAATGTATTTTTATACCAATATCTCACGGCCACACACTATATACACAGAACACCCCCTCGGGTGTAACACCCCCCTCGGGTGTATCCTTCCTAAATATCCCCTAGGAGTCAGGGTCCTGGAACCAGTGTCATGCACTCACATCCTGCCATATCCGGCTACAACACACCCCAAGAGTATGTTCTCTATATACCCCCCTATGGAGATGAGTCCCGATGCCATATGGCATAATATTGTCATATCCTGTCACAACATGCCTCCTGGGTGTGTGTGCTCATATACCCCCCTATGGAGTTGGGTCCCGGTGCCAAGTGAGTCATGCAACATATCACATATCATATCATAGCGGACCATAGTGGGACATATCATCATATACATAAGTATCATTTGCTAATAGCATGTATCGTTACAAAAATGCAATCCATATACTTTTCATAAAAACATGTCACATACACATGTATATTTATAAAACCTTTAACAATTTCAAAGTCATGCCAATTGATCAGTTGTCCACATAGATACCCAATTATTTACAAAAATATAAATAATAAACTAATCATAGCAAAGGCTCATTTGCAAATATAATATCAATCCATTTCTTATTTTTCAAATAATGCAATATATAACAATATAACATTTAAATACATAATTTTTATATTTTAATAATTTATAAAAATTATGATAAATGACTTACTTACCTCCTGGCGCTAATCCAAAGATGTAATTCCGCTATTTAAGCACCTGGGTACCTACAGCATCAATTTCCCAATTTTTTTAGTCCCAAAAGTAGCATATCAAAATAGTTTTTAACTCTACCCAGTTTAATCTGGAGCCAACTTGGGGCTTGAATATCTCCCAATACATAAGCCCAAATGGAAAATAAAAATACCCCCAGAAACTAGAATCAACACTGATCGGGCATATTTTTATTTTTTTTTATTTTTGCCAATACAGGGTTCAAATTATGGCCCAAAATGGCTCGCGAGACGGCCCAATAAGGCCCAAAAGGGGGGAACGGCCCTAGCCGGCCCGCTGAGCCCCTTCCTCCCCCCGCCTCCCCTGTTTCGATCGAAACAGGGGAAGGATTGTGCCGGCGGCCAGGGCCGCTACCGGCCACTTCCCGGAGGGGCCCAGCCGCCCGACCGGCCCGGAGCCGGTCGCCGCCGCGGCCGAGCTCCTCCCCTCTCTTTCTCCCTCTATTTCTCTCTCTTTCTCCCCCCCGCGGCCTTTACCCATGCCGGTGGCACGGCCGGCCAGACCTCCACCGGACGCTGCCCCAGCGCCGGTGGAGGCCGCCGATCGCACCCAGGCCCAGCGAGCCGGTGGGCACTCCGCCGGGCCCGAACCAAGCCGCAGAGCGGCTTGTTTCGAAAGAAGGGAGGGCCGCCCGGCGGCCCTCCACGTCCTCTCCGGCCGCCTCGAGCGGCCGGACACCTCCTCCTCCCCCCTCCTCCGGCCGCCTCGAGCGGCCGGGCACGGTAACGGGAGGAATCCCTCCCGATCCCTCTCTCTGTCACTCTTCTCTCTTGAAACAGTGGACAGAGGGGGGAAAATACCTGAGCTTGTTGATGGAGATGGGTGGAGGGGAAGGCTCCCTCCTCCCTCCCCATTTATAGTAGCTCGGGGAGGGCCTCCACTGTGCCTGCGAGAAGAGGCGCCGCCCTCTTTGACTGGGGAGCTGGGGAGCCGCCCGCATGCGGTACGACTGCGGCGCCTCCCCCTCCTCCGGTCCAAGAAGACGGATCCTCACCATGTGAGGATCTAGGGCTCACATTCTCTCCTCCTTATAAAAATTTCGGCCTCGAAATTTATGTGGTTCATATAACATTTAGAATCCAAAGTTTGATCATAAGAATAATTATCTTTTCATTTACATATACTAAGATACAAATAGGTATGGATATTTCTTTTTCACTTCCTCCTCCAGCTCCCAAGTAGCTTCCCTCTCAGAATGGTTACTCCATTGAACCTTGACATAGGGAATGCTACGCCGTCTTAAGACTTGGTCCTTGCGGTCCACAATACGCACAGGATGCTCTTCATATGTCAGATCATTCCTTAACTGCATGGGCTCAAACTGTATCACATGGCTGGGGTCAGAAATGTACTTTTTTCAACATAGATACATGAAATACATTGTGTACCCCAGAGAGCACTGGAGGTAATGCCAGGCTATAAGCCACCTCCCCTACTTTACTCAGAATCTCAAATGGCCCAATGTATCATGGACTCAATTTACCTTTAATCCCAAATCTTATCACATTTTTGGTTGGTGATATATTCAGAAAGACATGGTCTCCAACCTGAAATTCTAGCTCCCTTCTTCTCACATCTGCATAGCTCTTCTGTCGGCTCTGAGCTGTGCGGAGTCGTTCCTTAATCAACTGCACCTTCTCTACTGTTTACCGAATCAGTTCAGGGCCCAACAATCTTCTCTCTCCCACATCATCCCAACATAAGGGGGATCTGCATTTTTTACCATACAAGGCCTCAAATGGAGCCATCTGGATACTGGCTTGGTAACTATTATTGTAAGCAAATTCCACTAAAGATAAGTGGTTGTCCCAAGCACCGCCCAAGTCCATCACACAGGCTCGCAACATGTCCTCCAGGGTCTGTATGGTCCTCTCAGACTGCCCATCTGTCTGAGGATGAAAGGCTGTGCTGAAGTTCAATTTGGTCCCCAGAGCCCTATGAAGACTCTTCCAGAATTGGGACACAAACCTAGTATCCCGATCTGATACAATAGATACGGGAATACCATGAAGCCTCACAATTTGTTCAATATACATGTTGGCTAATCTCTCACTGGAAATCCCAACTCTGAATGGCAGGAAATGGGCTGACTTCGTCAATCTGTCTACAATGACCCATACACATCATTGCTCCTGGGGGTCTTAGGCAGTCCAGTCACGAAGTCCATAGTGATCTTCTCCCATTTCCATTGTGGAATCATCAGAGATTGAAGAGGTCCACAGGCCTTTGATGTTCAGCCTTCACTTGCTGACATATTAAACATTTGACCACATACTGAGCAATCTCTCTTTTCATTCCCTTCCACCAGAAGTTTTCTTTTAGGTCTCTGTACATCTTGGTGCCTCCTGGGTGCACTGTATAAGAGAGTAGTGGGCCTCCCTCATAATTTCTTCTCTTAGTTCCACCGCATTTGGCACACAGAGCCTGCCATCAAATCTCAGGGATCCATCCTCCATTATAGCAAATTCATTTTGAACCCCTGACTTCACAGCTTCTTTAATCTTTTGCAGGTCCAAGTCTTCTTTCTGGAAGGACTTGATCCTGTCTATCAGAGTGGGTTGGAGTACAAGTACTGCTACCTGCCCATTGGACTGCTGTACTCGCAATCCAACCTCCAACTTCTTAAGGTCCCTAGATGTGAGGCTGAGAAGTGATCATAGAAGCTAACTCCGAGGAGGACTTCCTACTTAAGGCATCAGCTACCACATTGGCCTTCCCTGGGTGATAGTGCAGGTTCAGGTCATAATCTTTTAGTAGCTCCATCCACCTCCTCTGTCTCAAATTTAACTCCTTCTGAGTGAAGATGTATTTCAGACTTTTGTGGTCTGTATACACATCATATGTCTCTCCATACAGATAATGCCGCCAAATCTTTAAGGCAAAACCACGGCGGCCAACTCCAGGTCATGGGTAGGATAATTTTCTCGTATGGCTTTAGCTGCCTGGAGGCATAGGCTATCACCTTTTCATTTTGCATTAGAACACATTCCAATCCCTTTCGAGAAGCATCCGTGAATAGGGTGAATCCTCCAGATCCTGTCGGAAGGGTAAGGACGGGGGCTGATACTAGGCGTTGCTTCAGCTCCTGAAAACTTCTCTCACACTCCTCAGTCCAGTCAAACTTTGCTTGCTTTTGGGTCAAGCGAGTCAGGGGTAGAGCAATGCGGGAGAAGCCTTCCACAAATCTGCGATAATATCCAGCCAGCCCCATGAAACTTCTTACTTCAGATACATTGGAAGGCCTACACCAGTTAACAACTGCCTCAATCTTCTTTGGATCCACAGATATGCCATCTTTAGATATTATATTACCCAAGAATGATACTTGGTTCAACCAGAAGTCACACTTCTGCAACTTGGCATAAAGCTTTTTCTCCCGAAGAGTTTGTAGAACAATCTTCAGGTGGTCCACATGCTCCTCCTGGCTTTTAGAATACACCAGGATGTCATCAATGAACACCACCACAAACTGGTCCAAGTATGGCTTAAAGATTCTGTTCATCAAGTCCATGAATGTTGCTGGGGCATTAGTCAACCCAAACGGCATCACCAAGAACTCGTAGTGGCCATACCTAGTCCTGAATGCTGTCTTAAGTACATCCCCAGCCTTGACCTTGAGTTGATGGTATCCTGACCGAAGATCAATCTTTGAGAATACCCGAGCTCCTTGGAGTTGATCAAATAGATCATCAATCCTCGGCAGAGGATACTTGTTCGCACTGTTACCCTATTGATTTCTCGGTAATCAATGCAGAGCCGAAGACTTCCATCTTTCTTTTTGACAAATAATACTGGAGCACCCTAAGGAGACACACTAGGTCTAATAAATCCTCAATCCATGAGCTCCTGCAATTGGCTCTTCAACTCTTTTAGCTCAGCCGGGGCCATATGATACGGGGCCTTGGATATAGGTCCAGTGCCAGGGGCCAAATCAATAGTGAACTCAACCTCCCGATCTGGGGGTAATTCGGTCAAATCATCTGGGAATACATCAGGAAATTCCCAAGCCACTAGAATATCCTCCAACTTGACCTCATCTTGCTGAAGATCCTTGACCACAGCAAGAAACCCTTGGCTACCCTTCTTCAAATACTTTGCGGCCTGTAGTGCTGACACGAATACCGAGGCCAGATGCTCCTGACTTCCAATAAAACTGAATTCAGGTTGATTAGGAATTTTGAAGATCACCATCTTCCTGAAACAGTCTACTGAAGCATGATAGGAGGCCAACCAGTCCATCCCAAGGATAACATCAAAGGATTTTAGTGGGAGGACGATTAGATCGGCCTTCAATCTCCTATCCCCCATGTTAATCAGGCAAGATCTGCATACTGAGTCTACCCTCATAACATCACCATTTGGGAGAGCAATGAGCAACTCCTGCTCTAGGGGAATGGGTGTCAAAGATTCATCATTGGCGAGATATGTGCTAGATACAAATGAATGCGTGGCACCCGGATCTACTAAGAATTGAGCATAAGCATTGCCTACTTTAATTATACCTGTCACAACGGAGTTGGAAGCCGCAACATCCTGTTGTGTGAGAGTAAAGACTCTTCCCTGGGTCCTAGGCTGCTGCTGCTGGCCTCTGCCCTGATCCGCAGGAGGCTGCTGATCCCTCCGAAGGGGACAAGTGGCCATCTTGTGACCCACCTGCCCACATATGAAGCAGGCACCAGCCGTCCCGCGGCACCACTTGCCTGGGTGGGAGTTTCTGCATTGAGGGCAACGAGTTTCCGTATTCTTTGGTCCTGAGGGGGCCTGATAAGGACCTTTCTTCTTGGCCTGACCTGAAGACTGGCCAGAAGGAGGCCCCTTTTTCTTCTTCTGCTGCTGCTCCCACTGCTTATGGATCACACCCATATCCCTCTCAATCACCAGGGCCTTGTTCACCACAGTGCTGAATATGGAGAGTTCAAAGGCATTGACTGCTTGCATCAGTCTAGGCCTCAGTCCCTCGGTGAACTTGATGATCTTGGCTCTCTCAGTGGCCGCTATGTTTAGAGCAAACCGAGCTAACCGGGTAAACTCGGCTTCATACTGCGCCACAGAGAGATTTCCTTGCTCTAGTTTGACAAACTTTGACTGCATTTGCCTCTGCACACTATTGGAAAAGTATTTGTCATAAAGACTTCCTAAACTCTCCCCAGGAAACAGCCCGTCCATCCATTCGCTGCTCCACAAGTAGCCACCAATCATATGCCTCCCCCTGAAGGAGGTAGGTAGCGAATCTGATTCGCTCCTCCTCTTGGCTACCATGAGCTGCAAAGGCTTTCTCCATCTCCCTCATCCATTTTTCAGCATCGGCAGGGTTAGTGGATCCACAAAAGAGAGAAGGGGCCAAGCTCTTGAACTCAGCAAAGCTCCGGCCCCCTCCCCGCCAGGGCTGGGATGGAGCCGACTGAGCAGGCTGTGGAACGGGAGAGGCAGGCCGAGTAGGCTAGATTTGCTGAATCTGTTGCTGCATGGCTTGTATGGCTTGCGACATTCCCGCCAGAGCCTGAAGCAACTGGGCCTAAAATTGTGGTTGATCATTATTAGCTAAATTAACTGAACCAGAGCCTCCAGAAGCTTGTTGGCCTCCCTGCTGGCCAAAGTCACCAGCCTGGGAGTTCCCAATAGGCCGCAGACTTCTAGTGCGACGTGGCATTCTTAACTCCTGCCAGGGTTAGGTTCCAGTCAATATCCTTGTAAACCACAAAATTCAGGCTTTCAAAATATATTACTTGAAATTTTTAATAAAGTTATCACCCTCCCAATGTAATCCTAATGTTATGCCTAGTGTCATTTTGTGTGTCCCTAAGGTCAAACCTAGGCTCTGATACCACATAAGATGTCACGCCCCAGACCCTATATTGGATCTAGGGTGGCAACCCGCCGCATGCCGGGCATGCAAGGAGCCCCATTTAATACAAGAAGGGGTAATAATTATATTTCGTCCAATTTAAATGGTTCTTAATACAAACCATAATCATATGTTTTAGGCTACATGCCAAAATACATAATTCAATGGGGTTACAACAAAGTACTGGAACTAAGTCACTCTGATAGCTGCTCCAACTACCCCATATCCCCATCTTCAGTTCTATGGCTTTAAAAAATATTGTGAGATTTAAATGAGCTCACACTCAATAAGTAAGCCAACTATATAATGTAATTACTTCATGCTTTTAAAATTTTTCCATAATAAACATCTGCCAAGATTCCATATTTCAATATATTTTCCCATGTTACCAAAACATGCATCATATGCTCAAAATAAATTTTGGAAGCAATTTCCATATATAGTATATCAAAATATACAATTTCAGGATAACAACCACTGTATCACTGTAAATAGCATATAAAAATGCATTTTTATACCAATGTCCCACGGCCACACACTATGTACACAGAACACCCCCCTCGGGTGTAACACCCTCCTCGGGTGTATCCTCCCTAAATATCTCCTAGGAGTCAGGGTTCTGGAACTAGTGTCATGCACTCACATCCTGCCATATCCGGCTACAACACACCCCAAGAGTGTGTTCTCCATATACCCCCCTATGGAGATGGGTCCCGGTGCCATGTGGCATAATTTTGCCATATCCTGTCACAGCACGCCTCCTGGGTGTGTGTGCTCCATATACCCCCCTATGGAGATGGGTCCCGATGCCAAGTAGTCATGCAACATATCACATCATACCATATCATAGCGGACTGTTGACCCTTGAATTGATTTTGATGATTACAAACATATAAAGCCTAAATAAATTATGATAATCCATGATATTGCAAGTATCTTCATGTATCTTCATGTTTACAATTGTCAAGAATTTTTCATATGATGCAATGAAGTTTATTTTATCTTGTGAAGAATATAAAAATTCACTTGCCTATCTATTGAATTTATTGCATGGCTTTGCTAGCTAGCTTCCATTCCATGCTAGTTAGCTATTTTAGTATACTCCTTGTGCTGGCCGTTTTGTTGGGAAATGAGTTAGCTGGGAAGCTAACTTCCCTTCCTGCTAGCCACCTAGGAGTTAGCTACCTTCATGCTGGCCGAATGAATTGGGAAACAAGCTAGCTGGGAAGCTAACCTCCCCTCCATGCAAGCCGTTTTGAGCTAACTTTCCTCTTGCTGGCCGTGTGTTTTATTTTATAAGTTAGCTGGGAAGCTAACTCTTTCCCCTTGCATGGCTGGTCACTTTTCCCTTGAGGTTAGCTCACAAGCTAACTTGTTTGTTCATGCCCTCATGCTTGGCCGTTTGGTGCTTTGTAGGAGTTAGCTTGCAAGCTAACTTCCTTCCTTCATTCCAAGGTACGTAACATGAAAACCTCTCCTCTTAGCTAGCTTGGTATTAGCTTTTTCATGTCCCAGTTAGCTCACAAGTCAACTACCTTTATGCATGATAGAATAAACCTTTATCTTAGTTAGCTTATAAGCTAACTTCCCTCCACTGAATTTCAAATCAGCCGCATGAATTTAAAATAGAGTTAGCTCACAAGCTAACTATCTTTTTGACATGGCCTCACACCTTTATGGATAGCTAACTTATGAGTTAGCTAGTTGTCAAGAATGCTTTTTTCATGAAACCATCTCCCGTAGCATTTTTTTTTGAGAAAGCTAGCTTACAAGCTAACCATCTTTTCATGATTCCCTTTGGGAGTTAGCTTATAAGCTAACTATCTTTATTGCTTTCATGGCTTGGGAGTTAGCTATTTCTTGACATGAATAGGCTTAGCTAACTTATGAGTTAACTATTTTAAAGTGTTTTCATCCTAGCCGCATGAATTCAAAATTAAGTTAGCTCACAAGCTAACTATTTTTTTACATGGCCTCTTACACCTTTTCATAGCCAACTCATAAGCTAACTGTTTTTAAATCTGTTTCTGGTTATGAAACCGTTGGATTTTCTTGCATGGCTAGTTAGCTCAAGAGCTAACTAGTTTGTGCCTTAGTTAGCTCCATAGCTAACTATCTTTTCTTTATAGCATGAAACCTTGGCTATTAGCTAACTTGTTTTCTTGCTGTTTTGTTGCTAGCCGTGGGATGCTGAAAAAGAGCTAACCACATAGTTAGCTATCTTTATTCCCCTCTCTTGCATTGATGGTTTGATGGCTGGTCACTCCAGCCGTGGGATTTTGAATTCAAGCTAGCTAGCTTGGGAGAAAAGCTAGCTTGCTTCCTCCTTTTCCCATTATGGCCGCACGTTTTTTCTTTGAGAGTTGCTGAAATTTATTTCAGCTTTCTCCTCTCTCTCTCATTTAATGCTCTCTCTCTCTCTCATTACTATTTTGATGAATGCTGACCATTTTCTTTTTGTTATGGACAGGAATCCCTCATTAGCAATGGATTTAATGCTTTCATCATTTGGGAAAATATTTCAAACGGTTTTATTTCTTCCCGTTTTTCCTTTCCTCTATTTTACCAATGAATCTAACGGATAGTTTTTTGAATGGTTTAAATAGGGATGTTCAGAAGAAATCCTTGACGAAATTTATATATCTTTTGACATATCAAGAACACAAAAGAGAGAAAAGAAATCAAAAGAGAGTGCTTATTGCAAGATATTTTTCGGATCCTTGAAGAGCAAGATATTGTGCTGCGAAGTTGCATCCTCCAACCCTTGCTCAAGTCGTCCAGATCCGGTGAAGCGAGTGCAAATTTTCAGCTACTTCGAAAATCAACATCTGCTGCTGAAGTATTGCTTCAAAAAGTTGTAAAGTTTATCTTTGAATATTTGCTCAAATTAGGAGCTGTCTATTTTTGATAATCTTGTATTAGGGTTAGAGATAACCCTAGTTTCTTGATTGGCTTCCTTGTGCCATTAAACAAGAGGACTAGCCGGGAAGGCTAGGGGATTGGTTTCCTTGTACCAGTTAAACAAGAGGACTAGCCGGGAAGGCTAGGGGATTTGGCTGCCTTGTGCCGTGAAAACAAGAGGACTAGCCGGGGAAGGCTAGGGGATTTGGCTGCCTTGTGCCGTGAAAACAAGAGGACTAGCCGGGGAAGGCTAGGGGTTGTAATCGTTGTGATACGATTAGTGAAATTCCCAAAGGTTTTTGGGGAGTGGATGTAGGAGCCGAGTTTGGCACCGAACCACTATAAACCTTGCTGTGTTTGTGATTGATTGATCTGTGTATTTTCTATTTCGTGCACTCCACTACACCGCTGCGAATTAAATTCTGATTAAGCACATATCTGCGTTAGTCAATATCATCCATTGAATTAATTAATTTTTAAATACCCAATTCACCCCCCTCTTGGGCTACTACGTCTGGGCAACACGGACCATAGTGGGACATATCATCATATACATAAAGTATCATTTGCTAAATAGCATGTATCGTTGCAAAAATGCAATCCATATACTTTTCATAAAAGCATGTCACAAACACATGTATTTATAAAACCTTTAACAATTTCAAAGTCATGCCAATTGATCAGTTGTCCACATAGATACCCAATTATTTATAAAAATATAATAAATAATAAACTAATCATAGCAAACGCTCATTTGCAATATTAATACCAATTCATTTTCTTATTTTTTAAATAATGCAATATATAACAATAACATTTAAATACATAATTTTCATATTTTAATAATTTATAAAAATTATGATAAATGACTTACTTACCTCCTGACGCTAATCCAAAGATGTAATTCAGTTATTTAAGCACCTGGGTACCTATAGCATCAATTTTTCAATTTTTTTAGTCCCCAAAAGTAGCATATCAAAATAGTTTTTAACTCTTTCCAGTTTAATCCCGGAGCCAACTTGGGGCTTGAATATCTCCCAATATATAAGCCCAAATAGGAAAATAAAAATACCCCCAGAAACTAGGATCAACACTGATCCGGGGCATATTTTTATTTTTTTATTTTTGATTCAGTACAGGGTTTAAATCGTGGCCCAAAAGTGGCTCGTGAGATGGCCCAATAGGGCCCAAAAGGGGGGAACGGCCCAGCCGGCCCGCTGAGCCGTTTCCTCCCCGCCTCCCCTGTTTCGATCAAAATAGGGGAAGGATTGTGCCGGCGGCCAGGACCGCCGGTGGCCACTTCCCGGAGGGGCCCGGCCGTCGTCGACCGGCCCGGAGCCAGCCGCCGCCGCGGCCGAGCTCCTCCCCCTCTCTTTCTCCCTCTATTTCTCTCTCTTTCTCCCATTGCCCACCGCGGCCTTTACCCATGCCGGTCCGGACGCTACCCCAGCGCCGGTGGAGGCCGCCGACCGCAGCCTGGGCCCGGCGAGCCGGCGGGCGCTCCGCCGGGCCCGAACCAAGCTACGGAGCGGCTTGATTTAGAAAGAAGGGAGGGCCACCCGGCGGCCCTCCAGCGTCCTTCTCCGGCCGCCTCGAGCGGTCGGACACCACCACTCCCCCCTCCTCCGGCCGCCTCGAGCGGCCGGGCATGGTAACAGGAGGAATCCCTCTCGAATCCCTCTCTCTGTCACTCTTCTCTCTTTGAAACAGTGGGCGGAGGGGGGGAAAAGATACCTGTGCTTGTTGATGGAGATGGGTGGAGGGGAAGGCTCCCTCCTTCCTCCCCATTTATAGTAGCTCGGGGAGGGCCTCCACCGTGCCTGCGAGAAGAGAGGCGCCGCCCTCTTTGACTGGAGAGCTGGGGAGCCGCCCGTGTGGCGCCTCCCCCTCCTCCGGTCCAAGAAGACGGATCCTCACCATGTGAGGATCCAGGGCTCACATCACTTGTTCAAAAAAGTATGTCTTAATTAAATATTTATATTTATATAAAATGAAAGTAGAGAGAAAGTTTTTTCTTACTTCTACGATCCATTGACAAAAAATATAGATAAAAAGAGAGAAAGTTTCTCTCTATTTCTATTATATTTAATGTTGAAGAAATGGCGCATTAATTTTTGGTCGGACACTTTGATTCCGAAAAAGACTAACCCCTTTTTTTTCAATAGGAATAATAAAGATATGCAAAGTCCTTATTATTCCATCTTAATTATTTACTACAAATCTTTTTCCCACTGCCTCTATTACGTTTGAGCGGCTCTAAAGACCTCCATCACCAGCCTCTTGTATTATGATCGTGTCCCTGAGGTCAATTGAATGACCAGAATGATGACCAAGGACGGAATATTGTTTCCAATAGTGCCACCTCCTCTGCATAGCCCCGGCTCTCCATCTTTCCCTCTTCAAGCCCAAGCCAAAAAGGGTTACTTCCCTTCCTTGGATTCAATTTTTTTACTGCTTCCACTTAGGTTCTTTGCTTGCCTAAGGTTCCGTTTGGATGTTTGCCTTGGAGGGAGAAAAAAAAGAGGGTAAAGAATGAAGAAAAAAAGAAAGGAAAAAAAGAGAAAGGATTATTATCTTCTCATTATTTAGAAAGCAGGGAAAGAAAAAAGAGAATAAGTTAAATTTACTTTGGCTAGAAAAAAAAAAAAAAGAAAAGAAAGGATGAGAAAAATTATCCTTACATAATCGCATACATATTCTTATTATAAGAAAAATTCAAATTAATCTATAAAAATAAAATTAGAAAAATAAAGCAAAAATTATAAACTCATTACTCTTCTCCATTTTACCTTTCAAATTGGGGGATAAAGAAATTTAACTCATTCCCTTCCCCCTCCTTTCCCCTTCCTTTCAAATAAAGGTCCATAAAATCATTCTACTTTCTTCCCTTCTTTTCTTTTAGGTTAACCTTCATCTAAACATGCCCTAAGGTAGTGTTTGATACAAAAAATGCTATCCCTAGACAAATGTATACAGAGAATAGCTGAGGGAATAACTTTTTTTAATAACAGTTTTGCCCTCAAGGGATAACTGCAGCTATTCCCCCATTCCCTAGGGAATAAGTTCAAGGAATAACATTATCCCCTATGGTTAACTTTTTTTTGACTTGTCCTTCGTAGTTATAGCTTTTGGGAATATCCCCTTATTCCCTATTTCAAACACAGCCTAAAGAACATATTCTTTACTTAATTATTGATAATTTAGTAATTTTAAATCCATTTTATGCTTGTACTGTTTGTTTTCAAAGCATTGACCAGCCCATTCAGCATGAGTGCTAAGTGCAGAGCAGAATGTCCAACCCACTTGCTAAAAATATTTTACCATGCGACAAAAATGAAATCAAACCAAGATCCTACAGTTGGTTGCAAGATGGCTTAAATTGAATCCAACTATCACTTATCATTTTATTTATAAATCTGAAATAATTATTTTGAGGATTTCAAGTTTTGCCATTGATAAGGGATGAAGTGGAATGATGTAATCTAGGAGAAGATAGTAATAACTAATAAAAAAATGAAGTGAAGCTAGGCTACATTTTCATGTAAAAGAGCAGAACTTTTTATGAAGGGATTTGCATGTTAAATTAGACTTGGATGAGAATCCTTCAAAATAGTAAAGAGAAAGGATCTTTGTGACTAAGAAACTACACAGGCTAGGACTTAGTTACTTTAATATTTCATATCGAAAAATGTTGAAAGAGGGGTACCCAGCCATAAATATATCAGAAATTAAAAGGTTTACACTCAAGGATGAAGTTCTTGGATGACAAGAAGATTCCTCTAGTTGCAGGACTTCTTGTATATGTTTCTTGTCATGGAAGACCTTCTTTGGAACCTAGAATTCTCGAGGATCCTACACAAACCAAATTAGAGTTAAGAATATAAAAATTTGGTAGAGTATTAATGAAACGAAGGAAGAGGAATGAAAGGTTAAAATTAATATGAAGCTTGGCGAATTTGAGGTAGCTTGGCTGGCCTTCTTTATGGAGTCTTTTTATACCTTGAAAGATGGGATGGGATGGTAGAATGGAATGGAGAATGGCTAATGGATCTTGGCATGGAGATGACTTTCTTGAAGTAGCTAAGGGCCTCTCATCCACTCCCTCTCGAAGGATATTTGCCAACACAAATGGAAGAAAATAACTCAACTTTCATTCATCATAAATTATCTTTACAAGAGAGCTTGGAATAGTATTTATAAGCCTCCAATGAACTTTTAAAAATTTGAATTACATGGAGCTTTTCATGAAAAGTTGCAACCTAAGCTATCTATAAGGGTGGAGGGTTGAAACAACTTATAACTAAGCTTAAGAAGAGAAGAAAAAAGTGGGTGGCTTCTTTGAATTTGAATTCCTCTTGGTGACGTGGCATGTGGTGATGTGGCTTAATGAGGTATACACCAAGAGATTGACATGGCACCTAATAATGCTTGCTAAAGTGGCGTCCATCTTGGATTAATTTGTTGGAGTGGTTGAATGCATCCAATCTTCAAGCTCACTTGCTTACCTTGAACCCAATTCCATACCTTTCTTGGACCCAACTATTAAACTCACTAAATACAAACCAATTTGACCCTACTTGGACTCAAGAACCCAAATTGAAATAAACCAACTTTAATTACATGACTCAAATTCAAAGAAGTAAAATTATTACTCTATTTACAGGATACATGAAAGAATTAAAGCCATACTGAATTAGATCGAAACCTCTTTCGAACTTTGGTGTCCGCACCAATTCTCCTGGGATGGGATGAACTCGACCCTGTCGAGTAAGGACTAGTCTGACTCTGATACCTTTCTAGCGGTCTGGATGGATTTGCTACATATTCTCTCGGGTGATCCAAGAATCCTCAGATTCTGGCCTTCCTTGCCATCGAACCAGATAACGTTGATAGCCCTTATTTCTGATAGTAATTGTCTGGTTATCCAAGATACGTTCAATCCTATCTCTTCGCTTTGGCTGAATTGCTAGTGGACACTTAGGTAGGGTTTCACTCTCAAAGGCTGGATAAGGTCCAAAAGGCTCACTAGGTATTAATGCCGGCTCTTTGTATTCTTTCATATCAAAAATATTAAATGTTGAACTAATGCCATAATCTGATAGTAACTCTAACACATATGCATTAGGTCCAACCCTCTTTAATACTTTAAAAGGTCCAGCTCTCCGGGCATGCAGTTTCTTCATAGTTCCCAGCGAGGTCTAAATTTAACCATGATAAAGTCCCATATATTGAATTATTTCATTCTTTTACGTGAATTGGCCATATGCTTATAGACTTTATTGCTCATTTGAATTTTCTTACTAATCTCTTTGTGTAATTCCTTAATATGCTGTACATATGACTCGGTGGACTCAGACATTCGTGCATGAGTGGGTAATGGAATGAGGTCGATAGGTTTCCTAAGTTTATAACCATGGACAATCTCAAAGAGACTCTTACCAGTAGTCCTATTGACTGAGCTGTTGATCGCTATCGTTGGTGGTCAACAATAAAAGCTACTCACTACTATAGCTAGTGGTGAATCGGGATCGTATCCTCAGGGATCAAGGACAATTATATCATGAAGAGAAAAAGAAAATTTATCTATAGAGGATTATATTAAGAATAGCGGTTATTAAAATATAACAACTAATTAATTAACAAAATTCAATAGCAGGAGAAGCAACCCATGAATCCGAATCCACCATGCAAACATGTTTTATCTTTTTTTTTAATGTTGCAATAGTAATAATTTTTGCAAATTTAAAATTAGAATAATTTATCTCTTGTCAGGCATGGACCATATCAGAAGATCACGGCATGTCCTCTTAGAGTATAAACTATCTAATAATTGCAAGGTTAAGGGTCTAATCTATCATACTATGATTTGTCTCTCTTAGGCACGTATCATATCCTGAAATCATGGTACGTCAATAGAGGGTACAGGCCGTGTATGCTAGATCAAAACCTCAATCAGAAAAATAACTCAAAAGATATAATAAAGAAGAGCATAACTTTTATCATCATCCCAAGTTGAAGGAATCTAGCCACGCATTGCTGCTGCCAACATCTCCTCCATAATTTTCCTTTTTTGGCCTAAATAAAATAATCTAAATAAAAGAAGAATAAAAAGAGCTTTGTAGAAACTCCTCTGCCTAACTACTGCTTGAGGTTCTCCTTTTATAGAGCTCGTCTAGGGTTTTCTCCTAGTCAAAGTTGGAGTCCATCGGGCGCTCAAGATCATTAAGATATTATGAGAAAAATTCTCAGCCATCCGTTCAACATCACCTGCCTTATTTTGCATCGAGAATCATGCAAATCATCTCTTTCTTTCTTTTTGGGCAAACCAAGTCTGATTTGAGTGTCGTCTGCATCGTTGGACTCCAAAAATCAAGCTCTTTCCATCTATAGGCTCCTTTTCTGCAAACATCCATAAAAAGTATCAATTCTTAATAAATTTAAAGTAATTAATATTTATTTTAATAGTTAAATTGGAATAATAAATAGACTTATCATACCCCTCAACTTAATCATTGCTAGTCCCTTAACAATGTAATTAAAATAAAACCATGCGTCTCTAAAATTCTCTTTTGCAAAATTAAATCTAGGCTTAAGGTTGAAAGAAGATAGCCAGTATTACTAACTAAGTATTGAGTTTCTGAAGTCAATTTTGCTATCAGAACTATCTGAAACTTTCTTAGAGTTCATCTATAGATTTAGAGCACTTATGTTTATGATGGCTAACTTAGCATTTCGGTACTAGCTTGTAAGAAATAATGGTATCTTCGCTTATCACTTACTTTGAGCAACTTTTATACACCCTCAAATTAAGCACATGACCTAAGATAGCTTTCACACTGCCTAATATATATTTTTTATTTATTTATTTTTATTTTTTTAATTTTTTTAGCGATATCTTACATTGCCCATTTTTGATGCGAACAACAACGCTTACTTAGGCGAAGGTGCCCGGTTACTCAATGAAAAACTAATGTTTAGACTATATATATATATATATATATATTATTTTTTTATCAGGCAGGTAGCTCTTTCCTTAAATTCAAGTTTCTCTCATTGGGGTATATATTAATTATCAATTTTCAGTAATAATTGAATCTCCAATTACCTTACAACTAATACTAATTTACCTCGTCAGTGTACATGTGCAATGGAAGTGCTAATAGCCTTTAGATGACCTAATAGGTTACTAAAAGTCTGACAAGCTATTCAGTAATTAGCCAATACTTTCTAACTCTATTACCTTAATATAAAAGCTTTTATAAACACAGAAGAATACGAATGGGACCATTTTTTTCTTAAAAACCGAATGAGTCATTTTTTTTTCAAAACCCTTTTTTGAACAATTAAAATGAGTAAAAAAAATTATTTATTTTATGGAAGTGAAGGGAAAAAAATTTATTTATTTTAGGGAAGAAAAAGGAACTTACATCTCAAGGTGTAGAATCTCTAAAGCATATTTATACCTCAAGAAAATTCTAGGTTTAGCTCTTATTTTTGTAGCATATCTCACCGGAAAAAAAATAGATATGATTTTAGATGAAATGACAGTTCACATTCTTCAATTTTTAATATAAAAGTCTTAAATATAGTGTGGGACAGAGGTTTATGTATTTTTATTTTCATCCTTAATAATTTGTAAATAATTGTGCACTAACATCATTATTAATAAGTACATCTCTTCTTGATGGATTATGGGCTTGATTGGTGATGCAATGCTGCTTCTTCGAACCTTTCTCAACAATCAGTGGGGATAAAATTTATTATACATAAGCAACATTTCAAGATTTCTCTCTTTAATTATAAAGCGTTTTCAATCAAAGCTACTTCTTTATATAAGAGTCCAAACACCTTTCCTAAGCAAGACGATGTTCAAGCTATCAAAGAGACCATAGTTTTAAGCCAAAATATCACTAAAATAAAATACAAATCTCTATACATTAAAATGTTGCTGAATAAACAAATAGGCAAGCAACATCAAAACTTTTCAAGTGCATTTATCAGTTTATTTAAATAACAAAATATTATATTCAATTGGTTAATATAATCATAACCATTTATCGATACTCCATAGTTTATAGTCCAAAATATTATACATGATTAGTAGGTAAGCGATGAAATTAGAATATGAATCAAGAACTCCCTTAATATATCCGGGACCAACTATTAAATATTCTTTCCTTTTATGCATGCCACTCTATCTATAAAAAAACATCTATTGATTACCGGAATCATAGCTTCTCATCCTAAGCAAACCATGTTTGCAGTAAAAGGGATGGGAGATCAACCATACAAGCATGCTCTCTTATGCAAGTCAACTGCCAAACATTAGTTTGAGATGCTTCCACCAACCTCAAATAAATATTGGCAAATTGACTGCCAAACTTATAAAAAACTTTTATACCATCCTTGTTACAGATCAAGTTTAACCATTCATATAATATTGTTCTTTAAGCCTGCATTCATTCCAAAATATTGCCCTTCTAATTACCCACCTATATGTGTTTTGGTTAGGAATAAGGATAAATAAAAACTTTTATTAATCCAATCCATCTCTTCGGCAAGAAAACTCATCCGGGCATCTAAATTAATTCTTTTTTAGAAAAATAGAAGATGTATTTCTCAAAAATTAATATATAATCTGTATTGGTTAGGGAATAAAGATAAATAGATAAAAAACATTTCAATCCAGCACTTAATCCATCTTTTCAGGAAAAAAAAAAAAACTCATACCACCATCTAGATTAATTTTTTTTTATAAAACAAATAGAAGAGAGATTTCTCAAGGCTTAATATATGATATAAATGTTTTATCTTTTCTTCTCTTGATTTATCCTACTTAATCCAAAAGTTATATACTCGTTGTTCATGATGGAATAACTTAATCCCTTCCCTTCTACCCTTCAATTTTTGGCAGCTGCCAATGCCATACCCCCTCGGGCACAGCGCATAATTTTATTCCATTGGGATCTACAACCAGATGAAACGGTAAAGTTATTCCCATCGCTAAATCCAGATCTGATGAGCTACTGGACGGCCCTGATGAACCATCATACCCCATATCATCGTCACGTCACACATCGCAGGTGGCCTCACTCAAAATTCAAATCTCCATCGATAAATTCCAAAATAAAATGACCTTTCTACCCTTAACAATTTCAAATCTCGCACCCTTTCTCCTCCCTCCCCCATCCCAACGTCTCTCCCCTCCTCCCCCTAGCTCTCCCCTCCTAGGGTTCCGATCTCCGCCCCTCGCCGGCGTGCAGTCTCTCGGAAGATCTCTCGATGAAGGCCCTGTCGCACCAGAGGAGCGCAACAGTTTCGCCGTCCGAAACTCTCACTCCTCGCAAGCACCGGCCGCCGCGAATCCCCAAGGAGAACGTCGACCCCGGCCCCACACCGCCGGAATCGTCCCCCTTCCGGTCGCCTTCCTTTGCCGGAAAGCCCCCCGTCTCCAAGAACCGGAGCCCGCTTCCCCCGCGGCCGCCGCTTTCCTCGAACCACGGCGGCAACCGCCTTAAGCGGAAGCTGAGCTTGGAAACTCTGCCCGAGAATGGGGTTCCGGCCTCCATGACCTCGGATCTGGCGTTCAGGTACGCCACTTCTATAGATGCTTCTTGAACCGCTGGTTGGAAAACCGGGAAGTTTTTCTTGATGATTCCCCTTTTCCGTTGTCTTTCATTTGTTAATTTTGTTGGTTTTCAGGTTATAGTGCGAATGCGGCCTCCGAACAAGGAGGAAGAAGGGGACCTAATTGCACAGAAGATTTCCCCGAACTCAGTTTCGATCCTTGACCATACTTTCACATTTGATTCGGTTGCCGACTCCAGATCCACACAGGTGAGTCTTCTTTTGATTCATTACCAATTCCCACCAGTAAAGATTACTTCTTTTTGTAAGTTTCTTAGTTTTATCAATATATATTTTAAGAAACACCCTCATTTGTTTCTTGATTTGTGTTTTAGGAAGATATATTCCATCTTGTTGGGATTCCATTGGTGGAGAACTGCTTGGCCGGGTTCAACAGTTCCATATTTGCATATGGGCAGGTACTCACAGCTTCCTGGAATTCAATTGCTTTGCAATTTCTTCGTATTTTGATGGAATTTATTGCCAAAAAGATTATTTAATCATCTCAACTTGATATGTTGCGAGAAGACTGGCAGTGGAAAAACATACACGATGTGGGGGCCTCCGAGTGCTTTCTCAGAAGATGCTTCAGCAAGCGGCGAGCGAGGATTGACTCCCCGAGTTTTTGAGCAGCTCTTTTCCCGGATAGATGAAGTGGGTAGCTCTTGAACGTTCTACTAGATAGGGTGCTTGAATACTAATTTGTCCATACTTGCACATTTATTATTGGTTCTAGGAGCAAGCCAAACACACTGAAAAGCAGCTGAATTATCAATGTCGCTGTTCCTTTTTGGAGGTGAGTGCGGTGTAATACTTTAGAGTGCAAGCATTTCTTGCTTGGTAAACTATTCTTATCTGTGTTTCATTTGATTGGCAGATTTACAATGAGCAAATCACCGACCTTTTGGACCCTACTCAAAGGAATCTTCAGGTGAAAAAATAGCTTAAGTTTTTATATGTTTTCTCCACCCTTAGCTGTTGCATTCTCTTCTGTTTTTTGGTGATTTGGTTGATGTTTGTCAGATTAGAGAAGATGTAAGAACTGGTGTATATGTGGACTGTTTGACGGAGGAGTATGTGCGTACAATGAACGATGTAATCCAACTACTGACAAAGGTGCATATATTGGGATGACCATCAAGATTTATTGAAGTTGTATGATGTAGTTCTTCCTTTTCCATATATTATATTCAAGTGACTTGATGATTTTTCTTCAATAATTTGCATATAGCTGACATGATAGTTAAGTTTTAAAACAGGATTTTTTGTTTTTTTGTTTTTTTTTGCATAATATATTTCATATATTTGGGTGTAGACAACATGCAATACCCTGTAAAATTGGGGTTCATTATTTGGATTTGACTTCTTGATTTCCTTTTCTTTTCTCCTTTTGTTTTTCTGTTTTAAATATAAATATGCAATAAGTTTGCCTCTATTCTTTCACGTCTCTAGAGGGGAGCTTCTGCTGATCTATGGACAGAAGCTTCCACCATTCAAATGGGCCTTTGTTACCTTCATGTTCTCCTTTGTAATATCTTCCTTTCACTATTTAGTTCATATTTGAGACAACCACATAATCAGGATTCCTCAAGTCTTTGGTGCACCAACATTTATTTATCATGAAGTTTCATTGCCATCCAATTTCATATGGTACTTTGGAAGCACATCTTCACTTCATTGACCTTGTGTCTATCACATCTTAAAGTTTCTCTATTTTTTGTAGACTATATTCATAACTGCAACAGTTATGTGCATTTACAGTGGCAATCAACGGGTTTTGGACGGGTCATGTTGTGGTCATATATTAAGAAGGCTTGTGGGGCTTCACCCAAACTTGATTAGAGCTGCCAGCAGGTCATGAATGACTGGTTTGAACCTGACCTGCAGCTGACCTGCAATCTACTAGAACTGTACCACTAGGATCCAATAATGGGAATGACTGCCCCTTGGAAATATTTTTTAATTAAGAAAGAAAGGGAAATTAGTAGACAAGCTTGCAATAGGGAAGGGGAGCGATCTTTTAGGAGACCTTGAAAAGGTTGTGGATGGTCTAGGCATACTTGAAGATATGCCATTTAATATGGATAACATTAGACATTTTGGCAGAGGTGGAGGGCCCTTAGCCATGGTTTCTGGTAAGGTCTTTGTAGATAGCACTGTGCATGATATTGTTGAGGTTGTTTGTTAGTGGACTTGCTTCTAGATCCACCATACCTCCACATGTTCTTCTCACACTAGTGAGGTAGTGTTGTTGCAAGTAAAAGATCTCCTGCATCTGAAGGCTTCCTAGGGAGAGAGATGTGGAGTTTGAGGTCGTGGAGATGAGGAGACAACAAGATGGAGAAAGGATAGACCCGGTACTTACTGTTATGGAGATAAGAGGAGATGAGGCGAAAGGATGACGCATAGAAGAATGAGAAGAGGTTGGTAATACCAGTGATTCAAGTCTTTGATAGGATAGAGGTTGAGACAGCTAAGATGTTTCATTCCAGAGATATTGTGGGATTGATTTTGGCTGTCTCATTCCATCCTATCTTGTCCATAATATATATAGTGTAAATTTTAAATAGATTTAATTTATCATAAAGATATAACCTTTGAAGCTCAAATATGTTTACAAATCGAATAAAATATTACAGCTTCACAAATATATTTTTTAAAGAAAAAAGCATCCCAAGCAAGTACTATGATGTTTGTTTGGGTCGAAGATCAAGTCAAGATAGAATGGAATGTGGGCTGTCTCATTCTATGAAAAAAATTAGGACACCTTTGTTTCATGAAATTTAAAACCTTGAGTAGCACTAGGAACCTTGAGCTCATGATCCCGAGTCTCAAGTCTACTCTTATCATAGGATTAATGTTGTTATGTTTGGGTCCATTGGATCGCTGATCCAACAACTCATGTTCATTCAACTACTTAAAATTTATAAATATATAATTATACATTTAAATAATAATTATTATATACATTTCTTAACCTAATAGCCAAGAGGCTTTCACCTGAACTTGACCTAACCCACTAGCAGGTTGGGATAGGTTGACTTGTACCTGACCTCCAAACCCAATGAGTTGGGTTAGATGTGTTGGATTAGGTAAATGGGCCATGTCAAAAATTGTCACCTCTATGTGCATTGGAAATCTCTTGCCTTCCAAAGTAATGCATAGGCTAGTGCAATATTACCTCCGAATTTTTATTATATTGGCACAATAAACCATTGTTCCTATATTTTCTTCTATTATCTCCATAATTTTCATTCATTCCCTTGTTGTTTGTCAAATCAGTTAGACAATTACATGTATTGATTGCAAATGACAGTACTAAAGGCCATGGCTTTTGGTCGTGCATAAAGATCAACCACAGAAATTGAGGAATTAAATTTGTTTGTAACGAACACTTACTACAATGAACTCTATAAGCTTGTATATGTGTATGCATATATGCATGACTGTATATGCATATATGCATTTATGTATGCATACCCATATATGTATATATGCATTTATGTATTTGCAATATGTATTGATGTCTACTTACATGTATTTGTATATCCATCTTGCATGTATGGCTTTATTTAAATATGAAATTTTTTTGCTCAGGTATATGAGTATTGCTGTGTGTGTGATATCTTCTATATTGATTTAAATTGTACAATGACCAATAAAATAGGAAATTTACATGATCAATTGAGATTCGTAATATTAAAATAGTCAAAAGCCCAATGAATGATCTTAGAATAACAGTATAAGTGAAGAAACATCCATAACATTAATCATGACTAGGGATCTAACCATCTTGAAACATATCTGGAAAAATTGTAAATGTGTTTGTTGCTATAAGATTGACGATTTTGTCACATGTATTACAAATGCTTCATCCTGATATGTAGTCTACTCTTTGCTATGATAGTCTCTTTATCTTTTATATGCTCTTCAAGTTGATTGCATCTTCTAGTTAAATAATTTCCATTTATTCATATAGTTTCAATCGAGGGATGCATGATATTGAGCCATGTTTGTATTGGTGCCCAAAACTCAATTAGCATAACATCATTTAGTTGTTAGTCCATGGTGAGGTGTAGAGAGGGAGTGATGATTTGTCTTTGTTAAGGGGGAGGAACTTTGCAGTAGCAAAGAATGCCAATGAGATTTTTTTGTCCCATTGGAGGTGGGAAACCACATGATTAGGTGGAAATGTCTTAGTAAATGAGAGGTGCAACCCTCACTCTGATTTTGGATGACTAAATAGAAGAGAAAAGTGAAAAAACATATAAGATCCTATTTGGCATAGTGATAACTAGTAGAACTTTTAATAAAAAATGTTTACTATCTTTTAACTATATCTAATATTTGTTTGGTAATTAAATTGAGAAAGTGCTTTAGTTACAAGAGATCTCAATAAAAGGCATTACATAATACTTTGAACCATTTAACTATTTGATTAAACCTATTATTGTAAACCATTCTTAATTTATTTTTATTATAAAATATTCTTAATTTATAAATTATTTGTTTTAGTATTTCCATCTAATATATAATAAATCATTTTTTTTTTTTATAAGGGTAATAATTTTTAATAAAATTATTACAATATAATAGTATTATTTTAATTTAATAATATATATTATTATATTATAAATTTTCTAATAAAATAATATTATATATTATTACATTGTAATTTAAATATAGTAATATTTTATTATACTATACTATATTGTTTTATACATAATTTTCATCTTAATATACAACAAATCATTTTTTTATAAACCACAAAAGTATTTTTATGAAATCATTATAATACAACAATATTATTTGATATTATTATATTATGAATTTTATACTACAATGTAATTTAAATATAGTAATATTATATTGTATTGTATATGCTATATCGTATTATTTCTAATATATTATACGTTATGTTGCATTAATTATATTATTGTTATAGTGACATTATACTATTATATATTTTATTATAATAATATGATGGTTATATTTTCATATGATGTAGTCTAATCTAGTAATTAATATAATAATATAATATTATTGTGTTGTATAAGAATATTATTATAATACTATAATATAATATTATTAAATATTATTGTATTATGATATTAAATATGAATATTTTTGTGGTTCAAATTCGCAATCTCTAGTTCTTTGTAGAAATGAAAATAGCTTCCTAATATTTTTGAAGTAGAGCTTTTGCTCAAAAGCTTCAAAAAGACTTTTTTTCATACTTTTGAGGAATATAAAGTTGTTTCAAACTTTTTGGCAAACATATAAAAGTCAACCACAGGCACTTTTGCGCCCCCCCCCCCCCCCTAAAAAAAAAAATTTGCTTTTGGTCCCTAGAAACAACGCTAAATAGAGAACCTAAATCTTCTAGGACTATTTGATGAGTCCAAAGAACTCGATTTAGGTTATTATAATATCTATGTCTTAGTATGAAGCCCTTGATCCCAAGAACATTTTCATTTTCATAGTGTCCATTTCTTTATTATTACAATAACTTTGCTAAATCAGTTCACATTTTTCTTTTTTGGAAATGGTTTTAGGAATTATATACAGGTTCACTGTACTGATACACAATACCTTGTACCATGCATATCATATTCTATCGATATTGAATTGAGACTCCATATGATAGATGTACCTAGTCTTGGTGCTGAACTGACTTTGAATTTAGCATATAAATATATCCATGCAGTGTTCGTTATTGAGATTGCAGACCTAGGTACAAATGCTTATTTAATATTTTAAATTTTTAATTGAAGTTCTTCATGGAAAGCAAAATGCATGCATGTTAAAGAGCAGATGGATTCCATAGAGTCCAGATCCGTCATGTCTATTGGGAAGCCAATTCTGCTGCGGATTGGGTGGCGGCTTCAGTGGCTCATCATTCTGGCTTTTGGATTTGGAACCAGGGAGATCCCTGTCTTGTTGTATTTAAACAAATTCTGCTTTCTGATCTAACTGGGCTGACTCACGCTAGGTTAGTGTGAGCACCCGCTTGTACCAAAAAAAAAAAAAGAGCAGATGGATTCTTCTCTTTAGAGTTTTGCTGCATGCTATTCTTAGCATGTATATATTCTTTTATTTATTAGAGTTTATGGCTAGCACTTGTCTTAATACTTTGCAATAAAAAGGGAAAATTTTGAAAATGGTTTATGGATATGCATGTCATTAAACATGTCCATAATTTTTCAAACTTCTTGAATATTCTCTAAAATTAGAACACTTTACATTTAGTACTTTTGAAATTATTTAGACTTGGAATCAGAGCATTTATATTGTTGAAAAAATATGATTCTTTGAATTATGCAAATTCTGCCTATACAATAAATATTCATGAATATTCCTATTCTAGAAGATTGGCTTTGCTTTTGAGAACAACCTTCTATTGAGCTTTTTTTTTTCATAGAATTACATGATTCATTTACATACCTATGAAATACAGGGACTGGCAAACAGGAGGATCGGTGCAACCAGTATAAATGCAGAAAGCTCTCGTTCACATTGTGTGTTTACTTGCATCGTTGAATCTTGTTCCAAGGTAATGCCTTCTTCTGATCTGGAGTTAGAAAAACATTTGAAATGCCAGTTATGATTTGTTATTAAGGCATCTATGAATAACTTTTATTTTACCCTGACCTCGGAAAAAAATTTCAACAGGCACTCTTTTTACAAAGAGAAAGAAAAACTTCTCATGCTTTTAGTTTAATATTGGCTGAGTTTTTCATTTCTTCTAAATAGAATTGGATTAGATAGGTTTTGAGGGCAGTCATTTGTCCAAATCCAGTAGTGGGTAGAATTTATTAGATATTGAAGTCAATTGAATGATATCTAATAAGTTTTCAACCCATTTTTTTCCTCCTGGTTATATCAGATTAGTTTTAATGGTGTTCAATTAGCAGAAACAAAATATGGCGTATAATAAGTGGTGTATAATAATACACTGTTGAAGAACTTTTGATTATTTTGATGTATTAATTTGACTAGAAGGAAATAGCATTTACGGCCTCTACTTGTGTCATAACTCATCTGAGAGCTAGATTCTCTTCAATTTCTTGTCTCTTACCCTTGGCTCCACTCAAGTTAGCTTCGGCTATTTCATGAGCTTGTCGGGCATATTGTGGATCAATGTCAGTTCTCTTCTTTGCATCATTTCCTAAAATGATGATCTCATTATTACTTGTTCCAGCAAAACCATCCAACAAAGCCATTGTTGACCATTGGTCACTGAGGCATATTCTCGAAGGACCAATATCCACAGCTGTAGCAATAGAGCATGGTTTGGAAATTTTTGTGGAATTCTATTGTCATATACATATGCATATATATAAAAACATTTTATGCTACACTTTATCGAAGATTATAAATTTTCATGCCTTTGCATATAATAGCTAAAATCTCTCAGATTTTACATGTTTCTTTTTTATTAATATCCATTGAGCATGGTTGATGAATTAAATTGTTAAATGTTAGCAGAATCAGCCCTGTTGTCAAAGCACTTTTTTTACAACTTCTTAATGTGTTAGATCATATTGTATACTTAATAATGGATTGCATGGCTTCATGTTATTGAACTAAATATTAAAACTGTGCTTTCTTTATTTTAACATGCGATAGAGCGTGGCTGATGGGCTAAGCAGCTTAAGGACCAGCAGAATCAACCTTGTTGATTTGGCAGGATCGGAAAGGCAGAAGCAAACTGGTGCAGCAGGAGAACGATTGAAGGAAGCAGGGAATATTAATCGTTCCCTTTCACAGCTTGGGTATTTCATTTCTTGTCAGCTTAATTCTACCAATAACATGTATACTCCACATGAAGAAAAGATGAATCTTGATACGTTCATATATTTCTATGAATCCAAATGAACCATTATACCACATTCCATCTACTTCGTCATATATAGATATATGGACAAGTAGGTACATTGCCATGGAGCAACAGATAAGTAATAGTGGGATAACCCAATATCTATGATTACATAAGGCCATAGCTTTTGATAATATGCTTTTTATTGTATATGCTGTTTTCAAATTTTGATTCTCTGTAAATCAATGCTAACCAGATGAAATACCATACAAGTATTAATTTGTTAATTCATTTAATTTCACAAAAATCCTTTTTAGATTTTTGATATTGTGGCTTAAAATGTTGAGACTTGGTTCATTTGGCTTAGCAAAACCAAAAATGAAGCTGAATTTTCAATCTTAAATCAACATAGTACATAAAAATATGGAGAATTTTCCACATGAATTTGTCAATATGAAGAGGACATGGCAAATCTTAATGTTGATTGGTGAGGAGATCTTTCAAAATGAGGGCTCAGAGGATGAAGAGGCTTTGGTTTGAAAACTTTCAGGGAGAATCAACTAGTTTCATGTAATGACAGTCTTTGAGTGCTAAATTTGTAAGGACAATGGTATTGTAGAGGCAACATATATGCTACAAAGTATAAGCACATCATATGTCAATTTCCATTGACCAAGGTCTTTAGTGGTGTGTGATGTCTGATAGTGTTAATACTTGGGATACATAGCATGAAAATATGACATGCCTAATGGATGATATGACGAACTTGAAAATAATTTTTTATTCAGCTTTGGGTCTTCCTTTATCTGGAGATAGTTGAAGCATATGGAGAAGACTTTGATTTTATTTAGCATCCTAAATCAAATTGAAAATTCATATTGTGTTTGACGAACACAATCTGATCATTTCTAGAATGATATTTGAAGAATCTACCTTTAAACTATGTGAATAAAAAAAATCTGGTCATTTCTAGAATTATATTTGAAGAATCTACCTTTAAATCATGGGAAACTTGTCTCTTATCTCTTCCCTTCACCGTCTTTCTTTGTCTGCTCTCCTTTTCTTTTATTATATCCTATATTATTCCATTCTTTTAATGAAAAGGGCAGGGGGCTTATCTATCTGTTTCCCCTCAAAAGTCTATCTAGTCATTTACAGGATTAAAAAAGTTCAAAATGAAGAGAAAGAGCTCATATAGAAGTAAGAAGTTATGGATGTGGAGAGCACATTGTTATGATAATTCTTATGAGTTTGATAGGGTACTGAACATGTTGATCCATATTGAATGTATTGCTTGCTATGCTGCCATAGAAGGGAATAGATTGATATTTTCTAAAATGTGCCAGCGTATGACACCCCCACAGATATTGTGCAAAGATTGCTGAACTGTGTCAACTGGTCAATTTGGCCAAAATCTAGCCGAACCACTGCTTTGGCTCGAATCAGATCAAAGCAGGCTGGAATTGATGCAAGTCCTGCAAGGTCTATAGTGATCATCTCCTAGAACATATGTTGAGGGAGTTTATCTTGAAGTGTTGAACAATAGTGCAACTAAGTTAAAATGCATATATTACTATTGATATTGGTTGCTCTGGTTTATTTATCGATGGCAATGTCTTTGTGTTAGCATGTGCTCTTGATGATTATCTTTCTTAAGGGTGAGTTTCAAACTTCCTTTTTATATTAGATAGGAGTTACAGACAATCAAAATTTATTGTTTTAGTTATCATAAACTTGGAGAGGCTAGTCATGCACTAATTCTTTTGAAGTGTTTCTGTCTGCTAGTACACCAGTTGAACCTTTAAGGTGCTTGTTTTCCACCCAAAGTAATTAATACTTCCTGATCATTATGGTTAGAAAATAATTATATTGTAGGATTCACAGTTAGAAAGATACTCCTCTACTTTGGAATATATTGTTGCCTTCCTCCTTTACTTGCAGATATGTTTCTTGGGAAATTAAATTAGCTTGACATTCACTATATTGGTCTTGTTTCACTACATTGCTTGTAAGTATGAACTTTTGGTCATATAAAATTAAACATGTTGGTACGTGGCTGGCATATTGATTGGCATTCCCCGATTGATATGTTCAAAGAATGTTTTATATGTCTGAACCAGAATAGCTGACTTTTCTTCACCATATGGATGTGATTTTTTGAAGAATGAATTCAGTCATCTAGGTATTTCTAGAGTGATTCTATTTGAGTTTCTGTCCAACATCTCATATATAATGTCTTAAAGTTTTTTCCTCCGTACTAGCATAAGGGGTCTAAAATATTTTTAACATAGAAATATGCAATCATCATGAGAGCTTTGATTCTTCGATATATCAAATTACATTGGTTTTGATGATTTTTCTTATTTGGGAGTTGCAGGAACCTGATTAAGATTCTTGCAGAAGTTTCACAGTCTGGAAAGCAGAGACATATTCCATATCGTGATTCCAGGCTGACATTTTTACTGCAGGAATCTCTTGGTGGTAATGCAAAGTTAGCTATGTTATGTGCCATATCTCCATCACAGAGGTGAAGTTTCGGAGTCTCTGGAGCTATGTTCTCCCACTTTCTTCTCCTCTTTTCTCTTTTATGAAGAAATTTATTGATAATTGCAGCTGCAAGAGTGAAACATTCAGTACCTTGAGATTTGCACAGCGTGCGAAGGCCATAAAAACAAGGCAGTAGTAAATGAAGTAATGCAGGATGATGTTAAAGTCTTGCGTGAGCAGATACGCCTACTGAAGGTAGAATTGTCATATATTTATCATTTCTCAAAGGTTATCATCAGATTTCCCTGCAGTTCAAATAATTGTCTGAATATATTTTCAATAGGATGAACTTCTACAAATGAAATCTCTTGGGACCCAATTGGAGAACAATGGAAGTTATTCAACAGGCTGGAATGCCCGGCGGAGCTTGAAGCTTTTAAGAATGAGCCTCAACCGTCCTAGAGTATTACCTGTTGTCAAAGATGACAGTGATGAAGAGATGGAAATTGATGAGAATGATGTTGAGAAGCCCCATATCGGATTAAGTTTACAGCCATCTTGTGATGACAAAGTACCTACAGAGTTAGAGATTTCAAAGGAGGAGGTAAGATCCTGTATTTCCGATAATAAAATGATTCTTGGAGATGCACAGTCAGTTTACATATCTGGTTCTGGCTGGGGCACTAATCAAGCCAATGCAGTGGAAGACTGTGAATTGAAGGACATAGGTCAGGGCCATGTTGGCCTCCAATCAGTTGGGAAAGAGCATCGTTCTACTGATTATGGTGTAGACAAACCACTGAATGGTACTTGCACAGGAGAGATGCGTGATGAAAAGACTCAGGTTTTGCCAGATAACGCCATTCTTAGTGAAAGTAAACCTCTGGAAGAAAAAGCACTTATTTTTGTTGCAGATCGACTGCAAATTTCTTCCACTACACAATCCATCATATCACCATCCAGGCTTAGTATTGTACCATGCCAGACATCCCCAGTTCTTCAGTCACCTACATTGAGCACCTCACCAATAGTTGAAAATCACAGCAGGAAGAGTCTCAGGACATCATCGTCGAAGTCGGCATCTCAGAAAAATAAGCTAGAAAATGTGAAATCTCATTCAGGGGATCTAAATGTATCCTTTGCAGACAACTCAAGTCACAATTCCTTGAATGCTTCTTTCACGGAAACCAGTAAGAAATTCCCCGCACCAACTGAACATTTGGCAGCTAGTCTTCGTCATGGTCTTCAAATTATTGATAACCACCAGCGCAGTTCGGCTCTGAGGAGGTCGTCATTTAGGTTCTCTATTAGACCTATTGATGTCAAACCAATGAGGCCAGTAAGCAAGGTTGATGTTGGTGTACAAACTCTTGTTCAAGAATCAGAAATACCAGAAATTTTTTCTACATTTATCTGTAATCATTGTAAGAATGGAGCTTCAACAGATGAATACAACAATGGCACCGATTTGCAATTAATATCTATTGACAGAGCTATGCCATCAGATAAAAAAAAGATACTAGTTCCCAAAGTAGGTTTAAAAGCATATGCTTAAAAATTATCTTTTATTATATTGGTTATTCATATTTTCTTGTAAAGGACCCAGGTTAACACATTGTGCTAAAGACAGCAACATTTATTGTGATTTCTAGGCAGTGGAGAAGGTACTGGCTGGTGCCATCAGGCAAGAAATGGCTGTCGACGATCAATGTGCAAAGCAAGCTGCTGAAATTGCACACCTAAATCGTTTGGTAGGGATCCTTCACCACCTTTCAGTTAACCAACTGTTAATATACTATGCTTTACTCCCCTCATCATCATGTCTTTTGCAGGTCCAACAATATAAACATGAACGTGAATGCAGTGCCATAATTGCACAGACACGTGAGGATAAAATATCTCGCCTTGAGAGCCTTATGGATGGTATTTTGCCAACAGAAGATTTCATGGAGGAAGAGTTTGTTTCGCTTGTGAATGAGAACAAGGTATTTCAACTTCTTCTGCCAGTTTTCATTTTCGTTTAAGTTTATTTTGTATTTTATCAGACCAAAGGTTCCTATTGAAAATGTCTGTCAACATTTTACTGATATCTACCATTATTTGACAAACACAGCTTCTGAAAGAGAAATATGAGAATCATCCAGAAGTTCTGCGAGTAAATATTGAGCTTAAAAGAGTCCAGGATGAGTTAGATCGGTACAGGAACTTCTGTGATATGGGTGAGAGGGATGTGCTGATGGAAAAGATTCAAGATCTAAGGGGCCAACTTCGATGTTACATGAGTTCTTCCATGTCAACTCAAAAACCAGATCCTTTGCTTCAGTTGGCTTATCCAGTTGAGACCAACTCAGCTCCTCTTAGCACAATATCAGAGTTTGCTGAAGAAAATATTGACGAGAAACTTAAACGAGAGAGATGTCATTGGGAGAAAGCTGATAGTAAGTGGATTTCTATTTCTGAAGAGCTTAGACTTGAACTTGATTCAAGCCGCTCTCTTGCTGAAAAGTTGAAGTGGGAACTTGATTGCGAGAAGAAATGCACAGAAGAGTTGAAAGAGGCACTGCAGACAGCAATGCAGGGTCATGCCCATATTTTGGAACAATATGCAGAACTTCAGGAGAAGCATATTGCTTTACTTGGAAGGCACCGACAGATCAGTGATGGGATTGAAGATGTAAAGAGAGCAGCAACAAAAGCTGGGGTTAAGGGAACTGAGTCCAAATTCATTGACTCCCTTGCAGCTGAAATATCAGTTTTAAGAGCAGAGAGAGAAAAAGAGAGGCGATATTGGAGGGATGAAAATAAAGGCCTTCAGGCTCAACTTAGGGATACTGCTGAAGCTCTGCAGGCTGCTGGAGAAGTGCTAGTGCGGCTGAAGGAAGCAGAGGAAACCGCTGCAATTGCTCAGGTAAATTTATTTGCAGTTGCACAAATATTTGCTGCGATCAATTTTGTTACCCTAATGAAAGTAACAAATGCACATGCATAGAGTTGTACATGTTTGTGTACGCATATTATCCATATTGTAGAAGTGGAGCAACATACCTAATAATAAGGATTTGAGAAAGTTTATTAGCTAGGTAAGTTTATGGTAGTGCAAAGCATTTGACATGTGCATGCATGAATGTGATCAGATCATGGTGTGCTGAACCGGTGTGTACTATTGTATTGGGCATACTATACTAGTATTGAATTAAGGTTTTGTATGCTCGGTCCAGTGCATACCGAGTCTTGTATGGTGAACTAACTTGTGTACTGAAGTTACTGGCACTATATCGATGTGGTGCTGGTACGGGATCTGGTACCGAAACATTAGACCTTGGTCTAGATACACATGCATGAATATATGTTTCAAAGGCAGATAAGATAAAACTTTTGGAGGGGAGCGAAGATAGGGAAAGGTGAAAGTGTTTATTGATCACAAAGATTCTTGCTAGCTGCATATGTTGCAAAAGTCAATAGGTATGGAGATGAGGACATTATCACTATAAAAATTAAGCACTCTCCACCTTTCCTAAAGTAATGTTAGCAATATTAACTTGATTTGGTTGAGGCCTAGACTAATTGCTAATTGTTGGGCTGGGCTGGTCTGGGCTTAGGGTCAAAAGGCCCTAGCCATAAGCTCAAGCAGAACTTGCTTATTAGACAATTTTAGCTAAAACTTGGATAATAAAATCACAAGTTCAAGTCGGCTCCAGCAGGAGGCTTAGAGAATAGGCCTTAAATTTTTTAGACCAAGTCTTTAGAATTTTTTTTTTGTGGTTAGCCTGGCCCAATGGCACCCTTTGTGCTCTTCTTTTGGTGCTTTTGTCTGGTGTTCATGATTAAACTATTCCACCAGCCAGCTAAGATGTTTTCCATGGTGCTTGATGGTAGAATGCATGGTAGTCATGATATTGGTGCAACAGTGAGGATGGTATAAGATTCAACTTATAGTTAGGGCACAGTTTTACATATCCACCAGCCATTTATTGGCTATCCACCAGGTTTGTGTAACTTTCATGCCTGTGACTCATACGCATCTGCCAAATACTGGATATAATTATTACCATCAACCAAGTTAAATAATGAGCCATACATGATAAAATTTAGTCTTTGTCGTAAAAGCATGTAATGACATCATACACCACTTGTAATTTAATCATCTATGATTCTCGTTCCTCTCTGAATTGTCTGAAGGCCCTCCTAAAATAGCCTTCACGCACGCAGATGTCTCTTAGAAGAGCATAAACTGTCATGCTGCAGTTCGTTCAGTTTCCAATGTGAGTTTTAAATGTAAAACGACACGAACAACTTTTATTGGTGTAAGGAAAAATTGGGCCTCTTTAATTTTTAATTTGACCACAGCTAGAATGTTTATGTTGGCTTTAGGCCACTGTAGACATAATTAAGGCTTGTCTAAGCATATTGATTTAAAGGAAAAAGTAGAGTACATCAGTCTTGTACGGAAGCAATATTCACTTCTACAAGCTGACATGTAGCGCCTTGAATTGCCATGTATTGACACAATAACACATCCTTTTATCATGCCAGAAACCTGTACCTTACATTGTATGGTCTTGCATGTCTGGACTGGTACTAAAGCAAATGAATTTATTAGTCTTATTCTTGCTGTTTATCCAGCTTCATGCAGCTCTCTGATTACTAGCACTGGATAAATCTTATATCTCTAGCCAGTAAATTAATGTGGAGGCACAAAATTATCAAGTAAGCAACATTTCATGCTAAATGCATTAACAAAAAGCACTCTTCAGAAGGCACCATCAAAAGGATCCCAACATCTAGAGGAAACATGATTAGATGAGATAAGAGATCGTTTTATGATATAGGACTCCATGTGGCTAGGTACTTTGCCAACTTGCCGACCAATGCACTGAAATTTAGAAAAGATCACTTAAAGCAGCAAACGATTGCCTAAGCATAAGATTGGTGGCATGACCAAGACCTAACAACATTGTCAGACAAGGACATCATGAAACATATCCTATGCAGGATGCAGACAAGGCAGAAAAAGGATACTCTTAAGGCAACAAATTTTCAAAATATTGGCCCTTTAGACAGATTATTCATATAATAAGACCAAGAGGATGTGTAAGTTTGAAACTCTTCTTCTCAAAGATGCTTTCCATTTTGTGAACACTCAATAACTGTTAACCTTTGAGGATGCTTTTGGATCACTGGTGGGTTTGGGGTGGCATGAGACTGCCAATTCCATCCCAGTTGATTCCAAAACTGAGGTCTATCGGACTGCCAATCCCTCATTTTTAAGCAGGGGACACCGGTGAAATGGTGGGGCCCGTGGTATGTAAATCCCCATCGTTGCTCATTCCGATGTGAGATTGGATTGGATTGGATTCCCAATCCAATCTGATCCCACCAGTGATCTAAATGTGCCCTTAGTTGGATTGTGGCTTTAATCCTACCAGTGCAACTAGGCATTTTAAACTAAGGATCAACATCATTGATCATGATTTACAAAATCACAACTACCTGGAATCCAAAACCCATGTGTTTTGGAGTTCATTTACTATGTATTTTAGGTTAGTAAAATTAATACCGGTTCCCTGTGTAGTTTTTAGTTGGAGAACCTTGACCTGCTACCCATCTTTTCTGAAAATGATTTTCCCATTTTTCTCCTGAACTGGTTCCCCTGAACATTTGAATAAGAAATGTGTCCTGCTTTGTAAAAGTAATTTTCAATGTGATGGAAGATTCCTGAATAATCGATATTTATTTATTATGCTGTTAACTTTTGAGAACCTTTGTTGTCATGATAACTGCAAAGAATTTTGATTGTAGTGCTTCCTTCTCTTCTTCTAAAAATCATTTAAGGAATTATATAACTATGTTTTCAGTTTTAGGAATAAAATATTAGGGAATCCTTTGCAAATGAGGACCTGTGAGCCAATCCCAAACGTTGGGGGAAGCCTTGTTCTGGTCATGCCTAGAGGACAGAATATAGTATTTTCAAATAATGTTATCATTAGTTTAGACGTTATTTTGGTGACCTGTTTGTAATATGTTTAAAACCATACAAGATTTATGACTGTAGAGCACTTAAAATGTTAGCATTTTAAAGCCATCCTCTCATACTGATTGGATCCACACTGTGTGCGCACATGTGTGAGCATTTGATTGGGTTCATAATCAACTTCTTATTTTAGGTTGTAAAAGTGCATTAGACAATGAAGTTGTAAATTCTATGTTGAATATTGGGAGTTTGGTGAGTTATGTTTGAACATTGCAACTTTAAAGACAAGCATCATATATGCTGGGGCTTTGCTCATAATGTCTTTTTTGTCTAGCCTTAAAAATTCAGAATGTTGTATACACAGACTGATGACCATTTTGTCACCTCATTATTATTATGATGTTGGTCTTTGTCTTAACTACCTAACCATATGCAGTGAGCCTTTTTATTGCCAGATGATGGAATAGAATCTTGTTATAGTCACTTTTTTGACATTATACTGAGTCCACCATTGGAAAAGGCAACAATGATTAATATATTAATGTGTGTTGGGCTATGGGTTTATTTTGACAGTTAATGAAGTTCAAGTACATTTATTGAAGATGGTATATGTTCATTAGAGCATTGAACAGGAGGCCTTTTGGCTCTATATATCATTGTTATTGGTGGCATTGAGTTTCTGTTAGATGTGAATACCATATCTTTCAACTATTTTGCAGAAGCGTGTGCTGTTGGCAGAACAAGAGACTGAGAAGGCCTATCAAGAACTAGATAATTTGAAGAAGACTTATGATAGAGAGATACTATTATTAAATCAGTTTCTTGCGGAGTCTTGTTCGCCAAAAGAGGCTTTAGGAGCTGCAGAATTTGATGACCCTGCTGCATCCAAATATGATGGAGGAACCAATCAACAATGGACACAGGATTTTGAATCTTTATGCAATGAAGGGGATACAGAATTTTCTAAAGGCACAGATCCCAATTCATGGTTTTCTGGTTATGATCGGTGCAACATCTGAAGCGATAAGGAATTGGATGCCAGCCATTTGTTTGTATGACCAAAAAAAATGTTGTACACCTCAAGTAATGATAATATCATCTGTCAAGTAGTTACACCTGCAATTTCAGGCTCTCACTGGTTGTGACTTGTGAGGACCAGTTGTTTATTTTTCGTCAGTTACCTCTCAGAGTCACATTCATGCCTTGTATAATGAACGCAGATCTAAATGAGCCAGTTCTTTGTATTGTTGTATAAACTTTTAATATAATTTTCTAAATTGATTCTCTGCCATTCATTTAACACAAATTGCAAACCTTATTCTATCCATCTGCTGGTTAATGGTACAGGACCAGCAAGAGAAATCCAATACTGATTATATATTATTCTTTAGATTTGATGCTTGGATGGAAATTGTGATCTCCTTAGAAAGCTTATCACTGCACCGCACTTTTCCTTTCACTGCAGTTTGAAAATTAGTTTAATCTTGCATTAAAATTATGATGTGATAAGATCATGACGATCCTTCGTCGTAATAAGCAAAACAGAACTTCTGTCCCTATCAAGTCGATAAAATGGCCATTTATTATTTAGCAGGTCATTTTCCCATGTTACGTAGGTATCTTTCTATGATTTTCCTAATGACCCATCTTAATCATTTCTTAATACCCTGACCATTTTCTAGTTATCTTACAAATCTTCTAACTATGCTTGAAACTATCTTAATGTCTCCCAGATCATACCATAAGCAATAGCGTGTTCATGTTTGCAACAAACAAGTTGTTTGATGAGAACGACAGCGTGGTTGGCCTTTGCACCAGAAAACGACACTGAGGTTGGCTTCACTGCCAGTTGGTTGACGAAGATATTTGAACACCTGAAAAGTTTGGGTTGAACCCAACATAACCATAACTTAGACATGACTCTCTATAAAGAAGAAAGAGATTCGAGTGATAGGAGAATTACATGGATAAAGTCAATATATAGGGCGTAACGGCTCCAAATGTCATGTCAACCTACTTTTAATCCTAAACCAATCCCTATTCATATTGATCACCGAGGTCTACTACCAAAGGCGAATCCATGCATAAACTAATTCCATTATCATTTAATCCAAATTAGTATAATCCAAGTTTCTTATCTGCCACACCAAGAAGGTTCTGACAACCCTTAGAAAATGGTAAACAGACTGATGGAAGGGGTCCACTTTTTAATACAAAGCCATGGCCTGAACAAGGTGCCAGCTTTTCTACCCCCAGCCTGGTATCATTTCCTTGTTGCTTTGGATGTCAAGAAGACGTGGAGGGGGGCACAAGGCCTCAGGGGATCAGTGGCAATGTCCCATTTATTATGCTGATTTGAAATTCTAATGCAGACAACCTACCTACAATGCATATGCAACACTCCCAATGGAAGGACCAGATTGAAAAGTCTACCATATCAAAGAGACCATGAAACAGAGGTCTCATGGCCTTGTCCTCTTCTCCATGGATGTAATTGTGCACCGAACCCGAGACATCAAGGGACCTAAGGCTATGAATTCAGGCAACCAAAATACTCTCTGGGCCTGCTTAAGATTCAGATCATAGAGTTTACCCTTTGCAATGGCAGCTGTGAGTCCCCACTTTCTGAGTGGGGAAAAGGGGGACAATTGGAAGGCAACATCAAAAGGCGACCCAACCACCGGATAAATTTAAGATCAAATTAGACATGGGTCCTACATGAGCAGCAGTACATCCAAAAGCTGAATTAGAGTATAAGGAAAAAAAAAAAAAAAAAATTTACTACATGGATCCCAGATCTTATTTTGACGAGGAAATATGCTTGCAAATCTGAGCTGCTTGTCCTTCACTTGCAGTTGGAAAGTAGCCTTGTAGATTTTACTGTTTATGATGTTTGGTGAAACCAATGATACCTAACAGCCTGTGCTTTCCCCACCAGCCTCAGTTAAAAGCAATGGCTGTTGAGGTGAAAGCTAGGGAGGACGTCCCTGAATTGGAGCTGACGGGAACTACCACAGCCTTGCTCATGGGCCTGTTAATCATCATTTCAACCCCACAAACACAGCTCCATCTCTCCTAACTGTTTTCTTTTTCATCCATTTGGACCACCACATTCACTCTGAAAGCTCAAGGTTTGTCTACCAAAGCTACTTGCAGTGGTGTCGGTCCCAGTCCTCGCAGGAAGGACGCATAAAAAGAAGCCACAGAGATCGAGCATAAATGCAAACAAAGTACTGAGCTCAGGCTGAGGATACGGGGGTGAAGAGATGATCCTCAGTTTTATGAAGTTAAAAACAGAGAAGAGGACATGCAGTGATGATTAAGCTGCGTTGGCGTCTGGAAAGAAAGTAAAACACCCAAATGATGCTCATCTAAATTAGAGGGCAGCAGGAGATAGTAACATGCGACCTTCCATAGCCTTCATCTCCAATGGCTACTGTAGACCACAAGAGCATAACTAGCAGCACTTATTTACATGCAAACCTTCAAACACGCTAATGGAAAACTAATTGATGGTCAGAACTAATCAGATTGGGAAAGAGAGAGAGAGAGAGAGAGTACTGCATAGTCCTTCGTGGCAGTCGGAGATTGCTGCGATGCATGGAGATCACATGGATGATAAGCAGGCTTGGTGTACTACGCCACCAATCACCGCACTCTGGAATAGAACGGAAGCATTTTTCAAAGAGTGTCTGGAAATTGGGTTTCTTACGGCAGTCCTTCTCAGAGATGGACCCCCTCTGTTGAGAGAATCTAATCCACTCTGGATTCCTGTTTCTATATTTTTTTCTACTGTGAACTGTAAAGCTATAGTAGACTGGACTTTAAAACAAGACCTTTTGCCTGACCGATCCCTGTCGAACTCAAACTTGCCAACCTTACTCGATTTGATGCTATTCCTCTCATAATCTCATTACAGAGCTGTCTACGTTGCCAGCACTGGAGGACAGCTTATATTTGTGCTGGGAGAATAAAGTATGGGGTCGCTGTGAGGTATATTTCCAGTGTTAGGTGGGGCATGGAAAGCAAGCAGGAAAGAAAGGGCTTCAGATTCTGCAAAATTGCAGCTGATCCAGCTTAACTTGTATCCAGTTGTTCCAAGACTTAGAAAGAGACCAATTATGTCCTTTAACAGCTGTCCACAAAACAAACAACTCATTCTCCACACATTAAGGCAGTGATAGCATCGTTAAGGCGATTTCAGCTTTCAATACTTTTCTCCATATCCATCTCAGAAAAAGACCCAATGCAGATGTGAGAGCATGGCAATTAACAATGATAGAAACATCATGAATTAATAATTAACAGTATTCTCATGATAATACAAAACAACATCATGGATATTGAATTCCCTCTGATCCTCGCCCTCACCGATTACAGTCTTACAAGTGGTGTCAAAGAAATCTTTGCACAAATTTTGCGCTCAGACCTCATGGTTGTTAGTTCAAAGCTTTTCCTGTGCCGTCTCGAACCAACATCTCGGTATATACAAAGGTCTCTGTTACTCTGAACTGAAAGAATTAGAGTTCGATCTTCATGTGATTCGTGGGAGTTGCACCTGCACTCAGATAAACGGATGATCAATTTTTCCCAAATCCTTCCGAATTATGGATTAATATCATACACAGTGGTATCTTTTCATTCACAGACCATGGAAACCCTGAGAGGAAAATGAATTCTCCTGGTTCTGCACAAATCCCATCTGAACAACGCTCTGGAGGTCATCCTCCCAGAAAGTCCCAAGCTACAGAAACAACATTCCTCTTATTAATAATTTGTTTTCTATTCTAGACTGTGGATGATAATATTATGGCTATTCTCTGTTAGCAAAACATATGCCGTGTAGAAATTCAGTGGCGACGTTATTACCTGAGAGGTGGAATCCCCGAAGCCATCGAGGGGAGGTAGTTGCATGCTTAGACTTCGACGCAGAGAAGAGTCTGATTGGTTTAGGAGCACTGGTTCTCCAGGCCATTCGTCACAACGCTCTGCAGAGGGGACCCCTGAAGTTGGTGAGGATATAAGAATGCTGCTGTGCTCATGGCCTCTAATGGATGGAGCGGCGGTGGCGGCATAGGCCCACGTGTTTGATGCATCTAAATTCACGAGTTCAATCCGATTTAAGGCAGACAGAACTTAAATTGATGGGGTGCATTTGGAATAAGAACTGTGGATTCAATATCACAAAAGCTTACGTCTTTTGGGAGGAGATTTTCTACATTAAAGTCTAACTGTGGATTCACCGTCGCCAGCTTCATCGAAAGGAACTGAAATCAGAAATTTAAATTCAGGTCAGGTCAAATTTCAGCCCTCTAAAAGAATTGTCATGCAAATTATCGATCATTTTACATTGATACCTCAACTTGGCGCTGCAATGACTGCACATAGTTTATTATCTCATCAAGCATCACTGCTTTGCCAGTTACCTATAATTTCCAAAAGTCTCAAGCTTAAACTCTATTCATCAAACAGTGACGATCTCTAAAAGTTCATGGGCAACTGAAGATCCTAACAAAACAGTGGCACAAAGTTTTTACCTTGTTGCAACCTGGCACTAGATCTTGGAGGAATTTCATCCTTTCACTGATCTTCTCTCTTCTAACCTGGCAAATTATGAAAGAAGAAGGCATTGACAAAAGAGACGTCAGGACGCTTGCAAAACGGAAAGGAATGCTTGTCAGTTAAATTAGCACACATTCTACTCACCCTTTCGGCGAGGCTGTGGCTATCTGTGGCTTGGCCTCTTCGAGCCCGGACATGGATATAATCTTTTGGCGGTTCAGGGGGCTTGGCATTATTCTCCTTCCCCTGTTTTTGAGCAGCATCACCACTAGAGCTCGCACCGCCATTCTGCTCGGCCTTTGGCTTCACTGCGGCATCTTTGTCGGTACCATTGGTTTCGCCTGGCTTGCTTCTCTTTGCGGTGGAATCATCCTCCTCTACCGCCTGTAATTCGAAAATCACAAACTTTTCAATGTTGGGGGACTGAATTATATACAGAAATGACATAATAAACAATATCAAAGAGCTAACTTTGGCACACCTTGGGAGGATTAGCGCCACAGGAGGACAAAGGTGCCTCCTTTCCCTTCCCCTTTGGAGGTGCCTTCCGTTTCTTTGCGTTATTCTCGCAGTTGCCCCTCAAGGATGCTTCCTCTCCGGCTGCGATCGGATCAGATGCCGATGATTCCTCCTGCCCACTGCCGAATTCGCCATTGTCCGGCGTCGAAGACCCCGACATCCTACCGCCTAACTTAGACCTGATTTCCATCTCTAACTGGGCTCTCTCCTGCATTGAGATCTCCTTACCATTCTCTGAAACGCCCATTTGAGTCCCACTTCCCATTAGAGACTGGCTGCTAGAGACCCTCGACAGCTTGCCGGTCTCCGGCAGCCCGAATTGGCCGGGTGGCCCGACGTAGCTCCTCCCTCCGAAGCAGGAGAACCTCGCAGCCCGCTCGACGAAACCTGGGTCGGCGGCAAACGGCGACAGGTGGGCGGTGGGCACCGGCAGATTGCCGGAAACCGGCAATCCTCCCCTGCTCTCCATCACGGGCAAATTAAGCTTGGGAGGAGAATTCAGGGGAGTACTATAACAAGAGGCGGTGGTGCTGTGGTAGCGAGAAGTCGGCGAGATCTCGCCGGAGCTGCAGATGCTGCCGAGCCGGCCGATGAGCTCCCGGATGACGACGCTGTCGTTGACGGCAGCGGCGGGCGGGTTGGAGGACGGCGACGACACGAGGGAGGAGAGAGCCGACTCGAAGTGGGCGCTCTGCTCCATGGCCTGGTCCCAGTTGAGGTTGAGGAAGCAGTCGGCGCCAGGGACGGAGGTCATCTCCGGCGGCGGCAGCTGGGAGTCACTGGATTGCCAATTTAGAGGGGGCGCGGTGCTGAAAAATCTCTCCTTTTCCATTACAAAGGCTGGTTATAGAGGATAAAAGAGAGAAAAGTGGACCAAGGTGGAATTTTTATGTGAGAACGGAGTGGGACAGAGAGAGAGGGACAGGAGCAAAGAGGAGAGGGGGGAAGAGGGGGGGATTTGAAGAGGGGAACGGAAGAGATGGTGGAACACAGAGAGGAGAGGAAGAAAAAGGAGTTGTTGACCTTTATATATATATATATATATACACAATGGGAGGGAGGAGAGAAAGAGGGATGGTGTCACCGCGATCGGCGGTGAGGGGATGCCGGGCCTTGGACGTCAAAGAGCCGTGTCCCCCTTACTGCTGGAAAACCTTTTTGGGAATTAGCTCAGCTTTGTTGCAGAGAGAAGGGAAGGGAAACGAGAGAGAGAGAGAGAGAGGTATAAAAAGGGTGAGATGAGGGAAAGGAAAAGCAGGGGTTGGCTTCTTTGTACAAACCGAAAAAAATAAGTGAAAAGAAGAGTATAAATAGTATTCGAAAAAATATAATTATTAATAGTTTTTAAGTTTTAACTTTGTATATATATATATATATATATATATGGAATGATTTAAATTTTTGATTTATTTAATTTTAGTTTTCTTTGATTTCTTGATTGTATAAAAGATTTCTTTAAATTACACTTCATAGTAACATATCTTAATAGATAAAAATAAATTTTTACAAAAAATATTTAGGATTGATCTGTCATCTTTATTGTTCTTAAAATATATGATCTTTGTCTAAATATCATTTTCAAATGTAACACCACATATATACATATGAATGAAATGAATTGAAGATACTAATGCAAAACCAAAAAAACAATTATTTGTATATAAAATTTTATGACTTTAAATTAAGCTATAACTTTTTCTATTTTATTAAAAAAAGCTTCTAAAGTTAAATGAACTTTTTTTATTTTTTTTATTTCCTTTTTAGATGCAATGTGCAAAATGATGTTTCAACTGGTTAAGTAACATTAAAAAAAAAAATAGATTATATTATTAAAGGTAAAGTTAGATTTGATATATTAGTTAATATGAATGGAATTCACAAGTGCTTAATTGTTGTTTAGTTTCCTTCATATAGAAGATAGTTTTAATTTTTCTTTTAAATTTCAAAATTTGCCAAGGTCATGATGAAGTCTTTGATTTATTATTTGTTTAACTCAATGTTCCTGGTGCAAAGCAATGTTTAAACTCTTCTTTGTTAAAAATGCTAAATAATAATGCAATGGTTACATAGCGGTATTGCTTTTCTAGCAAGTATGTGAAATTTTTATTTATGCAAGTACAAAACTTGCTGCTTGTTTAGCCTTGCTTATAGAAGAAATAATCATTACAATTACAATGAATTATATCATAAGTTAACACATTATTCTAATTCCTAGTTGATCTAATATTTGCAACAATATAAAAGAGTATTATTAAAATATTAATAGATAAATTCATATATTAATATTTGGGATTGGAGATTGGGGATTGGGGATGGGTGCAGTTAAATTAGTAGGAAAATAGAGAGGAGCATGTACCTGGTCTTATTCTGGTATTATGCTCCACTAGTAACAGTGCTTTCAAAGTTCGCATTATATATTGGTAAGTAAATTATTTTTTCCTTCCACTTTACCCGATGGAGATGAAATGAGTAAAGATAAGAAATATTTAACAAAATAAAGTTGAGCACTTGTAAAAGGCTAAAGGGTGTTATCATTTAACCAGTCATTTAATTTTGTATAGTTGTGTAACAGTGCTCTTTTAATGCTATTCTATCTTGAGTGCCTTTTGATTGCTGTTGATGGTCACATCTTGGTGAAGGTAAAATACATGGCTTCCCACTAAAACCCCCCACTTCCTACTCTAGCTCATAAAGTAACCTAATTTAATATAAATAAACTAATATAGTGCACACATCTTCTTCAAGCTGCCACTGAAACTATTGTCAATATTTTAGTAAAACCATATTAATAAATATTAATTTTTAAAGCTAAGGTGAAATATGGAATTTTTTTAAATTTTTATCTGTTGCAATCATTGGAGTCAAAGTGGAGATCGAGGGCCATTGGGTTATAAAGTCAGAGTGAATTGGCAGCATCAAAGGTTAAACAAATATAATTGAAGAATAAAAGGTTAATCAAATGGAGAGAATCGTTAATTTATTATCATGAACTTGTTGGCCATTAGCATCAAAACTTGAAGGTGGGTTGAAGTATTAAATTAGGCCCCCTTATGCCCGGGTCAATCATTGCAATTAATTCTTGCCTTCCCCGCTTAACTCGGACCCGGTCGGGTTCCCATTTCCCGGTTCAAACCCCCAGGTGGCCACCATTTCCGATCATTTCTCACCTGACAGTTTTGCCCTTCACAATTTTAAGATTTTCATTGAAGCAAAAGATGGCCGCTAATCTACCAATTTTTCTTTATATATTGTTCGCAAGTTCTAAGAAAGATTGTTGCACATGTGTGCCTCCCCCCCACTTGTGACCCACACGTGTGAAAACAAGAGTCCAAAAGCCAAAATATTAAAGATGTTTTCTGTTTATTTTGGAACTTTAGCATAAGTCAGTAAAGCTACAAATGGATCAAAATAGCCTCTCTCTCTCTCTCTCTCTCTCTCTCTCTCATATTCGAATATAATTAAGTTTGAATTCGATTACTTTTTGTATCTTTTAATTCATATAATTTATAAATTTTAAAAATAATAATTTTAAATTTATATGGATCCAAAATAAGAAAGATCACTAATCCAAGTCTATCTCTATATATTATTCAGTTATTCACTTTATTTGGAATTTAGATTGCACATTTTAAATTTATGTTGATGAAATATCATCATTATTATTATCGTCGCTGCTGCTAAGTTGGGTCGAACCGGAATGGTTAAATTAATATCGGAATAGTATCGGTCTCCTGTAACCCACATTAGATCCCTAAGGGGAAATCGAAAGGATATATAAGGTTTTATTATTTCTAGCTCAATTCTCATCAGGCCTTTGGTTGATTTTGAGTTAACGGCCATTAACCATTTTTACAAAAGATAATGCATATAAATGTGGGTTGAGAGAGTCCTAATAATGTCACTTTCCTAGAGTCAATTAATCTAAGCCCAGTCTCAAGGTGGTTAGAAACAGCTCATATTTTTTCTTAGGTAGTGTTTGACAGAAAAAATATTATCCATGGATAAGTGTACATGATAAAATTTATCCCCTGGCTATTCCTAGAGATATTCCTTGGCTATCCCATTGATATATCAAATGCAAAAAGGTAAATCCATAGGATAACTTTTTTTACTTTTATTTTGGAGGGATAACCAGCTATTTCTATATTTTCTAGGGAATAAATTGAAGAGATAACCCATGGTTAACCATGGATTATTCCTCTGGTTAACTTTATTCCCAGCTATCCTTTATAGTTATGACTTTTGAGAATAAGAGGATATTCCCTCTTATTCCCTATTTCAAACACTACCTTAGAGATAAAAATTAGGTACATACCTAACCACTATCATAGAGAGCTCATATATTTATGATCTTGCCTTAAGATTCTTGGTGGGTTAGGCCAGTTTTAATATTGGGTAGCTGAACTTGTACAAGTTATTCTATGATTGCCAATAAGCTGTAGTTGGGTTTTTATTTTATTCCCCAGTTCACTTTCCTGGTAGTTAATCAACTGAGCACCAAAATATGTTATCCAATAATTTCATGAATTTGAGGTATTCATTATAAAAGCTTGAAAAGATGAAATATGAAATATATATTAGAAATATTGGTCATATATAGCTGGAAAATTCCATGACTTGTGTTTGCTTTCCCCTTGGGAGGATCATGTTTGGATGTATTCTTACGGATGCTGCCGCATGGACGGTGTGGTTCAAGTAGCCGTAGTAGACAAATTATAATGCAGTGATCTACTTTAGGTGGTATGTTCTTGGTTTCATCGTTGCTTTTATATATCCCATGTATCTTTGGACCACCTCACCAACCTAGTAAAGTTGGAAAGGACCTTACATGAATCAATTGAATAGAGTGGACCACCTAGATACTTAGGGTTAGTTCTCATGGTCAGCTAATACCATGCATCATCATCCCAAGAACATTGCATCCTTGTTAGCACATGGGATCTAATGGTTAAGCTAATCGCAGTAGTGGCTATGGCTGGTCCTGATGTTGGAGGCTGAGCCTGGCTCTTTATTAACCTTTGAAATGAAATCTAGCATCAAGAATTAAGTATCTTGTCAATGGATGCCTCTAGAACATTAAGAACTATTGATGTTAGAAAGCAGTTTGTGAATGTTGATGGATCAAATGTCAAAAGGTACTCAGATGGTAGAGTACCTTTTTCTTGATATCCGTGTAAGAGAGAGAAAGAAAGAGTTAGGAAGGTTTGGAAATTGTCTCTAACGACCCAAGATATGGTGGAAAGATGAGCCTTGAAGTCTTAAAATCTCAAGTTTAAAGCCTATTTACCTAAGGACTGGTATTCCTTGTATTTGGGCACTCATTGCTAGAAGGAAAAGTCTTCCTGCACCAGAGGCGGTGCAGGAAGCATGCATCGGGTGTGCCCATTGGCTACGCGCCCGTGTGGGGCATGCCACGGCGCATGGGCGCGCCATGGCCCAATGGGCCGTAGCATGCGTGCTTGTGCATGTGCGCCCGCACGGGTGCGCGGTCAATAGCTACGCTCGGTGCATGCATTCATGCACCGGGGCAGTGCACAAAGTCTTTCCCTTGTTAGAAGGTTCTAATGAGCTAATTTTCTAAATATGGTGATGCTTTTGGTGAAGTTTCTTCTGGATAGAATCCTTTTGGATTAAATAGTTGGCTCCTACTTAAAGTAATATGTAGGATTTATCCCTAGATTGTGTGGTGGCTTTAGTGGATATCGCTCTTGGTTAGAATTTTTCTCTTTGAGAGGATATATCTAGTGATTTGATTACTCACATCATGCCACCTTCCAGCCTGCCATATGTTAGAATCCATAAACTAGCCAACTCACACCATATACTTGCCGTTGTTTTGAAGGTAGGCAATCGAGATAAATTAATGGTTAATGTAAAGCTCTTGATAAAACTCCTTGAATTGAGCATTATTGAACCGTCTTCCATTGTTATTAATCCATACTTTGGAAATTTCGAACCAACAAGTTATGGACCTCTATATGAAATCTTTGATACTTTGCTTGATTATTCAAGCTAAAGGCATGGCTTCAAACCACTTAGTAAAGTAGTTGATAGTGATAGTCAAGAATTTTCTCTATCCATGTGATAGAAGAAATAAGCCCAAGGTGTCCATCCTCCATTGGGAGAATGGCCACGAGCTTGCTAATTGATGTTAGCTTTGCAGTAGGTCAGCATGAACTTATTGAATGCCTTAGCATTGATCATAATTTTGTGCGAATTAAGTGGCTTTTTCTTTCATAGCAGGATAATAATATTCTTATTATTGTATTTTATAAGCTAAAGCCCTATCTCCCAAATGATTACTACAAACTTCTTCATGAACTTCTTAGAGGGCACAACGAGTCCCAGTAGGTTAGAAGCACTCCGCATATGGTAAGGTAAAAGACCTCTTGTATAACACTATTAATTAAGGTATGCATGGTTGCTCTTCTAATGACCTTTTGAGCATCATTTTTGTTTTGAGGGAGCTGAGTTTCTTCAAGGTAATAATGATCGGGTCCATCTAGCTCAATTCATTTTTGATCTAGACTACTTTAACTTTATTAATGCTCGAACTTGTTAGTTTTTCCAAAAATATTGTGTAGTGATTCTTATCTTTCTTGGAGGCTGGCTTGCATAAGGCGTCCATTTAAGAACTCTTTGACCTCGAGACTAATTAAAGTGCTCAAAAGTTGGGACTAAGCCTTTTACCATGTTTAAGCATTTCTATATCTTAGGTTCTCTTGCCTCATATTCTTCTTGGAGCTAGCTTACGACTAATTATGAGTCATAGGCCTTTATTTTAGAAGCTTTGGCTTTTTAGTGAGTTTTAACTTAGTGACAAGGGCTTCGTACTTTACTTCATTGTTAAAAGCTTTGAATCCAAATCTCAGGATAGGATGATAATTTAAACTTGCAAAATGGGAATGCGCCTTGTCCCATCCATCCTTATCCCATTAGCTCCATACTTAAATACTACAATTCCTTTATATATTTCATGTATATAATATTATGCACATAAATTAATTGAAACTTTTAATTATTTTAGTGATAATTATCAATTTAAGAGATAAATGTTAAATTTATTAATATGCTTAATGAGAATTTTTTAATTATATTATTAATTTTATAATTTTTACTAGAAATTTAAGTGTCATTTGAGGTGGGGCAGGGTGAAATAGGGACAAAATGGGGATTGGTGGGATAAGAATTATTTTCTTTGGTAGGAATGGGGATTGGGGTTTTTGGTTCCATCCCACCTAATTAACATCCCTATCTCAAGGCATAAATTACCTTAGAACCATTAGGGTTAATGAATTTTAGCTTTACTCTACTCCTAACTTCACTAGAAGCTCTATCCACATACATACTCGAGCTCAACTTTTGTAGTGACCCCTTTGGTTCAGTAGCTTTCAGCTCATTTGGGAGCAATATTCCCTTTAGAACATAGTCAATGAAGACTTGTGCTTTCATTACTTAACATGGTTGATTTTGGATGTCGAACTCATTTAGTTTGATCATAGTTAATAAGTTATCTTAAAGTTTCTGTTTTATCAAGTGTTATTTTAAGGGTTGATTAATCAATACCACCACCATATGAGGTTGAAAAATAGGATCTTAACTTTCAAGTTAAGATTACTAAGATATAGGCCAACTTTCCAACCTGCTAATACCTTATCTCAATGTGGTAAAGTATTCTGCTCATATAATAAACAAACTTCACTTTCTTTGATCTTTTTGAATAAATATTGGGGTGGCTAAGTAGAGGTGTAACTCTTCTTCTTCTTCTTGTATTAGATAATATGGTTGGAGAGTTGAGGTAACATTTTAGGTCTTCAAATGTGTTTTGAAATTTCTCAATTTACTAGAAGTCTTTGATATTATGTAAAACCTTGAAGAAGGACTAATACTTCTTAACCAATTTAGAAATACATTAGCTTAGGGCTATTGCCCAACTTGTAAAGTGCTATATCTTCTTGATCAACCTAAGGGGTGTCATCTTTAGGATAATTTGTATTTTCTCTGTATTGGCCTCGATTCCTTGTTGGCTAACTATAAAACTAAGAAATTCTCCCAAGGTTACTTTGAATGCACAATTGCTTGAGTTAAACTTCATCTGGTAATGCTTTAGCAGTTAGATTTTTTTTTTTTTTTAAGGTTGGCTATATGTTGCTCGACTTTAGTGCTCTTAACTTGCATGTTGTCTATGTAAGCTTCTATATTTATGGTGAGCATATCCTTAAAGATTTGGTAGATAAAACTCCTATAGGTTGTATCAGTATTCTTCAATCCGAAGCGTATCACCTTATAGTAGCCCTCTTTAGTGATGAAGGTGATTTTCTTACTATTATGTGGATGCATCTTGATTTGATTGTAATCAAAAAAGTTATCTATAAAGTTAAATAGCTCATGTCTAGTAGTGGCATTAATAAACTGATCTTTTGCTATCCTTGGGGCATACTGAAAGTAGGATGTTATCCTTCGAGCATACTTTATTGAGGTCGATAAATCAACGCATATCCATCACTTTCTATTGGCTTTTTCACCACAACAACACAATCCTTCGGGCATACTGAAAGTAGGATGCTATCCTTCGAGCATACTTTATTGAGGTTGATGAAATCAACGCATATCAATCACTTTCTATTAGCTTTTTTCACCCCAACAACACTAGTAAGTCAACTAGAGTAGTTAGTTTTCTTGATGAATTTAGCTTTGAATAGTTTAACACCTCTTCATTGATTACTCTTTATTGATCAATGGTGAAGTTTCTCCTCTTCTAAAGGATTGACTCATGATTGAGGCCCACATTGAGATGATGGATGATGACTTAGGGGTCAATGTCTAGTATATTAGCGCTAACCAGGCAAATACATTGAAACTCCTTTGGAGGACTTCCATGGTCTACTCGTGAACCTCCTCTATTAGAAGGGAGCCAACCTAAAATGTCTTGGTAGAGTGATATTCTAGTGAGATGGCATTCAAGTCTTTTGCAAGCTCCACTCTCTAGCCCTTTAGCATGTCTCTAAGGTTCAAACTCCTAATCTATGTTGTCTCAAACAATTTATTAATTCTTTTCAAAGTTGCCTCATGGTACTGTGGAGCTGCTACTTAGTCTCTTTTGATCTCCCTCACACCTCAAAAATGAGAAATTTTATGAGAATAAGATAAATAATAACTATCATTCTAAAAGTATTCAAGCTTGGTCAACCTAAAATGACATTGTAGGCAAAAGGTACCTTGATGATCGTAAAATTTACCATGATAGTCTTGCAATAGGCTTAATCTCAGATGGTTGCTGAAAGGATTATTGTCCGTTTTGCTTTAATGGATTTTCTAGTGATGTCGATCAAATAAGCTTTTATTGGCATCAATCTTGTAGCACTAATGCCCATTTTTTAGAGAGCATCATAGAAAAGAATGTTTGTCAAGCTTTCATTATCTATCAAGATTCCTCTCACTTGGTAGTTCACAAGGGTCGCAGAAATAACCAAAGTATCATCGTAAGAGGTCCGCGCACTCCTTTTAGGTCATCTATAGAGAAGATGACACTTGACTCAGTTATAGTTTTAGTTTGGTAAATAGCTTCTCAACTCATATTTGTCATACATAGGGCTTTCGAGCTACAAAACTTTCTCCATCGGCTGCTAAGCTATCATAGATCATGATGATTACTTCCATTGTAGGTTAGTTGTTGAACCTCTCTTTAGGTCTATACTCCTCCTAAGCAACTTGCTCAAGTTGTTGGTGGCCTTAGACATAGCAAACAAGGCATCCTCTTTGAATGAAGTCCTTGATCTCATCCTTCAAATATGGGCACTCCTTAATATCATGCCCATGATCTTTGTGGAACTGATAGTATTTACTCCGATACCTCCTTGTAGGCTTGGCTCTTATCTTTGTAGGCCAACTATACAGTCTTTATAGCTGATCTGCATTAGAATTTGGGTCTGATGTGTGTTGAGTATACCTTTTAGACATTTGAGTGAAGTTTTAGGTCGGTATAGGGTTTCCTAGGCACTAACGGACCTCTTTTGAGACACTATTTGACCTTTGGCCATCTTTCTCATAGTGCTTCTTTCCAGTCTACCCCTCATCTTCTTTCCATGACATGAGCATTTCTTTAGCATTGCTATTCTTTTGGCTCAGACAAGGAGTACGATGGCATCCTTTGATGGACACCGTAAGAAAAAAGATGAATTTAGAGTTCTAGAGGTTGCCCATAAGGGTTATGATTTCCATCAATGAATTTAAATCTTGAACTTCTAGAGCCTTTGAGATGATCATTGGATGTAGTGTTGTAGCGACTTATCCTTCCTTTGCTTGACAACCATCAAATTTGTAGAAGTCTTCCTGTGTTTTTGGCAACCAATGAAGTGATCAATGAACTATTGGCTCAGCTAGTTTAAGGAGCTAATGGAAGGAGGTCTCAAACTTGAGTACTATGTGTGGGCGACCTCTTTTTAGAGACATTAGAGAGGCCTAGCATATGATGGCATTGGGGACATCATGTACTAGTATAAGAACTTTAAAGCTCTATTGATGATTAATGGAGCATTATGTCTCATTGTACAGCTTTAGTTAAGGCTTCTTGAATTAGAAGGTTAAAGGCTTGTTCATTACCTTTTGATGAACGGTGGTTTCTAAGATAAGTTAAGGTCATTGGATAGATTTACCCCTTGCATTGGATGTACTTTATGACTATCCCAATTCTTTGGTTCATCTTATCTAGTCATTGACTTATGTAATATTAGCTAGCTATAGGAGTCTTAAGGTGGAAGTGATTATCCAATCATGATAACTAATCTTAAGGCTCCTTCTCGAGTCGATACTCTTATCATATACCTCTAGTGCGATGATATTAAGGACCCTAAGGTAGTGTTTAAATAGAAAATAAGAAAGGATATCCAGGGAATATCCCCTCTTATCCTTAAAAACTATAACTACATAGTATAAATCTGAAAAATTTTAACCAAAGGAGATAACCCATGTTTAACCATGGGTTATCCCCTGAACTTATTCCCTAGGGACCCCAGAAATAATTAGAGCTATCCCTTGATGGAAAAGCTATTATTTAAAAAAGATGATTATCCCTTCAGCTATTCCTTGGATAAATGCTATCCTTTACACTTATCCAAGGATAATTTTTTAAAAGCCAAGCACTACCTAAGTGTCCTCATAAAGTTTTGGTTTAGGCTAGTTGTTGTTGGCAGCTTAGTGAACCCTCAGTTAGCCCTTGTGTGATCTTTAGAACCAAATATTTGGGGGATTATATATTGGACTAAGTTATTTAGAATATCATACACTACATAAGGGCATTGAACTACTCCTAGGTGATGGTTGGTGCTACTTGTGAAAGATCTAGGTGGGTTGGATCTCCTATAAAATTTTGGGTTGACTTGGGTATGGCTTGTGGTTGCTTATATTACTTACACCTTGATCTTTTCTCTTATAGTATGATTGGATGATCTTACTCAATTTCTGTAGATGATGCCAAAACTATTGATGTCTAGAAATATCTTTTGACTACTCACACACCAGATAAGTCTTGATTCAAATGGTAAAGTAACTTTTTTAACAATTTGATGCACATGCTCTCGTAAGAGAGAGAAAGGAGCTGGGAAAGCCTTGAGATTGTTTTTGAGAAAGACTTTCCAATGCTTAGCTTAGGATATGTTAGAAAGAGAAAGCCTAGAGTATTGTAAGATGGTGTTCTAGGGTTTTGAGGTTGATATCCAAAAGGTGTTCTAATAGAGTCTCTCTTGGATTTAGCTATTAGTTATTGTATGGATCTGATTAGTTGATTTCTTAGATATGGCATTGAAATACTCTAAAATAGTCCCACATCAAATGGAGAAAAAAAGTTTGAGGGGCTTATAGCTCAAGTTTACTTACTACCAATTAACTTGTACTTGAGTTTTTAGGGCCATGTGGACTTAGTCCGCTAATCGAATAATTTGGCTAGTAGGTGGGCTTGGATATTCCAAATGATATCAAAGTTGCGCAAGATGTATGAAAGTTAGTATGTAGGAGAAAAAAGCTACTTATAGGGCAGTAGTAGAAAGAGTCATGCTATGGCGCAGAACCATTTCTACAACATTAACTATCCTACTTGAGATAGATTCTTATTAGCTTATAGTGTACAATAAGGATATTGCCTAATAAAAGAGGAAAGATTGTAATATACTAAAATAGTCATATATCAAATGAAAAGGAAAAGTTTGAGGAGCTTATATCTTAAGTTCATCTATTACTAATTAACTTGTACTCAAATTTTTAAAGCCATGTAGTCTCAGGCTACTAACATATTAATTAGGCTAGCAGATGGGCTTAGGGTAATACATGCATCATCTCTGATGGAGTTTCTTTCTAATGAGATTCAAGAATCTTTTTTGGATTGGGTAGTTAACTTCTACTTAAAATAATTTCACCTGAACTATGTGATGGCTTTAATGGAAGTCATTCCTAATTAGGACTTCCTTCTTTGAGAGGATATCTGTAGTGATCTAATTGTCTACATCATGCCACTTTCTAGCTCATGACATGCCATCATTATATAGGCTAGTTCGTTCATACCACATCAAGAACATTATCCCAATTTGTTTTATGAAAATTACTACAAAGGCAAGTGAACAATATTTTTACTTTATTATTTTATATGAATTGGTTTCTTGCAAATAAACAGGAAACATATGTGCCATCCACTTTGTAGCAATGAATTTCAACTACACTCGGACTAAGACATAACTTTTACTAAAACAAGGTTTATTGTGATCTTTTTGTTCAAATAATGATTAAGGTGAAACCCCAAAATTATACAGGTCTCCATAGGATAATTTTTTTATCGTGTACAAAGATATTTTTATTCTATCATTTTTGAAAAAGTCGATAAACTAGGTGGATATGTAAAAAATATTTTTTGTTTTCCATTACTTAGACATGTATAAAAAAATTATTGTGACATAGATCTGAGATCCATATCTATGAATTAAAAGGTCCAAATAATCAACTCTGCAATCAATTGTTAGAATCAATGGGTGTTCAAATTATTCATTTGAATAAATTGAAACCCCTTGAAAAAATCGGATCATTTAAACCATGATCATGAACAAATGTGTAAATATACTACTTAAAGAAAAGTGGATTTAGGAAGTGTTGTTGCCGAGATATATCTTTTTTAAATATCCTTGTAATTCTTCCATTTACATTTCTAATTGAACCAGAGGCATGACCCATTTTGGGGGTTGTCAAATGATACATAATGCAATATGGTCAAAACAGGGTATGTATTATGTATATAATTACAGTAAAAAATAGTAAGAAAAAAAAATATACTCTGCAAATAAAGGAAACGGGGGAGTCCAAATACCATGATGTTGGATGGGGCTCCCAAGTTTAGAAAAAAATTAATTTAAATATGATTTAAGTTTAGGAAAAAAATTGAATGCATCATTTTAAGCAAGAATAGTGAGCGTAAGGAGCTGAGGAAAAATTAGAGTCTAATTCAAACCTTGCTCATGGGCTCACCTATATTTGCAAAGTTACTTAAGGTTATGCAAATTCATCCATGGCAACAAATATAGAGTGCAATTTAATGGATGGCATGCGGACTACTTGGATGAACATTTGTTTGAAGGGGAAGAAGATACGTACATGCATGCATATATGTCTATATATATCCTCTCTTTAAATTGGAAGGACCTTAGACTTTTCTAGTGGGCAACATTAGAGCTTTTATTACATATATCTTTAGTTCAAAGTGAGTAGCTCATGACCCTTGGACTTTAGGAGAGAATCACCATTTTCATGATTTGCTAAAATTAGATCATAGGGTTATCTTAGTGGGAAGATAGGCAGGATGGTTCACCCATTCTTCTTCTTCTTCTTCTTCTTCTTCATCATCATCAGTATGATTGAATGCTAAAGATCTATAAGTCTATGATTTTTGCTAATATGTAGTTTAGAGTGATATAATATCAAAATAATATATGAAATTAAAATAGGATTCTAACCTATGTACTTTCAACATGAATATGTTTCATAGAGCTAGATAGGTTGTAGGTGCAAGTTCACACTTACTGAATGATCAAGTCATGTTTTTTAGATGTCTAAGTTTAGAAACCTAAAAATACATATAAATAATTTCTATATATTAAGATATAGCAATGAGACCTCACAAATATTTAATCTTATGTTGGTGTTTTTTTCCCTCCCTTGGTTAGGATTAAACTAACTACATTATTATTAATCATCAAGAAATCTTTATATATTTATATGTATATCATAAATTCTTATTTTGCCTATTTCAAAGCAACAATTTCATAAAAATAAGTAGTCTAAGATATTGGGGCAAAACAAATAATAAAATTTATCAAAATATTAAGATAATTTTTAAAAATATATTTAAATATTCATATTTTTTTGTTGCTGATAATACCTTTGTCATATAACTATCTTAAATTTAGACTCATTTGTGTTTAGAATGATTAGTTAAGGGATGGAGATATATTGGTGAAAGATGGTTTAGTGTATTCAAATAATTAACTATTCTTATTAGTTGAGGCAAATAAAATAATTTTTTACTTAAAAAAATTATATTTTTATCGGTTTCGATGTTACTTGTTTCATTCTAATTATTAAAGTTGAAGTAATATTTACCATTGCTTATCATCCTACACTTATATTTTAAAATACAAATGAGGTTATTTTTAATTTTCAAAAAAATATTTTTGGTAAAATAAATTTTTTTTTCACAATTTAAATATTTTTATCAGTTTGCATTAACAATTTTAAGTATTAAATTGATAATCAAGAAGAATAATAGTACCCGTCTTTCTTAAAAAAAAACTTATAAAATCAATTACATGATTGTCGTTACATTTTTAGCAAGTCATTTTTCCTCCTTTAATATGCCTAGAAATCAAATAATATATATTATCTTCATGGATTAATATCAGTCCATAGCCATTAGTTGTTTAAGGTGTCTATAATATGTGAATATATATATAAACATAAGAGTCAAAATTTAGACAATAGCTTATGTTTAACTCAAAATCATTCTCAAGTTTGTTTGGTAACAAACAAGCTAAGCTAGGGCTAGGATTATATCATTTGATATTAATTGAATTATTTTTATAATTACTTTATTATAAATTAATTTAATTTATATAAAGAGGTTTAAATGTAACTAGACTCAACTCAACTCATCTAAGCTCATCTAAGCCTTGAGTTGATTCATGGTATTAACTAGCAGGTGCTCTGCAAACTGATACTCATCATCAAAACCAACTCTATTCTCTTGTCCCAGGAAACTATTTGCTTCGGGCTGAAGTTCAATCTCTGGCAGCGCCATTGGTAAAGAAGATTGTTGTAGAGGAATAATGACTTCAGATCCCCAAGGTCGATAGTGTTGATGCCCATGATAATTACTTTCTGTCCAAGGATTTAAAATGCTCTGCTGGAAGTTATGATCAATTGGAGAGCCATCGATAAACATATTGGCATTACTACCATCGATTAGTGGTGACAATTCTGCAGTAACGCGTGGAATGACTTGATCATAGGCATTGTAATCGTTGAGTGGTACCGATTCTCTGCCATCCTGTAGAATAAATCTTTGATAATCAGCACTAGTAGTATCATAGCTTCCAATGCTGTTGCGAATGACTTCATCGGTGAGTGGTACCAGTTCCTGTGGAATCATGACTTGATTGCTACCAACGTTTTGATCAGTGACTTGATCCTGGCGTGGTACCAATTTCTCTGGAATGCTGTAGATGAGATTCTGGTTATCAAAGTTTTCAAGGCCGTAAAAAACTTGTTGACCGCCGAATGCAAACAATTCCTATGGAGTGGCTTGATAATTGGTATTACCATCATTGACTTATGTAATATTAGCTAGCTATAGGAGTCTTAAGGTGGAAGTGATTATCCAATCATGATAACTAATCTTAAGGCTCCTTCTCGAGTCGATACTCTTATCATATACCTCTAGTGCGATGATATTAGGGACCTAAGGTAGTGTTTGAAATAGAAAATAAGAAAGGATATCCAGGGAATATCCCCTCTTATCCTTAAAAACTATAACTACAGGGTATAAATCTGAAAAAGTTTAACCAAAGGGATAACCCATGTTTAACCATGGGTTATCCCCTGAACTTATTCCCTAGGGACCCCAGAAATAATTAGAGCTATCCCTTGATGGCAAAGCTATTATTTAAAAAAGATGATTATCCCTTCAGCTATTTCCTGGATAAATGCTATCCTTTACACTTATCCAGGGATAATTTTTTAAAAACCAAGCACTACCTAAGGGTCCTCATTAAGTTTTGGTTTAGGCTAGTTATTGTTGGCAGCTTAGTGAACCCTCAGTTAGCCCTTGTGTGGTCTTTAGAACCAAATATTTGGGGGATTAGATATTGGACTAAGTTATTTAGAATATCATACACTACATAAGGGCATTGAACTGCTCCTAGGTGATGGTTGGTGCTACTTGTGAAAGATCTAGGTGGGTTGGATCTCCTATAAAATTTTGGGTTGACTTGGGTATGGCTTGTGGTTGCTTATGTATTGCTTACACCTTGATCTTTTCTCTTATAGTATGATTGGATGATCTTACTCAATTTCTGTAGATGATGCCAAAACTATTGATGTCTAGAAATATCTTTTGACTACCCACACACAAGATAAGTCTTGATTCAAATGGTAAAGTACCTTCTTTAACAATTTGATGCACATGCTCTCGTAAGAGAGAGAAAGGAGCTGGGAAAGCCTTGAGATTGTTTTTGAGAAAGACTTTCCAATGCTTAAGTTAGCTTAGGATATGTTAGAAAGAGAAAGCCTAGAGTATTGTAAGATGGTGTTCTAGGGTTTTGAGGTTAATATCCAAAAGGTGTTCTAATAGAGTCTCTCTTGGATTTAGCTATTAGTTATTGGATGGATCTGATTAGTTGATTTCTTAGATATGGCATTGAAATACTCTAAAATAGTCCCACATCAAATGGGAAAAAAAAGTTTGAGAGGCTTATAGCTCAAGTTTACTTACTACCAATTAACTTGTACTTGAGTTTTTAGGGCCATGTGGACTTAGTCCGCTAATAGAATAATTAGGCTAGTAGGTGGGCTTGGATATTCCAAATGATATCAAAGTTGCGCAAGATGTATGAAAGTTAGTATGTAGGAGAAAAAAGCTACTTATAGGGCGGTAGTAGAAAGAGTCCTGCTGCTATGGCGCAGAACCATTTCTACAACATTAACTATCCTACTTGAGATAGATTCTTATTAGCTTATAGTGTACAATAAGGATATTGCCTAATAAAAGAGGAAAGATTGTAATATACTAAAATAGTCACATATCAAATGAAAAAGAAAAGCTTGAGGAGCTTATATCTTAAGTTCATCTATTACTAATTAACTTGTACTCAAATTTTTAAAGCCATGTAGTCTCAGGCTACTAACAGATTAATTAGGCTAGCAGATGGGCTTAGGGTAATACATGCAGCATCTCTGATGGAGTTTCTTTCTAATGCGATTCTAGAATATTTTTTGGATTGGGTAGTTAACTTCTACTTAAAATAATTTCACCTGAACTATGTGATGGCTTTAATGGAAGTCATTCCTAATTAGGACTTCCTTCTTTGAGAGGATAACTGTAGTGATCTAATTGTCTACATCATGCCACTTTCTAGCTCATGACATGCCATCATATATAGGCTAGTTCGTTCATACCACATCAGGAACATTATCCCAATTTGTTTTATGAAAATTACTACAAAGGCAAGTGAACAATATTTTTACTTTATTATTTTATATGAATTGGTTTCTTGCAAATAAACATGAAACATATGTGCCATCCACTTTGTAGCAATGAATTTCAACTACACTCGGACCAAGACATAACTTTTACTAAAAAAAGGTTTATTGTGATCTTTTTGTTCAAATAACGATTAAGGTGAAACCCCAAAATTATACAGGTCTCCATAGGATAATTTTTTTATCGTGTACAAAGATATTTTTCATTCTATCATTTTTGAAAAAGTCGATAAACTAGGTGGATATGTAAAAAATATTTTTTGTTTTCCATTACTTAGACATGCATAAAAAAATTATTGTGACATAGATATGAGATCCATATCTATGAATTAAAAGGTCCATATAATCAACTCTGCAATCAATTGTTAGAATCAATGGGTGTTCAAATTATTCATTTGAATAAATTGAAACCTCTTGAAAAAAACCGGATCATTTAAACCATAATCATGAACAAATGTGTACATATACTACTCAAAGAAAAGTGGATTTAGGAAGTGTTGTTGCCGAGATATATCTTTTTTAAATATCCTTGTAATTCTTCCATTTACATTTCTAATTGAACCAGAGGCATGACCCATTTTGGGGGTTGTCAAATAATACATAATGCAATATGGTCAAAACAGGGTATGTATTATGTATAATTACAGTAAAAAATAGTAAGAAAAAAATATATGCTCTGCAAATAAAGGAAACGGGGGAGTCCAAATACCATGATGTTGGATGGGGCTCCCAAGTTTAGAAAAAAATTAATTTAAACATGATTTAAGTTTAGAAAAAAAATTGAATGCATCATTTTAAGCAAGAATAGTGAGCGTAAGGAGCTGAGGAAAAATTAGAGTCTAATTCAAACCTTGCTCATGGGCTCACCTATATTTGCAAAGTTACTTAAGGTTATGCAAATTCATCCATGGCAACAAATATAGAGTGCAATTTAATGGATGGCATGCGGACTACTTGGATAAATATTTGTTTGAAGGGGAAGAAGATACGTACATGCATGCATATATGTCTATATATATCCTCTCTTTAAATTGGAAGGACCTTAGACTTTCCTAGTGGGCAACATTAGAGCTTTTATTACATATATCTTTAGTTCAAAGTGAGTAGCTCATGACCGTTGGACTTTAGGAGAGAATCATCATTTTCATGATTTGCTAGAATTAGATCATAGGGTTATCTTAGTGGAAAGATAGGCAGGATGGTTCACCTATTCTTCTTCTTCTTCTTCTTTTTCTTCATCATCATCATCATCATCATCATCAGTATGATTGAATGCTAAAGATCTATAAGTCTATGATTTTTTCTAATATGTAGTTTAGAGTGATATAATATCAAAATAAATATATGAAATTAAAATAGGATTCTAACCTATGTACTTTCAACATGAATATGTTTCATAGAGCTATAGATGGTTGTAGGTGCAAGTTCACACTTACTGAATGATCAAGTCATGTTTTTTAGATGTCTAAGTTTAGAAACCTAAAAATACATAAATAATTTCTATATATTAAGATATAGCAATGAGACCTCACAAATATTTAATCTTATGTTGGTGTTTTTTTTCCCTCCCTTGGTTAGGATTAAACTAACTACATTATTATTAATCATCAAGAAATCTTTATATATTTTTATATGTATATCATAAATTCTTATTTTGCCTATTTCAAAGCAACAATTTCATAAAATAAGTAGTCTAAGATATTGGGGCAAAACAAATAATAAAATTTATCAAAATATTAAGATAATTTTAAAAATATATTTAAATATTCATATTTTTTGTTGCTGATAATACCTTTGTCATATAACTATCTTAAATTTAGACTCATTTGTGTTCAGAATGATTAGTTAAGGGATGGAGATATATTGGTGAAAGATGGTTTAGTGTATTCAAATAATTAACTATTCTTATTAGTTGAGGCAAATAAAATAATTTTTTACTTAAAAAAATTATATTCTTTATCGGTTTCGATGTTACTTGTTTCATTCTAATTATTAAAGTTGAAGTAATATTTACCATTGCTTATCATCCTACACTTATATATTTTAAAATACAAATGAGGTTATTTTTAATTTTCAAAAAAATTTTTGGTAAAATAAAATTTATTTTTTTTTTCACAATTTAAATATTTTTATCAGTTTTCATTAACAATTTTAAGTATTAAATTGATAATCAGAAGAATAATAGTACCCCTCTTTCTTAAAAAAAAAAACTTATAAAATCAATTACATGATTGTCGTTACATTTTTAGCAAGTCATTTTTCCTCCTTTAATATGCCTAGAAATCAAATAATATATATTATCTTCATGGATTAATATCAGTCCATAGCCATTAGTTGTTTAAGGTGTCTATAATATGTGAATATATATATAAACATAAGAGTCAAAATTTAGACAATAGCTTATGTTTAACTCAAAATCATTCTCAAGTTTGTTTGGTAACAAACAAGCTAAGCTAGGGCTAGGATTATATCATTAATTGAATTATTTTATAATTACTTTATTATAAATTAATTTAATTTATATAAAGAGGTTTAAATGTAACTAGACTCAACTCAACTCATCTAAGCTCATCTAAGCCTTGAGTTGAGTTGAGTTGAGTTGAGTCTAGTTACATTTTAACCTCTTTATATAAATTAAATTAATTTATAATAAAAATTTTAAAATAATTTAATTAATATCAAATTCTCAGCCCTAGCTTAGCTTGTTTGCTACCAAATAAACTTGAGAATGATTGGTATTCCTCATCTTAATTGTTTAAGATCAGCTAAGATGTAGCTAAAATAATCAGCTCAAAGTATCTAAGGCCTTGTTTAGCATTGTTTTTAGAAGGATAAAAACCACTTTTGAAAGAGCTGAAAAATTTGTCAACCATTTGGAGCTTTTAAGTAAAAGCTCACATGTCGAGAAACTATTTTCAACAAATTTAAAGTGATGCAAAGTGAAAAATTAAAAGGTTAATTGATCGATAGAAATTGAACTTAAAGATCAAACATATAAAATTGAAGCAATTTAGATTAAAAAGTTTTCACAAAAATAAATTTTACTAATATTTCAAAAGCTATTTTTCTCAATAAATTAGTATATATATATATATATATATATATATATATATATATATATATATATATATATATATATCATGATCCTAACCTTAATTTGGACATTAAATCTAGTACGAAAATTTAATAGAATTAGGATTTAATAAAAAACATAAAAAAATTATACTATGAATAGGACTCCATATAGAAAAATATGATAAAATTATTCAAATATAAATATAGAAACCCAGCTAATATTTAATAATATTTTTAATTGATGTCTTCACTTGCAAATCTATTAACTCCTGTAAAATTTGACATGATTCTACTGATCATAGTATTTTTATATTTTGTGCTGTATCATAAAAGTTATAGATTTGAAACATGAAAAGCCACATCTAATATTATAAGATAATAATAGAATATAATGATATTACATAATAATATAATATGATCATAGCTTTGGAGCAAAGGAATTTATCTTTCACATTGTAGGTAGAGGGAATCCTACAATAAAGGAGATGAACAAATTTCTTATTATAATACAGTAATATTAGAGGTTTATTATACTTTTTAAGATATATAGAAATTAGTATTTATTATATCATTTAGATTAAAATATTAAAATAAATCACTTGTAAATTAATAATACTTTATAGAATTTTGATACAAAACTGTTAAACTATCAAAAGCATTATGTTGTATTATTTTTGTCATTTCTTATCATTAAAATCACTTTTTTCAATTTGATTATGAATATATATATTAAAATTTCATAATACTTCGTGAAAGTAATTAATTAAAAACTCGATCAACACTCTACTGTTTTAAACTTTATAAGCCAAAGTTCTACTACCTACAGCAATTTAGATGGCACATAATTAGAAGTTTCAAAAGGTTTCAAGTTATCACTATGTGATAGGTCATATTGGCTCATATTTAGTCTAATATCAATTATGTAGTGGATACATTTTGGACTTTTATTACAAGTAGGAATTCAAATAATACTTATTGGCTAGCTTTTTTTTCTCTCTCTAGAGGATAAGATCTTAAGTTTTTATAAAAGATATTAGAGGAAACCCGTTTCAATTCTATGTGGATGAAGGAATGCTATAAAAAGGTCTCTGTAATTAGATTTATTAAATTTGGATTTATATTCTTAGCTTAATAATGCTAAAGCTTAAATAGATAGAGTTCAATTAATATCTTTCGGCTAACTTTTTTGGATGAAGTTTTGCATTGTTACATACTAGATCTCTTAGACAAGCCGAATGCGAACAATTAAATTCTTCTCAAAACTAAAAAAGTTGGCTTAAACCTAGCTAATTTTCACCTTTGGTAGGGCTAATCCTAAATTATTATTCTTTTTCCCTATAATACTTGGTACAACAAGCCAAGCCTCTCTAAAAGCATATACTCTTCCATGATCAATAACATACCATGAGGATCAAAATAAAAAAGTAAAGAAAAAGGAGAAAAATAATAAGGGTACTAAAAATATCAAACTCCTTTTGTCTGAGGTTACAAGGAGTAACTGGTCTAAGAAGGATTGTTTATTTCACATGTACTTAGGGTGATTCCATCTAGGCACCAAGAAGAAAAACAATTAAATATATAACAGCATCAAGTCAAGATCTAACCACTCTTTCCCTTCATCTCTAGCCGGCACCGCCTTCTCTCCATCTTAAGAGAGAAGAACTGGTAGCCATTCCTCATCCCTTCTCCCTGTCCTTCTACAAGCACTCATCCAATTGTTCTTTATTTTCTTATAGGAAGCAAGTACTTATTAAATTTAAGCATCAAAGATGCTCTTTTAAGGTGCATGTATGTCCCAATATATCCACATGAATCTTTCCTCTCCATAGGGTTGTATTCCATGGTCTTCAATCATTGAAATGAATACCAACCCATGTGCCCCTACTGCTTTAATACTATTGGAAGGTGGGGAAGGAAGGAGAGAACCAGCAGAGCTCAGAAGAACCAAAGGTTGGTGGACGCTGGCCACAGCCAAAGTGGGTGGGATGTTCTTTGAAAAACATATGGATGAAGGATGGCCATTGGGTGGTGGGTTCTTTCCTATTTACCACAGAGATGTGAATCAGAGGGTGTCACTGAAAACCATGAAGCCTCTGCCCAATAAAAGCTGTGGCAGAGAGAATCATGAGTGTCAGCAGTTTAAATGATTAGAGAGTGAGTTGGTTTCCGACCATTGTTTTCTTATCTGCTGTTGCTTCTGAGACGTGTTAAAGCTCTCTCTTTCTTGGCCAAATTTGGGGCTGTCCACTGGGTTTTTCATTTAAGGGGGCTAAGAACGCTATAAAATGACTTTGAAGTTTGAACTGTACCTGTAATCTGGAAGGGCAAGTAACATTGGCCTGAAAACTAGTGGCATATATGACTGAAGCTGGGACAATGGAGGTCTGACATACTAATTTTTAATATCATTATTAGACAAATATAATACTTAGCTTTAAGATCTAAAGCATGCATTAGATAAAGTATTGACAGAGTTTTATACCCAAGGCTGCTTCTTCCATTCATCCAAGGTCCTGCTCCCCAAAAATTTAAAAAGAAAAAAAAAAGAAAAAAAAGAAAGAAGAAACCTGTCCCATCTCTGTTTGGAACCAAGAGTTATATTGGTTCAAATGTTGCATATCCATTTAGTGATTTGAATCTTGTTTGTGTTTGAAACCAATGGGGTGAGCTTGGCTTCCCAAAGGGTTTACCTGACGCAACCTAATTTACATTCAAAGTATAAGATCACAAAATGTTACTATGACCAATTTTAATCTACGTTGTATTTGTTGCGACTAGATCTATGAGTTTTTTTTTTTTTTTTTTTTT